>OZ024753.1:31194377-31201877 GCA_964016885.1 Eledone cirrhosa
AACTATATTTATGTGTAGGGGGAAAATGTTTCTTAATAAGGGAAAGAAAGATCTTAGCTAATGGTGTGGCCACCTCCATATTATATGGTGGGTTAAACGAACAAATGCGACGGGATCTATTTCTTCTAGGTCTATTTTCGTACTCTGTATATGCTACCTTATCGACAAATCCACTTCGAGCAAGAGCTTCGTTGTAATAAGTGGAATGGTCGTTGAAAATGCGCTCGTTGGTGGAAAGACGGGAAAGCCTCAACGAAACGTTTCTTACCAGGTTCTTGGTTATGCTGGCGGGATGGTTGGAATGCTTACTTATGTAATTAAGCGTATCAATCGGCTTTCTATACGGGTAATACAACCCATTCAATAAATTGAGGGTAACGTCGAGGTAATTAACGACCGAGAGATTGGCCTCAACCTGTATAGAGAGGTTGAAGCCTTTAAAGAAGGCTGTGAGTTCTTTTCTGAACCTGTCGCAAGCACGAGGTCCGCACTTAGTCATGGTCAAAAGACCATCGTCACGGTACAAACCACCGCCCGCGTTGGAGAATTCGTCCTTGATAGAGAAAAGAAGGAAAAGGCCAATAAGATCAGTAACCTCCGCAGAGTCACTGGCGCCCATACTCACGTTCTGTTATTTTAATAAATATTTGCTCTACGGTTCTTATATATTTGATATATATTTATCCTTATCAAGCCCTCTTTGGATTTTAGTCTTCAATTTTATTATTATTACTATATATATTTATATATATATATATATATATATATATATATATATATTGTTATTCTTGGGGAGGGTCATTTTATTATAATATTGCCAGAAATAATAACAGAGCACACTCACTGTTCGGTTGGTTTTCGCTTCTGTATCTTTTATATCTCCATAGTTAATTTATTTGGCAGTCAATGATATTTATCAGTCAATGAAATTTATTTATCAGTCAGTCAATGATAACCATTGATTGCCAAATGAATTAACTATGGATATATAAAAGATACAGAAGCGAAAACCAACCAAACAGTGAGTGTGTTCTGTTATTATTTCTGGCAATATTATTACAACAATATGACCCTCCCCAAGTATAACAATATTTGTTTCTACAGACGATTTCATATAAAAAACCTTGCAAAACAAATCCATATATATATATATATGGTGTCTGCCAACTCGTTTTCGAGTACGGCCACTACTTGATATCCATGTAGGAGATCCCCTACCGATACGCTGAACGACTGTGACTTTTTAGTCCAGCCAGCGACTTGAAGACTCTGGTACAAACACTACACTTGTGATAATTATTGACACATAGTGCTGGGCCCTTGGTACCATGTGACGACAAATGCAGAGAGATCTCCAGATATAAAGCAATGCCCGTGTCGTGAAGCTTTTATAGTGAGCAAGATGATATTTACCAAAAAGAAGAACAAGTTAACATCATTGGATACCATCAGGGTTGCAGGTGTTATATCAGAGTTTTCCATTCTCCTAGAATTCTGCCTTGACAAATATATATATATATATTGGCTGTGTGTGAGTGTATTATTTCCAGGACGTTCACTCTATTAAATTGAATTGAATTTGGTTATCATATCGAATCGTGATTTCTGGAAGTTGTACCGCCAATAAATTAAAGCTAAAAGTGGTTTCCAGGAGAAAAGACTAATATGGCACCTACTTCATTCTCTGAATGCTTACCGTAGATTTTCAGGAAAAATTCTTCTGGAGTACTCACAGATAATAACATAAGCCAGTTATTATGTGCTTCTAGGTAACCATTGTCACTGGAAGGAATATAGCATACTATACCAATATTTCTTATTGCCTAATGACTAAATTGTCTATGTGATTTAAATGATTTCTATTGGATAAATGTATGTTTTCTTTTTTGTTTAAATTCTGCCTAGAGACAAATTTGATTTCCATTCATCGTAAAAGGAAACTGGTGTAATGTCATGTTGTTCTTGCAATCAATCATACATCAATGACTCTGAATATCGACCTTGTGTTTAGGTTACATACTCATACCTACAGACCCACTCACTCTCTGTCATATAAACGCTTTTAATATTACTAATGCAATATATATATATATATATATATGTAGTAGGGGGTTAACCGAACATGGCTGAGCCGGCCACTTAATCGTCTTAATGGTCTGTCGGTTGTGAAATATATATAAAGTGTGTGTTGTACGCGCGCGCACACACACACAGATTCATTTTTGTTTGACACACACACTCATTTTTGTTCGAAAAGAGTATTTATATATATATATATATATATATATATAATGGTTTCTACTATAGGTACAAGGACAGCAATTTCTTTGGGGTGGGGAAAGTCGATTAAATCGACCCAGTGCATTACTGGTCCTTTATTTTATTGATTCCGTAAGGATGAAAGGCAAAGCTAACCTCGGCGAGATTTGAACTCAGACCGCAAAGGACCGTAACTCTATGCGGCTAAGGATGTTGTCCAACGCTCTACCGATTCTGCCAATCCACCGCCCTTTACATATATATATAATACCTATATATATTGCCAATGGTTAAATATCATAGCTGCACTTACAGTTATGTATACCATAAGATCCAGCTATCCCTTTTAAGGCGATTTATTTTCCATCATCGTTAAACTTTGCAAGGTAATACCGTCACTCTCTTGGTGATTGCAGCAAAAAATCTCTAGCCGTCAAGAACAAGTCATAACTGACAGATAGTCGGCTTTGGTGGTCCAAATTTGAATATATCCATGAAAACGAAGCTAATACTTGGTATGTTGACTTCCTCTCTTACAAGCCTTAGTAATTATAACACGCATAGAAATATTTATCATGTTACATTTAATATATCCTTACACAGTCCACGAGTAAAATGAGTATTCATCTGAAGGAAAAGAAAATGTAAATAGAGAAAAAAAATGCGTTAAATGTATGAATATAAGGGACAAAGATACAGTCATTGCAATACAAAGCGAAAAATGTGGTTATTTGGTAAATACGTCCTCTCTCTCTCTCTCTCTCTGTCTCTCTCTCTCTCTCTCTCTCTCTGTGTCTCTCTCTCTCTCTCTCTCTCTCTCTCTCTGTATGAGTACATATATGTATAGGCGTGTGTCTGTATGTGTCTATGTTTCATTGTATATATATATATATAATGTGTGTGTGAGTCTATAAATGTGTGCGTATGTATATAAACGTGTGTGTATGCGTTGAGAAAAAAATGACCTATTTATATAGTCTTTTTTCTACAGGTACAAATATTTTATTGTTGATTGTACTGTCAAGTTATTTGTTGAAATGAGGATATGTTGTCTATATATACATAGGAATAGGTATGTGATTCTTCATATATATATTTCTACAGGCAGTCCCCGAGTCGAATTTTCATTTTTCAATTTCCTATTATCTTTTCCCTATCTTCCATGATAAGTTTGAGTTCAACATAACCCTGTTACGTAATTCTGTTGAAGTTACCTGATGAAATCGTTCTGTCTTGCACCATATTTAGATGATAGAACTCGGCCATAGAAATAGCAACAGTGATTTCACGGAATTAAAATTTATATCTTTGTTCCGGCGTTTGTTATTATTTCTAGACGGTGGTGCGAAGATTTATGGCCTACGCATGTCTATACAATTGTTATGATATTTTGGCGAGTTTATTTGACATTGTTAACCAGTTATAATATAGAATAATATCCAATAGAGTTGTTGTTATTGTCGTAGTTCAGAACCATTTTGGTCTATAGTGAACAGACCTATGTTCAAACGTTCCATCCTTCGTTTGTAATAGGTGAACAGACCTATGAGCAAACGTTCCATCATTCGTTTGTAATAGTGAACAGACCTATGACCAAACGTTCCATCATTCGTTTGTAATAGGTGAACAGACCTATGTTCAAACATTCCATCATTCGTATGTAATAGGTGAACAGACCTATCACCAAACGTTCCATCATTCGTTTGTAATAGGTGAACAGATCTATGATCAAACGTTCCATCATTCGTTTGTAATAGGTCAGCAGATCTATGATCAAACGTTCCATCATTCATTTGTAATAGGTGAACAGACCTATCACCAAACGTTCCATCATTCGTTTGTAATAGGTGAACAGACCTATGACCAAACGTTCCATCATTCGTTTGTAATAGGTCAGCAGATCTATGTTCAAACATTCCATCATTCGTTTGTAATAGGTGAACAGACCTATCACCAAACGTTCCATCATTCGTTTGTAATAGGTCAGCAGATCTATGTTCAAACATTCCATCATTCGTTTGTAATAGGTGAACAGACCTATCACCAAACGTTCCATCATTCGTTTGTAATAGGTGAACAGACCTATGACCAAACGTTCCATCATTCGTTTGTAATAGGTCAGCAGATCTATGTTCAAACATTCCATCATTCGTTTGTAATAGGTGAACAGATCTATGATCAAACGTTCCATCATTCGTTTGTAATAGGTCAGCAGATCTATGACCAAACGTTCCATCATTCATTTGTAATAGGTGAACAGACCTATCACCAAACGTTCCATCATTCGTTTGTAATAGGTCAGCAGATCTATGATCAAACGTTCCATCCTTCGTTTGTAATAGGTGAACAGACCTATCACCAAACGTTCCATGATTCGTTTGTAATAGGTTGAGCTTTTGTGTTATTTTATATAAATGTAGTTCAACAAGGGTAAAATAATGAAGACGGCAGAACAAGAGTATTTTATCAACGAATCAAAGACTGACATTTACGAGAAGTGTTAGAATAAAATCGATTACTCACCACCTCAGTTATACATAACATACTTTCCATGTATTTTAGACACAAAAACAACACATATATTCACATACATTGTCTTTCACTATATCTCCTGTAAAGCATTGTAACCACTGGAAACATATTCCCCGCCTCTCCCTTCAATTTATCATCATACAATGAAGCCTCGATTTATCACTTTCAGAAGATAATTTCGAAATGTAACTGATAGCATCAGAACAAATTAGGCGAACAATTACGCTGAAAAATACAAGAGAAAATAGTCTCTCTCTCTCTTTCTTTCTCTCTCTCTCTCTGTATGCGTATATATATATATATATATATGCAAATGTATGTATATATATATATATATATATATATATATATATATATATATATATATGCAAATGTACGTATGTATATATATATATATGCAAATGTATGTATATATATATACATACACACATGAATGTATGTATGTATATAAATATATATATATGTAATGTATGTATATATATATGTAATGTATGTATGTATATATATATGTAATGTATGTATATATATATGTAATGTATGTATGTATATATATATATGTTATGTATATATATATATAATGTATGTATGTATATATATATATATATATATATATATATATATAATGTATGTATATATGTATATATATACATTAATGTATGTATATATATATATATATGCACATGTATGTATATGTATGTATTTATATGTAGGTCTATATTCATGTATATATATATATGTATGTGTGTGTGTATATATATTTATATATAATGTATATATGTGTATTACATATATACAAGCACACTTACCCCCACACCCACACATACACCTCCCCCACACACCCACACATACACCCTCCCACCCACACACATATAAATATTGATACATTCTAATATATATATATATATTCACGCCGTTTTTTAATAAGAGTTATTTTAGTAAACTTTTCTGGAAATATTACGCATGCGCATATATAAGATGTTGCATTGGTATGCTCTAAGTGTATTTCTTATTTCTGTTACGACGTCACCGGAGACATCAGTCACGTGTTTCCCTTGCACATTCCGCTCCCATATGACGTGTGAGGTCGTTTTTTCATTTTACCCTTGGTCATATCCACTCTGATGGTCTTAGGAGGGGACTCAAAAGCAGCTGGGTACGGAGAGCCTTTTGGTGATGTTATCTAGGATGGTCGAGGCTGTGTGCCATACCCACCACTTCTTGGTACTGCAGGTGGACGAGGATAAATGCATACCTATACACATATATATGCATATATGTGTATATATACGCACCATTGGATGTCCATTAAGTCCCCTTATTTCCTCCATTCTTCAACAGGTTTTGTTTTTCATCCGGCTGTGTGTCCAAATCTCTCTCTCTCTCTCTCTGTCTCTCACACTATCTCTCTCTCTCTCTCTCTCTCTCTCTCACTATATATGTCTGTCTGTCTGTCTCTCTCTCTCTATCTCGCACTATATCTGTCTCTCTCTCTCTCTCTCTCTCTCTCTCTCACTATATCTGTCTGTCTGTCTCTCTCTCTCTCTCTCTCGCACTATATCTGTCTCTCTCTCTCTCTATTTGAAAAAAAGGAAAAGAATGACTTCATTTGTAGTTCTAAATAACTTGATTTAATTATATAATATAATATTATGAGTTGGTCGATCTAGTAAGTTCTTTGTTAACTTCGGTGGGAAGAATTTTAAAGATTCCTGGTTAACTTTCTTGGAGAACTTTCTCGCATTCATCGGTGGCGATTGTCAAACTGACATCATATATATATAATATATATATATATATATATATATATATATATATATATATATATATATATATATATATAGTGTGTGTGTGTGTATGTATATGTGTATGTATATCATGGGTATTTGCTCAACACAAAGCTAGACCACTCCAGTCTATATACTGCTCAGTTCTGGCATGAGATATTATGTGGGTTTTTAGACCAGACATACTTTTAGAAAGCCATCCACATAAATTGCATATTAGTTTTGGTGCAGCTTGGACTGCTTGTGTATCTTGTTGAACCTTGAAATGTCTCTTTAGTCTTCCTTAAAATTTGCAGATCTTGTGATAATGATAAGAATGAGCTGGTTTGTATATACTATAGTTAGTGTGCTCTTATGTGAGAATAGAGTCCCGCCTCTGAGAGATAGATTCTGCCACAAACTTGACAAATAGAGAAATTTCCTATAAGTTCATGTAGTGGCTGTTTTTTTCTATTATATTGCTCTTAATATTTACTTGTATTAATCTGATTTGCTCAAAGGTTTTCACACCATCCTATATCTTTGCATGCCAGGTAGAGCAATTCACTACGAGACATTCCATATATATATATATATATATATATATAAGATCAAAAGATGGTTAAAAGAGGTCCATGTATTTTATTATGCGCATTTCAAAAACAAATATCATCATGCAATAACATGTGTTTTCATCAGATAAAATAGGAAGACATGATACGAAGATTAAAAAACACTGTGAATAGTGCAGTTTTAAATATATATATATATATATATATATATAAAGAGGGATATTGAGTGAGAGAGACAGAGAGCGAGCGGGAGAGAGAGAGTCAGATAGGGAGAGAGAGAGTCAGATAGGTAGACACACTAGAGGAAACCAGTAGAGGATGTGATTAAATATACCGAGAAACCTTTAAGGATGATACACAAAATATTTTTCTAA
>OZ024753.1:31231877-31239377 GCA_964016885.1 Eledone cirrhosa
TAAGGTACTCAATACATGGCAGAGTAAAATTTTTTTATTTTATAGAAGGAGCTTCTACAGGACTAGTACTGTTTCATTCAGATGAAATCTTCAGGAAGCTGAAGATTTCATCTGAATGAAACAGTACTAGTCCTGTAGAAGCTCCTTCTATAAAATAAAAAAATAAAAAATATATATATATATATATATATATATATATATAAATGAAAAAAAATATATATATATATAAAAATATATAGCCAAACACATGTTCATACCTATATACACACTGCTTCCTGTTGCCATTCGGTTCGTATATTTTGGTTTCACTCCACTACAGCTATTTAACTTCCGTCCTGTCATTGTTTGTTTCTCAGCTTTGGCTATTATTTATTTCTGTATTTATCTCTATTTGCCATCACAGCCCTTACTAGTCCTCTATCTTGTTTGTCTCATGACTTCTACTTCGTCTCGTTTATTATAAATACATAGGATTGTATAGAATTCTTAAAGAAAGTTAAGACACATTGGATATAAACATGGTAACATATATTGTGAATTTTACAGTTTTCTGAAGCATATGTATATATATGAGTATTTGCATATATATACATACACATATAATTAAAGGTTAATTAGTCACTAATACTTAAACAACTCAACGAAAAGAATCTCTCAGAGAAGCAATATTATATATCAAAATTAAGCGAGAAAAAATCTCCCCCATATGAAACCATGGTAGGAGGACCTTTATATAAGCCAATGTAGATAGAATCCTTTTTTTCTATCTTGTTTATACTCCCATAATTGAAGTTTTTCTCGCTTAATTTTAACTACAAATATATAATAATAAATGTGAAGACTAAAATCCGAAGAGGGCTCGATAAGGATTATATATATATATAATATATATATATATAAACCCGTAGAGCAAATATTTATTATAAAAACAGATTAAAGTTTAAGCAAAGAATCGCTGCTTTCACCCTTAACATATGTGTTGCTAATTTGTGTTTTAAATGAAATTTTATACGTTCAGTAGATAAATTCCTACTTTCACTTTCACTTTAGACAAATGACAAGTAGTGATGATATCTAGGAAGAATACCCAGGTGCTTATTGCCTCAATAATATTCATTTTAATTTTGGATGACGTTCAGCAAACAATGGCAAATATGCATGATCAATTCAGACACGAAAGGGATAATGTTGTAAAAATCGGCTTGATTCTTCCAGCGAATTCATCGTATGCTTGGTCGTTACAAAGAACAAAGCCTGCTGTTGAATACGCCATAGAAACTATTACAAATAGTTCAAATTTACTTCTGGGCTATAAAATTGAACTAAATGTCAACGACTCGAGATGTTCCGACATTTTTGGCCCACTAGCTGCTATTGATATGTATATAAGTTCTAAAGCAAACGTCTTTATAGGTCCATGTTGTGAGTATGCGATAGCTCCAATCGCTCGATTTTCACCATTTTGGGGCATACCTGTGATTAGTGCCGGCGCTCATATAGACGCTTTCAAAAACAAATTGGAGTACAAACTACTGACTCGCATCCAAGGAACTTATGAGAAACACGGTCAATTTTTCTTCGCGGTTGCTCATTATTTCAACTGGACAAATATCGGCATGATTTACACTGACAACATAGAAAACCCAAATATGGGAAGATCAAACTGTTATTTCCAAATACAGCCAATTTACCAATTATGGATAACTTACCATCAAGCTGAAGTCTGGCATGTGGTGATTAATGAGGGGAAAGGAAAGTACAACCTGGGAAAAATACTTTCGGATGCATCGGACTACACAAGAGGTAAGTATTAAAATATACATACGTAACATATGCATGTATATATATTTTTGCATGATTTCAGAAGAGGTTGATTATTTGCATTCATGAGTTTGTTTATATCGCTTAACATGTTTTCTTTGAACTGAAGCACAACCACTGCATGTTTTTCTTTTCATTGGCAAAATGGCCCTTCTAAAGTAAAATAGTCTGCTTCAACACGTTTTGAAAAACAAAATGCTAAAAAGATATATATTTCTGAAAAAGGACGAGCGTCCGAAACGTTATGACCCTATTCCTGCTATTTCAAGCATTATACTAATATATTCCTTCCATATACTGTACAGATTGTCTTGTTATTTCTATTTACATTTTACACACGCACACGCGCACACACGCCCACACACACACACACGCACTATATATATATATCATTTCTCTCTCTCTCTGTCTACATGCATGCGCGCGTACACACATACACATGCACGCAGTGTCACTGGTCATTATATATATAATTGTTTCCACCTTTTGGCACAAGGCCAGCAATTATCCCAGTGCATTGCATTACTGGTACTTTATTTTATCGACCCCGTAAGAATGAAAGGAAAAGTTAACCTCGGCAGGATTTGAACTCAGACCGCAAAGGGACGTAACCCTATGCTGCAAATCATGGCGTCCGACCATCTACCCATACTGCCAATCCACTGCCCTATATATATAATTGTTTCTACTTTTGGCACAAGGCCAGCAATTATCCCAGTACATTACTGATACTTTATTTTACCGACCCCGTAAGGATGAAAGGCAAAGTCAACCTCGGCGGGATTTGAACTCAGATCGTAAAGGGACGTAACTATGCTGGAAAGCATGGCGTCCGACCATCTACCGCTACTGGGACGCCATGCTTTCCAGCATAGTTACGTCCCTTTACGATCAGAGTTCAAATCACGCCGAGGTTGACTTTGCCTTTCATCCTTACGGGGTCGATAAAATAAAGTACCAGTAATGTACTGGGTAATTTGTTGTCCTTGTGCCAAAAGTAGAAATAATTATTAATACTCAGAAAAGAAAATTGCTGGCCTTGTGCCTAAAGTAGAAACAATTATTAATACTCAGAGGTGAATCGGTAGAGGGTCGGACGCCATGCTTTGCAGCAAAGAGTTATGGCCCTTTATAGTCTGAGTTCAAATCCCGCCAAGGTTAACTTTGCCTTTAATCCTTACGGGGTCGATAAAATAAAGTACCAGTGATGTACTGGGCAATTTGTTGTCCTTGTGCCAAAAGTAGAAATAATTATTAATACTCAGAAAAGAAAATCCTTCGGAAGTATGGAGATATCTCATTTTAGTTTCTATCAAACAACGTTAATATCCAGTTTGATAATTCTTTTACAGTCACTTGAGAAATTGGTTCAAAGAGATCTCGAAAGAATAATATTAGTAGTAATAGTAGTAGCAGCAGTGGTAATAATAGTAGCAGAAGTGACACCAGCTAAAACAGCCACCTCAACTCGCGTGGCTCCTTCATCATATTTCTGCTGTTATACCGATTTTGCACCCCCCCCCCCAAAAAAAAAAAACCGTTTTATAAAAAGTGCTTCGCCGAAGTTATCATTAAAAACATCAAGTCCAAGCAAGACATGATCATTATAATTGTTCTAGGAAGAAATGTCACGAAAATATATAGCATGAAAATATAAAACATGAAATGAATTCGCATAGAGTTACAGCCCTTGCGATTCGGAGTTCAAATCCCGCCCAGGTTAACTTTTCCTTTCATCCTTACGGTGTCGATAAAATAAAGTACCAGTAATGTACTGGTTAATTGCTGGTCTTGTGCTAAAAGTAGAAACACTTATTATACCAATACTATATATAACAAAATTCAGTGATGACTGAACTAAAAGGACAGTAGAAAATAGTATCAAAATACATACATATATATATACACACACACATATATACGTATTTATGTATATGTATATCCATACACACATACACACATATGTTTGGACATACATATATATATATATGTATATATATCATATATCATATATATATATATATATATATATATATATATATATATATATACATAGATACATGTGTATATATATATATATATTCTCTCTGTATCTCTTACCTTCTTTTTACCCCCTCTGCCAGTCACACTCTCTCTCAGCTGGCCTCTTCCTCACACTTCCACTCACCTACTCTCTGCTTCTCCCCCCCCCTCTGTCACTTCCCCCCGTTTGACCTGTGTGAAATCCTTTTCTCGCTCACATCTCACCCATGTCGGATGGTCTGTATCTCTTGTCCATAATTTCACCAAGCTTAAGCTTACAGATATCATGTACTTGTCTCTTCCTATCTTTCCGTTGCAATACCATCTTTGTTTGTTTACATGTCTCGCTCGCTTCACGCTATTTTACTTGTCTCAATAACTTTATTTAGTTATGCTCGCACCAACCAGAGGTATATGATTTTTAACGTGATTTTTAAAGCGATAAAATACCAATGAAGGTTGGAAGATCACTGATGAAGGACTAATTTTATTCATATGTAACCCATGTGCAACCACGCAGCACTCCATGTTTCTTATATATATATATATATATGTGTATATATGTATATATATAATATATGTATACATAGATACACAAATAAATATGTATACATATATATTATATATATACATATGTATTTATATATATATATATATATGTATATATATATATATGTCTGTGTATATATATATATATATATATATATATATAAGTACACGCATACTTGCACACACACACAAACACACACATATATATTTATATATATATATATATCACCAGGGAAAATTTCAAATCATTTCATAAAAATAATTATGAATTTACTTCAGAAAATGATTACTTTGTAAATGAGTAGCCAGCGGTCCTTTCCCCTTTCTTTTTCGTATTTTTGTTTGTTCTGTGAATTTAATGTGATATTTTTTTAATTACTTTAATAACGGAATGAAACTCAATACTTTTTATTTATAATAATATCGCAGATTAAAATATTCATTACGTGATATCGCGATATACCCAGGAATGACTTTCAATGTTTGCACTAAATTAAATGATATCACTGTGTCGTTCTTTCTTTCTTGCCTCATTTCTCTCTTTCAATACATATGTGCGTGTATATATGCACACACACACACACACACACACACATATGTAATGTATAATCTGTGTGTGGTGTATGCATATATATTCATTTTGTTATATGAACGACCAAGAATAGATGAGTTGAGAGAGAAACTGTGTATAAGAGGGATAAGTTGTGGTGTGTGGGAGAGAAGACTGAGATGGTATGGACATGTGAGGCGCATGGACGATGACCGCTGGGTAAAGAAGTACCAAGAAATCCCAGTAGATGAAGACGCAGTATAGGAAGACCACAATAACATGGGCGGAGGTGGTGAGAGCGGACCTCTGATCGCTGAAGCTCACGGAGGAGATGACGAAGAGCCGTGACAATTGGAGAGATCCTGTGCTGAATAGGACCCATCCCACCCTTGCAAGTAGGGAAAAGCGGACGTAAAATGATGATGATGATGAAATGACTTCTACAGGAAGGTTTTTAATAGTGGTCGTCTCCCGATTTACACCGGGATTTTACGTATTATATAAACACAGACGCACACATATATATATATATATATATATATATCAGTCCCCCACAGCAATTCCTGATGTAGCCACTTTAGAGTCACTCTATAACCCCGTCAGTCACAACAGTTAAGGGTCTCATTGTTGGAACAACGGGAAAGCCTTCTTGTAAGACGTGATACATACATACGTACATACATGCATACATAGATACATGTATGTATGTATGTATGTATGTATGTATGTATGTATGTATGTATGTATGTATGTTTGTATGTATGTATGTATGTATGTATGTATTTATGTCAGGTCACCAGTTGGTGCTACTGGTAACATGTATCCCAGTACAACCTGTCCCATGGTCGGGTCGTTGGCGACTAAACTGGCAACCCCACCAAGGTTTCTTGGTGAGGAGGGTGACTTTGGACATCCTGCAG
This sequence comes from Eledone cirrhosa, assembly GCA_964016885.1. Classification (NCBI taxonomy): domain Eukaryota; kingdom Metazoa; phylum Mollusca; class Cephalopoda; order Octopoda; family Eledonidae; genus Eledone; species Eledone cirrhosa. The sequence continues at coordinate 31,237,740 of OZ024753.1, forward strand.
GACTAAAAACAAAACCTGTCAAAGGGCAAAGGAGCTCTTAAGAGTCAATGGCCATCCAAAATCACCGGGAGAGATGACCCCTTAGCCTTTGTAAAGGCAGAATTCTAGGAGAAGGAAAACTCTGATATAACACCTGCAACCCTGATGGTATCCAATGATGTTGACTTGTTCTTCTTTTTGGTAAATATCATCTTGGTTAAGAGAGTGGGACTGGCTTTGTGCAGTGCCTTTGCTCACTATAAAAGTTTCACGGCACAGGCATTGCTTTATATCTGGAGATTTCTCTACACTTGTCGTCACATGGAACCATGGGCCCAGCACTATGTGTCAATAATTGTCACAAGTATAGTGTTTGTACCAGAGTTTTCAAGTCGCTGGCTGGACTAAAATGTCACACTCGTTCAGCGCATCGGTAGGGGTACTCCTACATGGATATAAAGTAGTGGCCGTACTCGAAAACGAGTTCGCAGCCACCATGTATGTATGTATGTATGTATGTATGTATGTATGTATGTATGTGTCTGCGTGCGTGTGACGGTGGGTGGCTAAGTAGTTAGGGTGTTCGTCCCATGATCGTGAGGTAAGTTCGATTCCCAACAGCACGTTCCCTCTCTATTTCACGTTGCTTCAATTTAGCCTGTTGATAAAAGTGACATGTATTTGTAATTAAAACGAACAGCCTTGAGAACTACTTTTAATGTAGATATACATGTGACTGTGGAATGCCTGGCCACTTGCACGTTTTACAAGAAGGCTTTCCCGTTGTTCCAACAACGAGACCCTTAACTGTTGTGACTGACAGGATATGTATGTATGTATGTATGTATGTATGTATGTATGTATGTATGTATGTATGTATGTATGTATGTAACGTATGTATGTATGTGTATGTAACGTATGTACGCATGTCTGTATGCGAGCAAATACATTAAAAGCATAATAATTTTAGAGGTGAATAGATAATCTAGAGAAATTTGGTTAAAAATATTCAGACGACACACCTGCATTCTTAACATTCTGAGATTTTGTCACGTACATAAAATCTTTGGAATATAGCGGAAAAATTGTGTTTGTCGGAATTTTGTTTGAAATATACAGATGTTGATAAAATCATATGATAATATCTTAAATCATCATGTGAGGGCTTTAATTAGACTGACTACAATACGTTTGGCAACTACATAAGGAAAGAATAAATCAAAGTACAGATATGGCCGGTAATTACACACATTAAGCATTCCTTTTGATCTTTGATAAGTATTAAGTCTAAAATATTTTGCAATTATAGGCGGTGAGTTGGTAGAGATGTTAGAGCGTGTGATAGGATGCTTTGCGGTATTCGTTTCGGCTCTATGCTCTCTCTCAGTTCAAATCTTGCCGTAGTAAAATTTGGCTTTCATCCATTCGAGCTAGATAAAATAGTAGCAGTCATGTACTGGGGTCGATTCTTCTTCTATATGTCTTTCACACTTTCATTCGCACATTCTCTTAGAAACGCCGCATGTGAATACGGCGCGCCTACGACTCCCTGGGAAGTTACGGAAATATGCATGCATTTTGCAATTGTACAAATGTGTTAATAGACTTAACATACGGCTATCGATTATCGATTTGGTTGAAGGTGCATGGCTTAGTGTT
>OZ024753.1:31249377-31256877 GCA_964016885.1 Eledone cirrhosa
AACTTTGGAATTATAATTCACCAATGCATCTTCTTAAGATCAATCTTCTAGTTTTTTTTATTAAAAAAGAAGTAATTTGCTATGCATTGTAATATGAAAATTAATTAAAAAGTCAACATTAATGTAAAAAGAAAAAGAGAATAGCAAAGATGAGACAAAAACAATAGCAGCCCCATCCCCAAATAAAACAAATCACACTAGAACATAATATGTAACAGATTTGAGATGAAATGTAACATAATTTCATTACTGAATAATTAACAAAACTTGCAATAAATTCTGATTTTCATACTTGTTAATCACTGCATTCTAAATGAAGCAAACGATAAATAAGCCAATAATGAAATAATTAAGCTGCCATTAAAACTGCAAGCCCCAACAACAGAACCTGTGATAAATCGCACCTTACTGTCTTTAAAAAAGGTCATATTGAATAACAACATTTGGGGTGCAATATTACCGAAAGAAACAAATAATAAATGGTTATGTTGTTGATATTACGTGTCCTTAAATGATATAGCTCTAGCCAATTTGATAGGGTCTGCGAAGCTCATGTTCGCTCCTTCTATCCTAGATCTAGCTAACGAATTAAAGCTTTTACGTTTTACTACTTACATGTTCTTTATACGTAATGCGAAGCCAGAAAACCCATTAGTCCAATGTCTATATTGTTTTAAAAATCAGATTAATTGATTTTATTGGAGTTATCTCCCTACTTCTAATTTGTTCTTCTTTTTAAATCAATAACACTCTGGTAAATGCGTTTTGTGTTTAGGTATATACTGATTTTTTCGTTAGATGTAACGATCAGAAGAAATAACAATCTTTTCTTTTTTGTTACTGTTTATGAAATCTTGCTAATCCGAAACACAACATTAATATTAATTACTTTCTAATTTTAATTCTCAGATTATTTTGAAATTAGGATTTGAGCATTCTCAAATTATTCTATTTTTCGTCCAAATTTACGCTAACATATTAATGACCATTATCATAATCATTACTATAACTTCCATCTTCATTATCGTCATCCTCATATTAATTATGTTTGGAGTTCAAGTGCTACTTGAGTCAATTTTTTCCTGTCGTTCTCTTGAGTCTCGATAAAATAAAATATAAGTCAAGTACTCAGATCGACACCAACATTAAATAGTTTCGACTTAGTACCAGTAATCCGAACACAAATACTGGGGCATTCGTATAGAAAGATCAGGGCAACAAGAAGCTGACCAAATATTCATACTGCGGTAGGTCTTTGAAAAATCATGGGAATATTGCTTGCTTCGTAGACATCAAAACATGCATATAACCACGTTCCACGGGACCCTTTGTGGAAGATTCTGCAGGAATATTGGATCGATAGATAGTAAAACAACTTCTGAATGAGACAAGTTTTAATTCTTTATATGGATTGTTTGGGTTTTAATCATTTGAAATTATTATATCGCAACGCTTGGAAAACTGCCTCGTATATATGTGTGAGTATGTATAAATTCAGTTATACATACACACACATATATACACACATACATATTTACACATACATATATACACACACAGATATACGCAGACACATTTATATATATATAAACAATAACACATTACAGATATATATAAATTATTTATCTATTCCAGATATAATAAACTCGTACTGTTGATTTACAGAAAGATGACCTTTTCTTTTATCTCATTCTACAAAATTTATGATAACACGGAGTTCTACAGACAGTAGATAAGGTCTCAGATATTTCCTTACACACTATGTGAGGCTTAACTTTTGAACCAATTCTAATAAATATTTGATTTAATATTTTCAAGTATAAACTGTGTTGATCTTAATAAAGAGTTAGTTTCGTTCAGCAGTGAGAGTCCTCTGGTCGAGATATAAGCCAGAGATAACAGGATGTATCCGAACATGGAAGAGCCGAACTCCCACCGTCATCACCCCCCACCTATCTCGCCCTCCCCATCTCTCTGTATAGTGAGAAAATGGGGTCCCACGTGCTGGCCACCCCACAGCCCCTGCAGACAGAATGGAGAAGGCGTTTCCCCGGAGGATGGTAAGGGAGATGCGCTGGACGAGTCATTCCATCTCGCGAGGTTCACACCTGCGCCTGGCCAGCTCAGCACACATGGTGGTGAGTAGGGCGGCAGCCCTATGGCCGAGGACACCAGACGTCTCCACTGCTAGGGACACAACCGCAAACCTGTCGGAGAGCGACCGGTACTTGGTCTAGCCACGGGTCTATTCGCACCCATTTGTATACATGCGTTCATACGCGCGCGTGTGAGTATGCGAGCGATTTAATCACCAAAGTCTCGCTTCACTGAGTTATCTCCGTTAGTGATTTTTGAAACATTTTTCTTTCCATACCATTTTCTTATTCAACATTCTCTACAAAGTGAATCAAGGGAAACAGGAAACAGAAACCCAGTCTTCGACCATGTTTGAATATCTCCCTTCCCTTATTTTATCACAAACTACCATCTGATCTCATATTTTGTACCTTGTAATGATTATTTGATTTTTATCACCTACATGCCTACTTTAATCATAGGAAATTTAACTGCCGTCTATTTATATATTCTTTAAATATCTTACTGCATATAAATTTTTAATTATATTTCCTTTTGATGTACCTGATTGTAGTTTTAACATTTCTTTCAAATATACGTATCCTTTGTTATATATGCCATGCTACCGTGTTAAATATCCCATATCCTATATATTAACATATATATCAAAATATATATTAGAATATCTTATTATATTCTTAAACGAACTTTCTAATATACCCTCTCTAATGTATCAATATATTCAGATATAACCTTTCTTTTATGTCGTATTTCCTTATGTATTTTTTCTTATATATCCTAGAGCGTTATCTCCATATATATTTTATCTTATCTTATATATTGTTATATATCCTGATATCTAACGATATCTTCTTATATATATTATTGTATTATTATGTATCCTTTTTGTACATGCATTATTATATATTCTTTCCATATATCCTATTAACATATGTATCTTCATGATTTGCAGCATACTATGATAAAAACACAATCTATTCTAGAATACATTGCCGACAACAATACTACATGAAAATGAAACACCCAATAACATGAAGTGTGTAATGTAATTTCACTTATCGTATGTTCTCTCCCGAGTCGCATTTTTGTAGAACATTAGATTATGAGAAAAATTCGATTCTTAATATCCTCGCCCACTTATGTTTCTTTTACCGCATACGAATTAGGTATAGTCTACTGAACTTGTTCAATGGAAGTATTTGCTAAGATATTTAGGAAAAAGCTATTTTCATTTCATTTAATGAATGCTACATCTCATTTACAATCAATCTACTTGGGAAAATAAAGTTAGAAAACGAATGCTTAGTTCTAATACCTATCAGGAATATCGAATTATAAGGTGTGAAAGTATTCAAAGCTAATAACAGTTCGTTTAAACTTATTTTTAAAAGTGAAATACCTGAATAATTAACCGTCACACATTGTCTTCTCTTTACACATTAAACATTTATATCACCTTTTATTCCATTACTGGTTTCGGTCATAAGACTGTGACTATGTTGGGGTACCGCCATGGAGGGTTTTTATTAGATTACTTCGACTCATTAATTATTGGTTTGTAAGTCAGGTCTTTATTTATCGAACTGCTAGTTTACTCACAAACTAACAGAAAAAGTATACATATATAAAAGAGTATTGAAGTTTGCTTGAAGCATTGTGGAATAATAGGTAAATATCTTTAAGTCGTTTGGAAGCCTCGACAATGCAAATGGGTAAATCACCGGGTAACAAGATCCGGTGGTGGAGAGAGAGAGAGATGTAAGTGGGTGTACGTTGAGATGCGTGGTGTGTATTAGATGTGTAGAGGAATGAAGGAAAGAGTATAAAGGATAAAATAAAAATAACAACACGAGAGAGAGTTACCTTGGGAGAGATTTAATTGTCCCTATATATTTCGGATTCACATCCATCAACTATGATTTTTTTCCGGGGTGGGGTAAAGGTTGTCTCTCGGAAAGGTGCGAAACGCGTCCTCCGCTGTTTGTTGTTTTGAATATCTGAGGTATTCAGCAGAGCGCGCGTGCGCGTGAAATGGGGTCGGTCGGGCAGAGGTCAGCGGCCGAATGTGGGAGTGGGGTGGCGCTAGCTGTCAGTCCATTCTCTGCCTGTTTGTTAAATGTTACTGTGTGTGTGTGTGCGTGTGTTGTTGTCTCGCTTTAGTGTGTGTGTGTGTGTTGTTGCCTTGTTCTTCTGTATTGGCAGTGTAGTATGTTCGTATGGTGGAATGCTACTGTGTGTGCGTGTGCGTGTGTAGTTGTCTCGTTTGTGTGTGTGCGTGTGTTGCTGCCTCGTTTGTTAACTTAAACCAGTCACCTCATTTCGCTTCTCTCGGATCGATTGTTTATTTGCGGTGCCAGGCGTTTGATAAAAGCGCTTCCTTGATACGTAACGTGCCGACGTTTCTTTCAGTCGCTAGAATTGTGACAATGGGCCTTCCGTCTTAGTTTCCGTATTTGTCTATGTGTTTCCGGAAAGACGAGGCCCTGGTTTTAGTGTGTTCCTTGATCCGGATGTGCAAAGGCCGGATTGTGCTACCTATATAGTATTGGTTGCACCTGTCACATTCTATCTTATACACGACGTATGTGCGTAGGCAACAGTTCGCATAGCGTATCGGGCAGTCTCTGAGGGAGCACGCGTCAGTAGATTTCCCGGGTTTCCTAGAGAGGCATCTTCGCAGGGAGGGGCCGAGTGGGCCAGGTGGATTTCGAGGCCTCCCTCCGTAAAGCCTTGCGGATAGCGTTGGTGGTATTCTCGCCCAGGTGTGGCATTTTAAGGAAGCACTAGCCTTGGGTGCCTCTCTGTCTCTTGCGTCTGGTGTCTCCTACTCTGTCTGTGAGCGAGGTAGGGTACCCGTTCGTCTCCAGCACCTCGAGGAATCGCTTGGTATGAGTGACACCACTCGCGGGATCGCTGCATCTGTTTTTGATTTGCGCGATCTCGTTCGTGATGTATCTTCTTTTGGCACTGTTAGGGAGGGCGAACTTGTAGTGAACGAACAGGTCCCTGCAGGCTGCCTTTCGGTAGAAGTTGCAGTGGATCCTTCCCTGTTCTGTGATGTTGATTCGGAAGTCGAGGAGGGCAAGTGACCCGTCTTCGTTGGGGTGTTCAACACTGAAGTCAATGTTTTTCGTCCGTGTTGTTGAAGGTCTCATAGATTCTGTTCGCCGTGTCTTGGGAAGATGTGAGGATGAGGATATCGTTCACGTACCTTGAGAAAAAGGCGACGGCGTTGGGGTGGCAGGCGTTGAGTGCCTTGTGCTCGAAGTTGTCCATGTAAGAGATCGCTAGCACACCCGACAGGCTTGATCCGATGGGCAATCCCGAGGTTTGTTGGTATGTTTGGTCAAGGAATCCGAAGTAGGTGTTGTCGACGAGGATGGATAGGAGTTGGTGGATGTCAGTGGTGGTGAGCCCGAAGCAGTGTAGGTCGGGGGATTGGACGCGTTCCATCAGTATATTGACGGTCGGGAGTGCCGGGACCGAGGTGTAGAGAGCGACTACATCAAGGCTGAAGGCATATCTGTTATTCCTTCTGGTGTCGGGATCCATTTGATGCAGGCGCTTCAACACCTCCTCGGAGCTGTTAACGTGTCCCGGCAAGGTGTCTAAGATGGGTTTGAGTATTCTGGCTAGGAGCTATGAAATTTTGTAGAGCGGTCCCTCCACGCTCGATACAATGGGCCTGATCTTCAGGTCGGGTCCCTGTTTGTGTGTTTTCACGAGGTGGTAGAAGGCGGGTAGTCTGCTGTTCCTCGTGAGGAGGTTGTATCTCAGCTTCTTCGGGAGCTTCCGCCGATGGCAGATGTTGGTCCAGGCGGCGTTGATGTGCTCTTCTATCTGCGCGGGAGTGATTCCCGTGACCTTGGAGTAGAGGTTGTCATCGTCAAGATGTTGGAGGGCCAGGGTGTTGTAGGCCTCTCTGCTGATGACGCAGAATTCTTTCCCCTTGTCGGAGGGGAGATAGACGAGATTCTTCGATTTTAGGTTGGAGAGAGTGGTGAGTTGAGATTTGGTGAGGTTATGTGTTGTGTGTGTGTGTTTGTGAAGTATATCCGAGATGGAGTGTTTTAGCCTGATGAGTTTAGTGTCGAGTTCGTGGTTGGTGAGTGGGGGGTGGAGTGGGTTGTCGGGGTGGTAAGTGGGGAACTTGGGGTGGGTTGCGTGGGCGCTGTTATTTTCTGTGGCGCTGTTGATGGTGGTCACCCATTTAAGTTGGTAAGCGACTCGACAAAAGTTGGTCTCGATGTTGAGTTTGAGTCTGTCGTCGAGACATTGTGAGACGATGAACTTGGGTCCGAGGTGTAGGAGTTTCAGCTCGTCGCTCGTGAGAGTGCCGGTTGTTAAATTGTTGTTTTCCACGTGGTTCTGGTCCGTCTGTTCGTTAGTGACGATGTTCTCGTTGTGGCGTTTCGACAAGATCCACTCATATTTTCGCTTGAGCCGTTTTTTTTCGTATTGGACTCTGGAGTGGTAGCACTGGTCGATTGCTTTAGTGATTTTCAGGAGCAAGGCCCCGGGTGCTATTGACAGTCGATGTGTCCGCTCTGAGAGTGTCCGCTTATGGACGTGTAATTGGCGGTTGAGATGTCTCAGGATCTGTTTAATACACGTGCGATGTATGCGGTTAGTGGTGTTTTGGAAAGCTGGTGTACGTAGGCTTACTGGTAAGCGGATGTTCCTGATGGTGTTGGGGATGACATCGTTTTTTAGGCAGCGTTTCAGGAAATTAATTTGACAGCCAGCATTGGCCCATTTCTCCGACAGTCTAAACAGTCCCCTGTTAGTTATGTAATATAGTTAGTTACAGGTAATATAGTTTGTTACAGGCGGTAAATTGGCAGAGCCATTAGGACGTCAGATATTCGTTCGATTTAGCTTCGTTCTTAGTTCAAATCCCGTCGGTGTCAACTTTAGCTTTCATCCTTCCGAGGTCGATAAAAATAATATCAATCCATTACTGGATCCGATTTCCCTCTATCTATATCTCTCACCCTCTCTGTTTAATCTGGAAGAAATCAGCCGTATTCAAAACTCAAGAGAAGAAGGTTTAAACAAAATACCCAAGAAACGCAGCAGATTTCCGACTTCACCAGAAATTAGAGGTTAAAAGGAAATAAGTAGTTGGAAAATATAAAATAATCCATTGGGATTTTTCTAGTTATATCACCTTCACCTGTTTACTTAATCTAAAACACAAACAAAAAATGTAGATAGATAGTATAAAATTTGAAAAAATGAAGATAATGCTGTAATGAGATTTATACATACATATCATTACGTGGGCGAGTGCACTCACACATACAGGGGCGTACACACACATACAAGATCTAAGATACATGCATATATACTATTGTTAAATATAGACATAGTATTTGAAGTATAATATATGTAGTATAGTAC
>OZ024753.1:31266877-31269377 GCA_964016885.1 Eledone cirrhosa
AGGAAATGTCAAATTATCTCGGAGTAGTGTACTAGCATAGATATATGTATATATGAATAATCCTTGCTGAGGAATCTTCGTTGTCAACAATATAGTTTATAGTGATAGAGATAAATATAGATATTATGCAGGGTTATAACAAAACTGGCGTCGCATCTCGAAGAGAATAAAGATAAGGTGATAGATTATTTCTTAGCTAAGCTGAATGAATAAAATAAGATAAGGGTATAAAAGGAAAAATATACAACATTTTTTTTTCTAAATTGACATTAACAGATACATATCATATAGACAAAGAGGAGCTCACGATTGAGAAAGTGTGTTAGAGAGGAGGTATAGAGAGAGAGAGAAGAGGATGTGCAAAGTGAGTGAGTGAGTGAGAGATATATGGTGAGAAAGAGAGAGAGAGAGATATAGTGAGAGAGAGAAGAGGAGGTGAAAAGTGTGTGGCAAGGAGAGCAAAAGGTACAAAGAGAGAGAGAGAGAAAGAAAGAAAAGGTGGAAAGAGAGAGATAGATAGAAGAGAAGGTGCAAAGCGAGAGATTGAGAGATACAGCGAGAAAGAGAGAGAAGAGAGATAAAGAGAGAGAGAGAAGGGAGCGAGAGAAAGATAGAGAGATGAGAAAAAGGTGCAAAGAGAGAGAGAGAGAGAGTGTGAGAAGAGAAATGAAGAGAGAGACAGAGGGAGAGAGAGAAAGATAGAGCCAGAGGAGTAGGAGAGGAGGTACAAAGCGAGAGAGAATGAGTTAGATGACTAGAGAGTTAGAGGGATATATAGTTTGTTGGATATACAAATATAACGTGTAGCAGAAATACTTTTCGACGATCATTGAGAAATTTAAAGAACTGAATATGAAAACGAAAATATTTATTGATGTGCTGAACTCATTCATATAAAGGGAAATGTTTCTTATTTATATGAATATATGTGTATACGTGTGTGCGTAGAAACTTTATTGAAAGCGGAATGATATTTCGGAATGGCATATATATCAGAAATTCATGTTTCCCACCATCATATCTATATAACATTCGCAGCCAGTGGAAACAAACCAAATATTTATGTCTGGAAACGTGGCGAACATTAAAGGTGACGCTCAAGCGTTGCCAATCCGGTGATGACTAATATAAATATGAAACATGTATGGTCAGCTAAGTAATCCATCTAGAAGGCTTGACTTCCTAGTGCATTCATTACGACACAGTCATGATACACAGCGCATCTGGAGCATTTTATACCGGGAGGAGCACATTCCTTTACAGCTTGAGAAGAGCTGATTAATTCCAGAGAAAGTGATATATATATATATATATATATATATATATATATATATTATATATTCTGAAACTTTAACGGGATCTTCTGAAAATTTAGTTTCACAAGATCCCGTTAAAGGTGAAAGCAGCGATTCTTTGCTTAAACTTTAACCTGTTATTTTAATAAATATTTGCTCTAGGGTTCTTATATATTTGATATATATTTATCCCTATCGAGCGCTCTTTGGATTTTAGTCTTCACATTTATTATTATTCCTTCACATTTATTATTATATATATATATATATATATATATATATATATATATATATAGAGAGAGAGAGAGAGAGAGAGAGAGAGAGAGAGAGAGAGAGAGAGAGAGAGAGAGAGAGAGAGAGAGAAATAAGGAACGTGAACAATTAGCCCCAGTGTAAGAATGATAACGTCTTGAAACGACGATGCTGATACGAGTAACACGAATCGTTCTATTCAAAGTTCTCAATGTCTCTATTTCCTGAGCAAGAAAATAGAAATGATAATTTATGAACAATGGAAGAGATCCCTTGAAATTTAAATTAACCAAAGATATGATGTAATTGGAAGGGGTGAATCCGGTCTTTGCGAGTAACTCTGCAAATTTCTGTATCTCATTAAGACGTTGAATGGGCAAATAATTTGCAGCATTTAGTTACGAAAATATGAAAAAATTGTAACATACGTCCGGTACTGCTACGATAAACGGAAAAACGTTGGAATCTCTGTGTGACTTCAGTTCTGAAGAACCATATTTTGAAGGCGATAACTTAATTTCATGTACATCTAATACTCTTTACATTTTTAATCTTTTACCTGTTCCAGCCACCCGGCTGAGGCCATGCTGAGGCACCGCCCTTGTTGCTACACATTTTATCTCCAGGCTGTATTGGTTGACCACTGGTGTAAGAGGGAGTTTGTTGCTGCCTTTAGGTTTCCCTCGTGCCTTGCTGTGGGCTCATCCGGAATCCTGGATAGCAAGGTGTCTTGAAGACATCCATAACCTCCACACCATGCAAATCTCTCAGATCCCTCGGCAGCTTGTTGAAAAGTTGGGGGCCCTTGAATCCCAGGCTATTGCAATACCTGCTCCTTATTCTAGATGTGGAAGACGGGTCCTTTGGCACCACACAGTGACGTCCTGTTCGAAGGTTGGTCCAGCTCTCAATGCCAAAGTTTGGTACTAGTCCCGCCAGGATTTTCCACATGT
>OZ024753.1:31271877-31279377 GCA_964016885.1 Eledone cirrhosa
TTTCTAAAGAATGAAACAGTTCTAGTCCTGTAGAATCTCATCTATATATATATACATATATATATATATATGTATGCATACATATATATGTATGCATACATATATATGTATATGTATTCATTTATATATATATGTATGCATACATATATATGTATATGTATTCATTTATATATATATGTATGCATATATATATGTATATGTATTCATTTATATATATATGTAAGCATATATATATATGTGTATGCATATATATATATGTATATGTATTCATTTATATATATATGTATGCATTTATATATATATGTATATATATATATATAAATGTGTGTATATATGTATGCATTTACATATATATATATATGCATTTACATATATATGTAATCATTTATATATATATATATATGTAATCATTTATATATATATATATATGTATGCATTTATATATATATGTATGCATTTATATATATATGTATGCATTTATATATATATGTATGCATTTATATATATATGTATGCATTCATATATATATTTATGCATTTATATATATATATGTATGCATTTATATATATATATGTATGCATTTATATATATATGTATGCATTTATATATATATGTATGCATTCATATATATATTTATGCATTTATATATATATATGTATGCATTTATATATATATATGTATGCATTTATATATATATGTATGCATTTATATATATATGTATGCATTCATATATATATTTATGCATTTATATATATATATGTATGCATTTATATATATATATGTAGGCATTTATATATATATGTATGCATTTATATATATATACATATATATATATATATATAAATATATATATATATATATATATATATATATGTATGTATGTATGTATGTATGTATGTATGTATGTATGTATGTATGTATGTATGTATGTATGTATGTATGTAAATTCCGCTTGTGGATTAGGTTCGTGTATATATTTATTAGATTAAAACATTCCTCGATTTGAATTATTGTAATATGTATGTAATATGCTGCAAAAAAGTGAGAATATTTAGGAAGAGGAATCAACTATTGGAGTATCTATTCATTCCTGGTTTTTATATAAGACACGAAATTTATGAAAGTACATCAATAAATGGGAGCTCATTTATCTGGGGACTCGAATTCCTAGAAAAAAAAAAAAAGATGCAAATCTTCTCCAATTCGCTTTAAACACTGAACGATTGGAATATTGCTTGCAGAAAAAATTAGATTTTAACAACTAATTGCCTGCTTGTTCAAAGCCGACCATGGGCTAAAGAACAACACAAGCAATAATAGCAATATAACTAAACAAACTAAGGTCGGAGTCCACACGTGCCTTGCAAGAAACAGCAGTGTCATATTACAAATGGGCGGTAGTAGATAATCTTGCAAGAAACAGCCCTATCATATTACAAATGGGCGGTAGTAGATAATCTTGTTCAGAAATGCTTAAAGAAACAAATGTGATAATTAATGTTGAAATTCCTTTGATCATCGGCATGTTCTGTCAGAACTGACCTGCGGATAAATGACATCTTCACCACCACCACCATTGTTTTCAATAATAATTGTTTCTACTTTTGGCACAAGGCCAGCAATTATCCCATTGTATTAAAGGTGCTTTATTTTATCGACCCCGTAAGGATGAAAACAAAGTTAACCTCGGCGGGATTTGAACTCAGACCATAAGGGCCGTAACTCTTTGCTGCAAAGCATGCCGTCAGACCCTCTACCGATACTGCCAATGTTTACAATAATAATACAAAGTTTCTAAAGTTGCCCATCCGCAAGAATGCTCCTCACGGAATGGAATGTATTGAATTTAATGCAATCAAAAGTCCAGTAACTTTAGGGAAAGGCAAAGGTGATTAAACCTATCTCATTATTTGACAGGTAATTTATTTTATCGTACCCGGAAGGATGAAAGCTGAGGTCTTGAACACAGAATATAAACAACCAGAACATATACCACAATGGCATTTTATCCGACGCTCTATCAATTCTGCCAATAAATCACTCACATAAAACAGATTACATTAGTTAAAGCAGGAATTATATAAAATATAAATAAATGCTTCTGTTTGATGACCATGTGATAAACAGGCGAAAATCCAGTGTAGCAAGACTTACTATTTAGTCTATATAAAATTGAGTATTAAAACTCTACTTCAAAAAAAAAAAAAAGATATATAAGAAAACACTTTCTAAAAAGACATATATTATCATACAGTTTTCAGCAGAGAATTCTGTGATTAAATTTTACACACAAGGCGTTGATCACTACGAGGATATATCAGTAAAAAGATCTATACAGAAAGATCTAACCAGATATCATGTAGTTGAGAGAACTTGTTAAAAACGTAGGTATGCCTGAGTCATTTACTATTGCTTAGAGATGCATTTATAAGCGTGGTTGTGGTTTTTCTTGTTGCTGTTGTTATTGTGGCGGTGGTGCTTTTTAGTTTTGCTACTGTTGTTGTGATCTTTGTTACTGTTGATTTTGCTGTTATTTCAAGTGCTGCTGTTTATTACAGTTGTTGCTGTTGTTGTGCTCTGATGGTGGTGGTGGTGGTGGTGAGGGAGATTGTTGTTAGCGCTGCTGTTGTTTTACTATACATTAATATTGATTATATGTTATTAACTGTCTGAAGACTGTGACATTCGTGTTAACAACTTGCTGACCAATATAATTTGAGAGACTTTCCATCTTAAACACTATATGTTTACATATAATTTTTATTCCTTTATCCATTCGTATGTGCACAATTTTATGGTATTTTGTTGATTATTTCGATCGATTAACCAGGTTATAATATCCAATATTGAATATCCCAAATGGATTTTGATAAATCTAATAACAGAATTTCTTCATAGCGTCTGGGTCCGCTAAAAATAGAATATTGCAGCAGTTTAAAAAAATAGAACTACATGTTTAATGAGACACACACACTCGTGCCAATCATTAATCATTATATACAGTAATTTTATAGAAAAAAGAGGAAATAACAAACCCACAATAACAAACCCTGCTTGTATATATTTTCGTACGTATGTATGTATTCATGTATGTATTTACGTACCTATGTATGTACTCAAGTATGTATGTATGTATGTATGTATGTATTCATGTATGTATGTATTTACGTACCTATGTATGTACTCAAGTATGTATGTATGTATGTATGTATGTATGTATTCATGTATGTATGTATTTACGTACCTATGTATGTACTCATGTATGTATTCATGTATTTACATACCTACGTACGTATGTATGTATTCATGTATGTATGAAGGTAAGTAAGTAGGTATTATATATGTGAAAACTGTCTTTATATATGTGTGCGTGTGCGTTTATACAAGCCTCTATCTGTCTCTCTATCTATCTATGTAATAGCCATGGCGAAAGAGGTTGTATGGTGGACGCGTCTGAAAGGACTGAGGTCAGCCACCTTTCTCTCTGGCCAACAACTGGTCCGTTTCTTCCGATATCATTTCGGAAGAAGGATCAGGATGGAGAGAGAGGTGCTGCACCCCAGCCGTTTCTATGAAAGATGGGTGAAAGTGGCGAGAATGGCCCGTGTGAATGGGCCTTCACTCTACATCAGACTATAGGTGAGGAAGATGAAAGACCAAGGGAGCACCCCTTCTCTGTGCTCCTGAGGAGAAGGGTTGCACACTTTTTTCGGGGGTGTGTGCGACCCCCCAAGGCGCCTCCTCTCTATTGAGGATTTTGTTATAAATTTTATTTTTTGTTATATCTTATTTTATTTTTATATTTTGTTATTGCCTCCTCCTTATTGAGGACGCCTTTTTGTGTAAACTCCCCCCTTTGTACTTGTCCCACTTTTGATGCCCTAGTGGCAAATAAAAGAAACATATCTATCTATCTATCTATCTATCTATCTATCTATCTATCTATCTATCTACCTATCCCTCTTAGTTAGAATTAATGATAAGGACTTTTTAAGTTGTCCAAAAATGCGCATGGTTGGCTATTCAGACCACAAATTAGTGACCTGCATGGTCAACCTTGACAGAACTCATAGACAGGGACCCGGTTACTGGAAGCTCAACTTGTCCTTACCGGCAAGTAAGGCTTACAGGGACCGGATTAGCACTTTAGTTAAGGAGCGGTTGACGGGCGCCATCGTCAACAGCAGGTGGTGGGGATCTCTCAAAAGAGAGATTAGAGTAGTCTCTATAGAATTTAGTAAGGAGTTAGCCTCAAATAGGAAGGAAAGGGAGTTGGTAGATAGTGTAGAAGAGGCAATTAGAAGCGGCCACGTGGCTAGAGTGCTAGCGTCGAGAACGGCCCTGGGCCAGTTCTTCCACGCGAAACACGAAGGCTGCATCGTCCGAAGCAAAATACGTGCTCTGGGAAACGAGGCGACCAAAGTTGTTAGCTGGGCCCGCGTGACAGAAGCCAAAAGAGGGAGCAGATCCACTATCCGGTCTTTGCGAGATCAGGATGGACGGGTGATCCTTGAACCTAAGCAGATGTGCGAGGCTTTTCAAAAGCACTTTGCCGGATTGTTCGGAAGGGGCGGGGAGCCGGTTGGGGATGTGGACTTCGGTCCATACCTCGACGGCCTGCCGCGTCTCTCGGAGAGGGAGGCGAAGTCCTGCGAGGAGCCGATTTCAGCTGCTGAGATAGAGGACGTGCTGAGCCAATGCGGCAAACGCAAATCCCCGGGTCTCGATGGTCTTCCATACGAACTATATCTAGCTATGCCGGACTTGTTCCCCGATCTCCTCGAGGCGGTCTACTGCAACTGGCAACAGAACTGGAGAATTCCCTGTGCTATGACCAAGGGCGTAGTCACGCTAGTGAGGAAGGATGAGAACAAGGGGGACGATATAAATAACTTCAGGCCCATAACTCTGCTAAACACAGAGTTACAGATTTTGGCCAAGGTGCTAGCAAAGAGGTTGGCGCTTGTCGTGGGCAACCTGGTGGGAGATGCGCAGACATGTGCTATCCCGTCCAGGTCAATCCACGATAACCTACACCTCATGCGATACATCATAGAGAGGGTTGGGAACGAACCCGGCTTTGGTGGGGCCCTGATCAACTTGGATCAATCTAAGGCATTCGATAGGGTCGACCATGGTTACCTGGATGCGGTGCTAGCGGCTGCAGGCTTCGGACCCGTGTTCAGGGGCTGGATCAATACCATGCACAGCAGCCGCATCTGCTCTAGGGTCAAAGTGAACGGCTACCTCTCGGAGCCGTTCGAAATCGCGCGGTCCATCCGACAAGGGTGCCCTCTCTCCTCCCTTCTGTATGTAATGACTCTAGAGCCACTGCTGCGGAAGTTGGAGCTGTTGCAGGGCATCCCGTTGGAACCGGGATTGCCGAAAGCGGTGTCAGCCTACGCCGATGACGTAACAGTAATGGTGTCGACAGCCTCGGAAATCGGGGCGATCGGCACCTTACTGGAGGAGTACGAAAGGTTTACAGGGGCTAAGCTGAACCGGGACAAGTCGATCGGTCTGCAACTCGGCACGTGGAGGGGCAGATCGATGCCCTCCGATGGCGTCGTCGGGCGCTGGACGGAGGGCCCGGTGAAGTTGCTCGGGGTCTGGTTCGGACCAGACCTCCAGGTGGAGAAGAACTGGGGTGAGGTAACGAACAGGGTGTTTGCACTGACCCAGAAGTGGGCCGAGTGCAAACTGTCCCTGAAAGGTCGGGCGGAGGTGGCGAACACTTATATAGCGTCCGTCATCTACTACCGCCTGACCGTTGTGCCTTGCCCAAGGGAAACGCTCGCCAAAATGGAGCGCGCACTCTTCCAATTCCTTTGGAAGAAGCGGGCTCCTATGGTGAGGAGATCCATCTGCTGTCAACACCCTTCGAAAGGAGGGCTGGGGATGCCGTGGCTAATGATACGTAAACACGCATTAAGGCTACGGCACCTTCAGGTATTCCTCTCCGGTCAACCGGTGTGGGCCCCATTTGTGAGACGAGCCTTTCCCAGACTCGTCTCACTCACCGAGCTGCAATCCTGGGTCAAGCAAAGACCGAGAAAACTGGGCGCCTGGCACACCGAGTGTGCCCAGGCGCTCACGGCTCTCTGGCAGGCGGACCCGGCTGTCAGTGGAGAATCCACCTCGTCATTCTATAGAGGGCTGGTGGTTAGCAGGTGCGACGACGCCCTCGGAGAAGCCGTAGGCATGGAGGAAGACGAACTGGCTAACCTGTTCGGTAGGACATTCAGCCCGGGACCCATGGATAACTTCCAGAGGTCCCTGGCCTGGCAATGCTACAGAACGGCTCTGCCCGTTCGAAAAAGGCTCTACAGACACGGGCGCCCGGGTAGGGACCCCTCGAAAAAGATCTGTCCCAGATGCGTGTGCGACGAGGAAACCGTTGCACACGCATTGGTACACTGCTCGGGCATTGCCGATATGTGTGGCT
This sequence comes from Eledone cirrhosa, assembly GCA_964016885.1. Taxonomy (NCBI): domain Eukaryota; kingdom Metazoa; phylum Mollusca; class Cephalopoda; order Octopoda; family Eledonidae; genus Eledone; species Eledone cirrhosa. The sequence continues at coordinate 31,278,323 of OZ024753.1, forward strand.
ATGTCGAACAACTGCTGTCAATGGTGGGACCGATCCGGTTGACCACCGAGTCTATTGTAACGATCAAGCCGCCTCCCCTCTTCAAAAACGAAGAAGAGGCGGTGTTTCTGTGCGTAATAGCCATGGCGAAAGAGGTTGTATGGTGGACGCGTCTGAAAGGACTGAGGTCAGACACCTTTCTCTCTGGCCAACAACTGGTCCGTTTCTTCCGATATCATTTCGGAAGAAGGATCAGGATGGAGAGAGAGGTGCTGCACCCCAGCCGTTTTTATGAAAGATGGGTGAAAGTGGCGAGAATGGCCCGTGTGAATGGGCCTTCACTCTACATCAGACTATAGGTGAGGAAGATGAAAGACCAAGGGAGCACCCACTCTCTGTGCTCCCGAGGAAAAGGGTTGCACACTTTTTTTCGGGGGTGTGTGCGAACCTCCCAAGGCGCCTCCTCTCTATTGAGGACTTTGTTATAAATTTTATTTTTTGTTATATTTTATTTTATTTTTATATATTGTTATTGCCTCCTCCCTATTGAGGACGCCTTGTTTTGTAAACTTCCCCCATTGTACTTGTCCCACTTTTGATGCCCTGGTGGCAAATAAAAGAAACATATCTATCTATCCCTCATATATATATATCTATATATATAAAACTGTGGTTGTCTGTCTGTCTATCGATTTTTGGCACACATCTCCTCTTAGAATCTCTCACGTAATTGCACTGAAATTGCTATACTTGTACATTGAGCCCTAGCGAAGACATCGGAAAAAAATATTTCAAATTGACCCACCCTATGTGACGAAATCGAATATAATGTATCGATTTTTGAGCGTAAGTTATCAGTTATTTCCCTTTGTTCTGTTTACATTGAGCGTCTTACGTAAACAATTACGCTGGCTTTCTCAGCGTTTAAAATGACATTAACACAATACGCGAACAGTTGTCGAGCCAGCAACATATTGACCTGCAAAATTCATCAGTTCGAACACTACGCTTCCGTTTTGCTTCATTTCCATTTAAAAGCATTTTAAAACAATATTTTTACTTGAAAACAAGTCTAT
>OZ024753.1:31291877-31294377 GCA_964016885.1 Eledone cirrhosa
GCGTTATCATGTATATCCATGATACCTATACATGCATAGAACTTGTCAATGAATGAAATGCCTACTGCAACCTGCTGTGCATAAAAATCATCCAACTTAATACAGTTGTAACAATAATGTACAGACCGCCAAACAACCCAACACTATCCTTCACTGAGCCACTGACAAAGCTACAACAAATTCTGGAAAACATGGCGAGTCCAATGCCAGACATTATCCTCCTTGGTGACTTCAACTTCCCTAACATCATCTGGCCACATGGACACATACTAAAACTGGGGACAAAAGCTGAACAAATACAGGCAGCCAAACTGTTGGAAGTCACAGAGAAATTATACCTCAAACAAATGATGACAGAAGCAACTAGAAATAATAATACGATCGACTTGGTTTTCACCAACAACGAGGACACGCTATTTGACCTTCACTCAACCCCAACAATCCTTTCAGACCACAATATTATTGAAATGCATTTACACATTGGTAATGAGCCCAATGCCACAACTCTTAAACAAAAGGACATGCCAAAGCTATGCAGGTATGATTATCACCAGGCAAATTGGGAAACTATTAACAACCAGTTACAAATCATTGACTGGGATCTCTACCTTACTGGGCCAGATAAACACAAGAAATTCTTAAACAAGATCGAAGAAATATGTGCCAAAAATATTCCTCTTAAGAAAACCAAATCCACAAAAAAAAACCTGTACCACGGGAGCGAAAGATCCTGATGCGCAAAAGGTCAAGACTAAGAAACAAAACATCTAAGCTGACATCAAAACATGAACTACAGAAAGTCCTTGACCAAATATACAGATTAGAAGCCAATCTAAAACAACACTATGTTGAAGAACGTAACAATGAAGAAAGGAGAGCCATAGAAAACATCAAGAAAAATCCAAAATGTTTCTACAGTTTTGCAAAGAAATACTCGAATACCAAGTCAACAATAGGACCTCTCCAGAGACAAAATGGGGATGTAGTGAATAACCCATGGCAGAAATGTTGGGTCAACAGTATGAAAGTGTCTTCAGTGAGCCATCTAAAACCATGAAGATCCATGACCCATGAGAATTCTTCAAGGATATCGACCATACTAAACCTACCCTATCCGACATTGATTTCAACCCAGAAGACATAGAAAGAGCCATAGACAAGCTCTCCATGACCTCGGCTGCGGGGCCTGATGGTTTCAATGCCATGATACTTAAAAACTGCAAGGTACAATTGTTGAAACCCCTTTACATGATATGGAAGGAATCTATGGAGAATGGCAAAATACCAAATACATATAAAGAAGCACACATAACTCCAATACATAAAGGGGACAGCAAATCAAAACCAAAGAACTACCGACCAATCTCACTGACATCACACATTATCAAGGTCTTCGAAAGAATAGTTCGTGGAAAACTGGTTGAGTTCCTGGAATCCAACAATCTGATGAATTGCAATCAGCATGGATTCAGGTTAGGTAGATCATGTATTTCCCAACTACTGGCACACCATGACCAAATCCTAGAAAATCTAGAGAATGGATACAACACAGATGTTATTTACCTCGACTTTACCAAGGCATTTGACAAGGTAGATCATGGCATCCTGGGACACAAACTTCGAAAGCTAGGAGTAGGAGGAAAAGTTGGTACATGGATACATGAGTTCCTTACAAATAGAACTCAAACAGTCACTGTGAATGGAACCCATTCAACACCATCACCTGTGACCAGCAGTGTTCCTCAGGGTACAGTACTCGGCCCGATCCTGTTTCTCAACCTCATCTCTGACATAGATGAAGATACAACCAGCAACGTCTCATCCTTTGCTGATGACACCAGGGTGATGAGACAAATCAAAGACGAGGTGGATACAGAGGCCTTACTAAAGGACCTAACTACCATATACAAATGGCAGGAAACAAACAACATGTTGTTCAATGATAAGAAGTTTGAACTAATTCGCTACGGAACAGATCAAGATCTGAAAAATACAACAAACTACAGAAACCCATCAGGACAACAAATAATGGAAAAACAGTGTGTGAAAGATTTAGGCATCCACATGGGAACCAGCCTAAAATTCAGAGAACACCTTGACTCAGTCTGTCTTACTGCAAGAAAGTACAGCGGGTGGATCTTGCGCACCTTCAAATCAAGAGATACCTCAACAATGAAAACCCTCTGGAACAGTATGATACTTCTGAGGATTGACTACTGTTCTCAGTTGTGGTCACCAACAACAAAGGGCCAACTATCTAAGATGGAATCGCTCCACAGAAATTTTACCTCATACTTCTCAGAAACGAGGGAGCTGGACTATTGGCAAAGACTCAAAACCTTGAAGATGTACTCAATAGAAAGAAGATTTGAGCGATACCGAATTATATACATTTGGAAAATGATAGAGCAAAAGGTGCCAAACTTTGGTATCAAAACCTACCACTCACTGCGCCACGGAAGAAGCTGCCAGCTACCACCAATCAACAAAAGGGCTGGCC
>OZ024753.1:31310664-31313164 GCA_964016885.1 Eledone cirrhosa
TCTCTCCCTCTCTCTCTCTCACTCTCTCTCGGAAACAAGAATAAATAAATAAAGTAAAAATGGCGTAGACATTACAGTACAATACAATGGGAGGAAACATAATAGTACCATTGATGATGCTGCAGATGTGCAACGAAAGAACTTTGATAGACTATATATATATATATATTTATATCTGTATTTTGAACCAATGATAAATCAATGAAAAATATTGATTGACAAATAAATTAACTATGGAGATATAAAAGATACAGAAGTGAAAACCAACCAAACAGTGAGTGTCTTCTGTTATTATTTCTGGCAATATTATTACAACAATATGACCCTCCCCAAGTATAACAATATTTGTTTCTACAGACGATTTCATATAAAAAACCTTGCAAATCAAATTCATATATATATATATATATATATATATATGGTGGCTGCCAACTCGTTTTCGAGTACGGCCACTACTTGATATCCATGTAGGAGAACCCTTACCGATACGCTGAACGAGTGTGACTTTTTAGTCCAGTCAGCGACTTGAAAACTCTGGTACAAACACTACACTTACGGGGTCGATAAAATAAAGTAACAGTAATGAACTGGGTAATTGCTGGCCTTGTGCCTAAAGTAGAAACAAATATTATTACAACAATATGACCCTCGCCAAGTTTAACAATATATATATATATATATATATATATATATATATAGTAATAATAAATGTGAAGGCTAAAATCGGAAGAGGGCTCGATAAGGATTATATATGACTTTATTTATTATTTCAGAAGATCCCGTTAAGGGTGAAAGCAGCGATTTATTGCTTAAACTTTAATATATTCTAATAATATATATATATATACATATATATATATATATATATATATATATATATATATATATATATATATATATATGTATATATATATGTATATGTATATATATATATATATGTATATATATATATATATATATATATATATATATATATATATGTATATATATGTGTATATGTATATATATATATATGTATATGTATTAGTTATACTATTTATGGTTATGTAAACACAAAACCTTAAGCAGTTGTAAGTATTTTACACACACCCTAAATAGTGGAAGGCAGTAATGTATTACTACCTTATTACCAGTAAGTTAAGTAGCTCAATGTAAAAACATCAGATGATTTACAGAGCAGTTATATGAAATATAAGAATCAAAGAACTGTTCAAAACATTATTGTGCTTACAGCTGTTTCCTCCAAACCGAGGTTTGGATTCTTCGGAGCAATTTATTAATGCATGGACAGTTATATGACCTCCTTTTCAGCCGAGAGACATACCAATACATATTCAAACATTGATACATATTCAAACATTGTGGGTCAACATTCATTACAGAATTTAGAGTGGCAGTACACACTTCGAGATTACATTTATATTAATAGGTACAATCAAAAATCAAAGATATAGGTTAAAGTACAACATGAAGATAAGTGGTTATATAGTGCAAATGTTATATGTGTGGCACGCATGTGCGTCTTGTTTATATAGTGTGGCAGAGAGATATGTGTGGTAGAGGCACTTAGGTAGGTAAATAAGAGTGTTAGGTTGGTAGATCTGGTGGCAAAGTCTTTATATGATTGATGTAGTCTGTGTGTGGAGAAATATTATAAGCATTAAAGATAGTGCAAGCATTAAAAGTGTTATAAGTATTGGAGATGCACAGCGCAGGGATGTCAAGTAATTCATGTACTTCGGCATTTTCATGGTCAAGGGAGTGTATATTTCGATTATATGCCTTTCACATAATCCACGACAATCCAGTTAGAGATCGTAGTCTGGTGTTCTTTAGTTCGATACAGGAGGTTGTTACGTTTCGAGAAACGCCATTGAATACCGGAAGTGTGTGTGTGGCTAAGGGGAGTTAATGCATGCGGGGAGGTAACTCTGGGGTTTCCATATCTAGCCATTAAAATGTGTCCCAATATAGACCCTAAATTCTATGGTGAGGTGCACCTTCCAAGAGAGACTTTTAAAGCATAAAGTGTACTAACTATAGAGTAGTTTAACTAAATTATGCTGAAGGTGATCATATTATTATTAAGGTGGATTAACCCATCATAAGGTGCTACAAATGGAAATTATAGATGATGAGCGAGGATTCTAAATTAATGATCTCTGTGGTTGTAGTCTGCTCATATGGCCAGGCGCGGTGATTGCAGGATTGCTTCAGGACCCAATGATCTCTGGTAAGATCTGGGTCATCACTTGCTACATTGGATGTCGAAAGATAATCGTCCCCAGGCAGGCCAAAGGTCAATCCGCAGTCCTCGCGACCCCTCTCTGACCGTCAGATCATCCATATACGTACAATCCGCACGGCAGTTGCATTGCATTCACTCACTGCGCTCCGCAGCCCGGTCCTACTGGTCAACAGCGCTACTCGATTAAATCATTTTACATCTGTCTAAGGAAGGTGTTTCCTCTGCCCAACACCATCCAACCGATCAATTCAT
>OZ024753.1:31338164-31350664 GCA_964016885.1 Eledone cirrhosa
ATTAGCCGTCGAAACGGTTTGAGCTTAGCCGTCGGGGTCCTACTCGTTCCTATTACCCACTCTACTACCCTAAGTATTGAGTACTTTGGTGCGTCATGGTCCATCTGGTTCCTTACCACGTTTCCCTCGTTATATATATATATGTCTAAGTCTAAGGCGGGTAAAATTCCCGAGATCCATGGACGAGTTCTCTCCAGCGGTCTCTGTCCCTCATTATCGCTGCCATGTCCTGCATCTCCAACAGACCAGTGTCTGTCCTTAGGGCATCAACATACGTTAACTTTGGTCTTCCTCTTCTAGTGTGTCCATGTAGGGGCTCGCAAAGGAGTACTGAGTGCAATGTCAACTCTGGATGTCGGTGAGCATGTCCAGCTAACCTCAGTCTCCCTGTGTCACTTTTGAGCTGACTTTATATATATATGAGAGAGAGAGAGAGAGAGAACGAGAGGGTGAAAATAAGAAAATATAGAGAGTGAGACAGAAGACACAAAGAATAAATATAGAGGCTCAGTTACAATGTGACATAGAATGAAGTTTGTACATGAAATAAAGAAAATCTTTGTATATTCAGAATAAGTTAAATGGAAATTGAGGGCAACTGGCATGTAAAGTGCTTTTCAAATATTACGACTGCGAACAGTGTCAGAGGTCAGATAATGATTGAACATTATTATAAGAGCAGATTTAATGGTAACACTGCTCTGTATTGTTGTGTGTTACCACATTACAGTAGAATGTTGATGAGGTTGCTGATGATTAATGTTGAAGTCAGTGGTGCTCGTGACGATGGTGATGATAGCAATGGTTATGATGATGGTGGTGGTGATGGTGATGATAGTAATGGTGGTGGTGATGGTGATGGTGATGATAGTGATGGTTATGATGATGGTGGTGGTGATGGTGATGATAGTAATGGTGGTGGTGATGGTCATGGACATAATTATGTGATGGTGGTGGTGGTGATGATAGTAATGGTTATGAACATAGTTATATGGTGATGGTGATGATAGTATGATGGTTATGAACATAATTATATGATGGTGGTGGTGATGGTCATGGACATAATTATGTGATGGTGGTGGTGGTGATGACGGTGGTGATGATAGTAATGGTTATGAACATAATTATATGATGGTGGTGGTGATGGTCGACATAATTATGTGATGGTGGTAGTGGTGGTGATGGTGGTGATGGTGGTGGTGGTGATGGTGGTGATGGTGATGGTCATTGACATAATTATGATGATGATGGTGATGGTGGTGATGGTGGTGGTGGTGATGGTGGTGGTGGTGATGGTCATTGACATAATTATGATGATGGTGGTGGTGATGGCCATGAACATAATTATATAATGATGATGATGCTGGTGGTGATGGTGTGATGATGATGATGATGATGATGATGACGAGGAGGAAGTCCGTGGTTATGATGATGGTCATGAACATAATTATAAGATGGTGATGATGGTGGTGGTGGTGATAAGGGGGACGATGATGATGGCAATGAACATAATTATAAGATGGTGAGGATGATGATGATGGTGGCGTTGATATTGATGGTGATTGATGATGATGATGGTTATAGACACAGTTGACTTCGGTGGTTTTTGGACACGTAAAGAACTTAAATGAAATACCGCAAAATATTTTATCCATACTCTTGGCACAAGGCCAGCAATTACCCCAGTACATTACTGGTACTTTATTTTGTCGACCCCGCAAGGATGAAAGGCAAAGTTAACCTTGGCGGGATTTGAACTCAGAAGGGCAAGGGCCGTAACTCTATGCGTCAAAGCATGGCGTCCGACCCTCTACTGATACTGCCAATCCACCGATAATAATTGTTTCTACTTTTGGCACAAGGCCAGCAATTACCCCATTACATCACTGGTACTTTATTTTATCGACCCCGCAAGCATGAAAGGTAAATTTAACCTTGGCGGGATTTAAACTCAGACCGTAAAGGGACGTAACTATGCTGGAAAGCATGGCGTCCGACCCTCCACTGATACTGCCAATCCACCGATAATAATGGTTGCTAATTCAGACACGAAGCCATTAATTTGGGGGCAAGAGGAAAGTCGAATATATAAAGATCTCAGTGATTTATTGGTACTGGATATTATCGACCTAGGAGGATTTGAACTCAGTGCCATAACAAATACCGCAAGAATTTGGTTCGACTTACTAATGATTCTGTCAACCCACCGCCTTATGACACTGGTACTATTGATATTGGCAATGGTGGTTATGATGATGATGATGATGATGGTGGTGATTGTGTAGCTGTTGGTGTTGATGCTGTGTAGCTCTAAGCGAGCTCTCTGATGTCCTCATTAGTAGAGTTTGTATGAGTACTTTCTTGTCATAGTTATACTAATGTCGATGACGCTGACCATGATGATTATGATGATGTGTATTAGAATAAGGTTGATGATGGTGGCGGCGGTGGGTGTGGGAGTGTCGGTGATGAAGGTGCTGCTGATGATGATAATGACGGTAATATAATGTTGGAGATTGTGGCTGTGACGGTGCTGCTGATAGAGAGCATGATTATGATGATGATAATAAGAAGGCAGAAAATGTATGGTAGTTGTTGATATTTTGGGTGTGTTGTCGATCGTTAGCAAAGATCAAGCAGGTTTATGAGTGCAGAAGTATTGCAGTCATATACATCTCTTTCTCTTCTTCTACACTCCAATTGTAAGAAGACGGCATTGTGTTCCATTTCAAAGTACACCGTACTCTAAGACTCATTCAGGTACAGAATGCAATGGAGTATTATTGTAATTGTGTTTTTAATGATGACGGTGATGCTGATGTTGTTTATGAAAACACAATACATTATTTATCAGTAAAGAAAAGATAAGACATATATAATACAACAGCGGCTAAAATATAGGATAAAATACTGGTAGTAATTTCTGTAAATCTACAATACAAAGTATTATGTCCCTAGCAAAAAACGTACTTTATATATATATATATATATATATATATATATATATATATATATATATATATATATGATAATAATGGAGCTGCGGCGTTGCAAATGGGTTACATATGAAAAAGTGTGTCCTTCATCAGTGGCCTTCCAACCGTCATAGGCATTTCATCGCTTTAAAGACCATATACCTCAGGTTGGTGCGAGCAACGGCTAAAAAAGTCGTTGGGACACGTAAATAAAGGGGACGCGAGGGTAAACAAACAAAATGGTTTAAGCAACAGAATGTGATGAAGAAGGAGACAAGTCCCAGATTTCTATGAATATAAATTCGGTGAAATCGTGACCGAGAGAATAAAGACCATCAGACCTGGTTGAAATGTGAGCAAGGAAGGAATTTCGCACAGGTCTAACGGGAGGAAGAAGGGGTCTGTTCTGCGAATTCGGTAACATAAGTTCTGTGAAGTCGCAGACGAGAGAGAGAGAGAGGAAAAAAAATTCATACCGGCTTGGCCAATTTATATATATATATATATATATATATACATATACGCATACGCCCCCTCTCTACCTATATATATATATATATATGTGTGTTCTTTATTATGACTAAGTAGTAAGTCATGCTACTCTCGAGTTTCACCTGACATATCGAATGTTGATCTTGTGAGTGCACAAGTGAGAGACAAGAGCAACAAGACTCACCACTTAGCCACAATAAACAATGTTTATCTCAACTTTGGTATTGGCTATTAATTTACTCATGCCCAAGCCCGTCAATAACATATATATATATATATATATATCATATATATTACATATTAATATACATATATATCATATATTAATAATATATATATATATATATCATATATATTACATATTAATAATTGTTTCTACTTTAGGCACAAGGCCAGCAATTACCCAGTACATTACTGGTACTTTATTTTATCGATCCCGTAAGGATGAAAGGCAAAGTTAACCTCGGCGGGATTTGAACTCAGACTGTAAAGGGACGTAACTATGCTAGAAAGCATGGCGTCCGACCCACTACCGATACTGCCAATTCACCGCCATACATATTATTAATATTACATATTAATAATATGTATGTGTATGATATATATATATATATATATCATATATATTACATATTAATAATATGTATGTGTATGATATATATATATATATATCATATATATTACATATTAATAATATGTATGTGTATGATATATATATATACATATATATCATATATTAATAATATATATGTATGTATATATATATATATATATATATATATATATATTGGTGGGTGTGGTAACTTTCGGTGATGTATATTGGAGAATAGGAACGTAGGCGACAAAATAAATCGATGCATTTGCCAGAAGTTCCTTTGTGTTCTATTTGCTCCGTTCCAGTTTTACAGATCCTTTTTTGTGAATCTCGCCATCGTAAATTCAGTCATTTAGGGACTTCCCTATTGGAGACTCAACGCGAATGATGCTATTATTCACAAAATTCAATATTATATAGAAACCCTCTCAAATGTTGAAATAACTTTTAATAAATATCTATATGTATATACGAATAAATATTGAAACATATGGAACTTCAAAAGTCATATATGTTTCAACATTACATTGCGACATATATTCTAACAAAATTGTGAAGCATTGCAGATGTTTGCATTGGGAATTGTTTCCATCAAACCGTTACAAAATATCTTTAGTATACAAATGCCAATGTTTGAGATACATATACACATCCTACAATTTCTCTTTGTCTATAAGCTTCCGTACATTTATGTAATTCTTGTTGCATAAACCTAGTTAAGCCAGTGTTAATCCTAGCTTAACACAGAACTTATTAGCAAAGGCGTGTTATCTTTGAGCATTGAATGGGGTTTTGTTATTTTTATTGAGGCATAGCATATATTCTACTGTATTATGCAACGGCTACTTTATTTCTTAAGACGGTGGAGAATGATTTACGAGAGAATCATAGAAGGTCCCTCACTAGCCCCTATTTATGAAACTATTGTATTTGTTTCATACAGTTTGTATACGAGTCAGTGGAGCATCCAGTGTCTGTTTATCTACATGTCTATTAACCCCTACTTCTACTTTTGTGTCTTTTATTCCTTACATTGTTCCCTTGACACACAACTTCATATTACACCGATTATAGTCAGACATTTTATAAAGAAAAGTTTTATTGAAACGCCCAATGATAAATCATTCATAAATCTGGTTATAGTAACACATACAAGAATTGTTTAAACTGTTATCTCCTCAAGAATAATTTTGACAATAGCTATTGAAATAGAGATAATCGCATTCGTGAAAAAGCAGCAAAAGTATTGGTGAACAATAACGGAACTTACACCATCATTATATGAACGCTTCAAGTAGTATTTTGTTAGCAAATTCTCGGAAATTACTATAGACAAGTACGTATAATTCACTATCATTCGTCTCGTTTAATACTGTTGAGTAACGTATTATTTGTTGGAGAAGACACAAATAGAGTAAAACAAAGAATCTGTAATGGAAATTCATTCCAGGAATGTTTAATTTCCATATCATTGTAGACATCATCTCATTTTTACACAATAATTTTCTCTATATATTAGATTTTTTGGCTTCTAAATCGTATGTCTCGTTTGTTTAACACAACTGCTCGTTTCAAAAACTTTTCGAACATTTCTTTCCTATCAAAGTAATTCTACCAGTCTATATTTCACTACCAATCCTAACTATTCTCTTATGTTTGGCAAAAATGTGACTGTTTTCTACTTAGATATAAGTCCTTCGTGATTTCATTTTACACATATTCACAGCTCATCGGTGGACGGAACATGTGTATTACCCTGGGAAATATACAGTCCATCCAATGGATTCCAGCCGAACTTCCGTTTATACAATGTTACACTGGCAATAATAAAACACAGAGTAACACAGTGAAATCAAACACATAAAATATCACATCAATATTCTTCCAATACACATTCCCACCGTCCTTCTCTTCTTCAATCTTAAAGGAGATTCAAATAGGTCGTAAATCCATTTTCTACAAAACAGTCATTTTCACTCTATCGCAATGAAATAACGCAGTCGCTGAAGTTATGCTTTTTTGCATAGGGGAAACTATACAATATGCTTTTTGCATAGGTGAAACTGTACAATAGCTGGGCGTAATTATACATGACTATATTTTTGTTTAAACCTCTTAATACTGTAAAGTAAAATTTGCATTTTACTAGATTCTTCTATCAGTATCTATCATTTAATAATAAATTGTTTACATTTCTTATTTTCAATAAAAATCTTATTAATGAACAATCTAGATACTACTGGAATAAAGTGTTCCCAACATAAAATATATTACGAGTTGAATTTGAGGAAAATTAACTAATTTCGATTACAAATAGCTTTTTTATCTCAAAAATCAATATCTAAAGGGTTAAGTAGTAATTTAAATAATGCCTCTAACAATGAACTTCCTGCTTATCAGTAATCAGTAATATGTGATAGGTGTCATTGAAGTAGTTTCTAATAATTTATAGCAAATATTTGTCGAAACATTCTAATTACTTAATTTCAAGAAATATTTGTAAATTCCATTAAAGATACACGAAACAAAACGTTAATATGACTTATCTATAGCTTTATAATTAAATGACCTGATTATCTTGAAGAATCATGCATCCTTAGTTTATTTACGACATGGTGATTTTTGAAAACCAATAAAACATCTGGCATCTTTTAAAAAATGTTTTTTATTAAATTAATTATGAATATGTTGGATTAATTCTGTAAGAACGAGTGGCGAAATAAAATGGTATTCACATTTGGTTAATTATTAATTGTTTCTACTTTGGGCACAAGGCCTGCAATTATCACAGTGTATTACTGGTACTTTATTTTATCGACCCCGTAAGGATGAAAGGCAAAGTTAGCCTCGGCGGGATTTGAACTCGGACCATAAAGGGTCGTAGCTCTTTGATGCAAAGCATGACGTCCGACCCTCTACCGATACTGGCATTCCACTGCCCTTTGGTTAATTATTAATGATATCCCTTTGTCTGGCTGTCTGTCTGTCGTCTGTCTGTCTGGCTGCCTCTCTCTCTCTCTCTCTCTCTCTCTCTCTCTCTCTGTGTCGTCTGTCTCTCTCTGTCGTCTGTCTCTCTCTGTCGTCTGTCTCGGTCTCTCTCTCTGTCGTCTGTCTCTGTCTCTCTCTGTGATATGTATCATCCCCATTACGATAGTTTGGGAATTACGACGTGGCTATCTCGTCTGAATTTAGATAACTGCAAAGGAGAGAAGACATTAGCTATCGAGTAACATAAACATTTACAAACCTCACAATTTCATATCGGCACATTTAAAATAGCTTTACCTTAGATTTCTCGGGTTTCTTGAATGGGAATTTTTACAGAATATTATTGAATGTTAGTAGAAGGACTGGGTAAACAGGGAATAAATAAGAAAAAGATCCATCTCTATATATATGTATATATATATATTAATAATTGTTTCTACTTTTGGCACAAGGCCAGCAATTGTCCCAGTGCATGACTGGTACTTTATTTTATCGACCCCGTAATATATATATATTAATAATAATAGTACTTATACTTATATATATAATCTATATACAATTATAAATACGAAAGGGTAATATATTGTATTACCCAATTACCAGTAAGAGAATTAGCACAATGTAAATTATTACATGTATTACAGAGCAGAAATATATATATGTATGTATGTTTCGTTGTGTATATTTATATCGTAAAGACTTAGTGCCCGACAGCTGAGCTCACGCCATTTCGACAGGGTAACTCTCTCTCTCTCTCTCTCTCTCTCTCTCTCTCTCTCTCTCTCTCTCTCTCTCTCTCTCTTTCTATAAATGAAGTAATTCCGTCGGAAAAGTCCAGGAAAAAAGAGTGCTCTATGTAGGTAACATAGCTTAATAGTTATGTAATAAACAACATAAGGCGATTATTCCAGTTACCAGTGGTTTCTTAAAAGCAAAAGATTTTGCTTTCAATCCTCAGAATGAAAAAATCCTGGTCTCCAGGATTTTTTAGGATAGTGACCAGGATTTTTTCATTCTGAGGATTGAACTGGTAAATGGAATAATCGCCTTATGTTGTTTATTACATAACTATATATATATATATATATATATATATATGTGTATATATATATATATAGCTGCAAGCTGTTTTATGTCTTACGTATTCCAATGTCGAACAGCTGATGTGTCAGTTGTTATAAAGGCATCATAAGGTAGTAAAGGGTTAAGATAAAATGCTACCATCTTATTAGATTTTACAACAACTGATTAACATTCCAAGAGTATCCGATGATTAATTTCCCTGAAGCAATTATAAAGTAAGGAAAATGAAGAGTTATATCTATATGCAAAATTGAATTCTCAATCAATTTACCATTTTAATAATTCATATCTCATTTACGTAAGTGGAAATTTACGTAAGTGGAAATTGTTCGTCCCCTATGCTAGAAATAGCAGACGAATCTCCTTATAATCACAGTTTTATATATTTTTCTACTGTGCCTATTATTATTTTGGGGACTATCGAGACTAGTAGGTGCTAGAAAAGACTGTATCCTCAATGTGGAGACTGTGCTTGAATGATTGTAAAAGATTGGACTCCACTGGACGGTTTATTATGCTTACAACACAAGTAGATATTTGAACTCAGAACAGAAAGAGCCAGAACAAATACCGAAAGGCATTTAAAAGTTCCACAAACCCATTGCATTAGACTGGGTGAGAAGCAAAGTTAGTTTCAATGAGATTTCAAGGGCAGAAAGCCGGAAGAAACGCTACAGAGCATTTTGTCCTTTTTTCGAACGACCTTATAAATATACGGAAATGACACAATATGTAATGTACTCCTTGATATTACTAAAAAGACATGGCAAAAAACTCTTGGATCATAGATCTGCTCTGGTTAAACAACAATTGCAAGTTAACTCTATGCAATATTTAAAATACTTTAAGCTTCATATGTGTTTTCGGTTAGGATGGCAAATCCTGTTATCAGATTTTATATGTCTGCCTCGTATCAACTAATCTTCAGTTATGAATGCGTATATTTCCGGAGTCATAACTACTTCCGGTGTTCATACGTTCAAAAACATTTTTTCTTTTTTTTTCTACTCTATTCCAAGGGAAACCACTATGTAATGCCATAATGGAGAGTGTTTCCCCTTCTTCAAAACTGGTTATACTGTATAAACATTTTTAATAAACATAAACAAAAAATAGAGTTCCGTGCATCGCACAGTGGGATACACATAAAACCCGATCCTGTATATCTGCGTATGATCTGGTCAGTATGTAGACGTATTGTTGTTATGGGTATGGGAGGGGAATTGCGATAAAATATATTTGTATATAAACGCTAATACAATAACACACACACACACAATGCACACATATACACAATGTATACACACACATAACATCAATTGATTGGTTGTGTCTTAAAATAATTAGAATTTTCTGTGTGGCCACGTTAGTAATAGAGGTGAGTGAAATGTTGCGTACATACATATTACGCATGCACACACATGTCTATTCATACACACAACACTCCCCCGTATAGATAGTCTAGACTGTCAAATGTCGTTTCTTGCCTAAAGGTAGCGTTGGGTGTATCCAACAAAGATTATCTTTGTTGGCATGTGTTGCTGAGGCTATCAGGTATATATGAGGTGGGGGTCTCTTAGCATACTGTAGATCTCAGTTCATATTGTGACCAGAAGAGCACGAGACTGTAGTGGTGCGGGCAGGATTAGCATGTTTCACCTCTGGTATGTATATATATATATATGTATATAGGAACGAGTAGGACCCCGACGGCTGAGCTCAAGCCGTTTTGACGGCTAATTCTGGAGTAAAAAATAAATTTTTTTTTTTTTCAGTCCAGAATTAGCCGTCGAAACGGCTTGAGCTCAGCCGTTGGGGTCCTACTCGTTCCTATCACCCACTCTACTACCCTAAGTATTGAGGACTTTGGTGCGTTATGGTCCATCTGGTTCCTTACCACATTTCCTTCGTTATATATATATATATATATATATATATATATATATATATATATATATATATATGTGTGTGTGTGTATCTATCTATCTATCTACCTATCTATGCATGCGAATTTACAAAACAATGAAAGGAAATTATTTCATACGAAATGTATTATAAATTATAGATCTTTTTAATAGGTGAGTTTGAAGTAGGAGTCATGATTATACAATATATTTTTGAACTAACCGGTTTTGCAATGAGTATTTTTTCAAAAGTCTATATATGTTGAAACAGGAAGATTTTCTGCTGTGGAGTTATCTACTTTGTTGGCGATGTACTGCCATCCTTTGTCCGATTGTCCTATTGTCAAACATGTTTGATCGTGTTCTGTTCATGGAAAACTGTGCATGTTATATATTGCATTGTATGTGTTACACGAGATGGTGTTTGTTAGTTTTCAAAAGAAATCCCTCATTGACGTGAAATTTGGGATTTCTAATAGGTAGCTAGATTTTTCACAGTTTTTCATTTTCTAAATTCAACATCATTTATTAAGGTATGCAACCTTGCCTTCGTCAATATCTTTTTTTAGTGCTTTTGTAATGTCTATTACGTTTAAGAATTGGGTATTTCTGTCACATGAATTTCCTTTCTCTTGTTCCTCAGTAGAATAGGTAGTTTTAGTTGTGTGTATAGATTTGGGTATTTTTCTTTCATCTCGGAGTTCCTGGATGATAACTTATGTTGGTTTTTGAATACTATTATTGATTAAAATCAGATGATATTTCTAATGGTTGAGTATTCTTTTCATCCTTTCTAGTCTGCGATCTCTTGTTTGGAGGTTTGACAATATTATGCAGATTCACTTAGTTACATTGAATAGAATATTGGTCAAAGTGTGTTTTCGATGAGATGATATAAATAGGAGATATTATCGGGAATACGAAGGTGTGAAATATATATTTCTAGTTTTCTGTATCTTTTTTGGTTTTATATCTAAGCACTTTCGTTAACATATGGCGGCTGATGTCTTAGAAGGTTTCATATATATATATATATATATATATATACACACACGCACACAGACATAATCGCGTGCGCGCGCACACATATAAATATGTGTATGTATATTTAATAGGTACACACACACACACACATACACACACATTATATATATATATATATATATATATATATATATACACACATTTGTTTTACAATGTTTCTACATCATAAGTAATACTTAACACAAATGAGAGAGAGCCGGTGTTTTTTTATCATTTGCTAGTGGCATTTTGCTTTTGTTTCCAAACACCGAGTAACAGAAGTGTACAAACTGCTTCTCTCCTACCGGTGTTTACCGAATACTAGTAGAAGCTAAGAAATTGTTCCTGTTTGTAAGTATATTATGCATTAAATAGATGAAAAATAATTATCAGAAAATCAATTAAAATAACATAAAAGGAAATTGTTACTGGGGTTTAAATAAATACAGAAAAGGATTATATGGTACTCGTCAATTAGAATACGTTATTTAAAAGTTTGTCCCATATATATATATATATATATATATATATATATATATATATATAAATTGGAAAAAGAGTCAGGATACCGACGGCTGAGCTCCGGCCGTTTCGATAACTAGATCTGAACAGTATTCTAGTGCGGTGCATTATGGTCCACCTGGTATCTTACCACACCCTCTTTGTTATATATATATGTCTCTATTTTTTTTACTCCCGAAGAAGGTCTAAAGCCCGAAACGTCGAACTTTCTTTCCCCTTTTCCATATAAAGCGTGAAACTAATAAGACTTTTTGTACCTCTGTTTTCTCTTTGAACTATATGTATATATATGTTATGTGTGTGTCTACATATTCAACACGACACACTGGTCACGTGTAAAAAAGGTTGATCACCAGTACAAATTAACATGACACTTTGAAAAGGAATTCCTAGCGAAACTGGTTAGTACAAAAATTAATTAGAAATTCAATACTATTTTTGCAAACACACTTATGTTTTAAAAAGCAAATATAATTTATTTTGTGAGAATTTCTTTCTTTACATGGTGTAGTGTAAATGTTCATGTATATTTAATAAAAACAAACGTCAGGTGCATCTCCACATCTTTATTATTTTTCATATATATATATATATATGCGTATGTCCATGTATGTATGTGTGTATAGATCTGTGTGTGTGAGCGTGCGTGTGTATGTCTTCGCTCTAAACATTTAAGGATGATCCACTATCAGCTTCTATTGTTTTTACTATGGGTGAGTGTTTGTTATATTGTTTCGTACAGGAAAACATAGGCACATACACACCAACATACACACACACTTTTACAATATATACTCTTACACATACATACCACTCATAAAACCTAGCTAGCTACTTACCTACATATATACATCTTATATACATAAAATACATACATGTATGTGAATGTAAAGAGAATTGTTCAACATACTACATCTT
>OZ024753.1:31355664-31360664 GCA_964016885.1 Eledone cirrhosa
AAAGATCACAACCTGATGAAGTATCGGCCTCTTTCTAACACCTCTGTTGAACCTGTAGTGGTGGGGACTTTCGTCCTCCTTGGTCTCCAGACCACCCCCTTACTTACTGCTAGCCTATTTAACAGGATAAATACCTACCCGAGATTAATACATATGATGACTTGCTTTTAATCGGGGGAGGAAGGATAGAATCACTTTGAATTTTAGGATTAGTTCTACAGAGTAATTTAACTACCACATCGTGTTGGTAAGAAAGACATCATTATTGACCAGCCCAAGCTAGGGCGGTGGATTGGCAGTATCGGTGGAGGGTCGGACGCCATGCTTTCCAGCATAGTTACGTCCCTTTACGATCTGAGTTCAAATCCCGCCGATGTTGACTTTGCTTTTCATCCTTACGGGGTCGATAAAATAAAGTACCAGTAATGCACTGGGTAATTGCTGGCCTTGTGCCTAAAGTAGAAACAATTATTTACTAGCCCAAGCATTCATCTTTCAGACACAACAAAAAAATCTACGAAGCATTTTAACTCTCACTCCTTATGATGGTCACTGTATCCTAATTCACAATTCCTGGTCGTTATCCTCCAAACAAAGAAGCACTCATCTATAGAACTTCTGAACAAATTAACCATGTATTGGTAACAATCTTAGTTTGCCAGAAAAGTCTCATTTCATATCAGAACATTTCTAAGCTGAACAACACCCATATGATACACAAAACAAGCCACAAATATACTGAGACATAGTGTAAATATTAAGACACACAAATCCGATGTACTTAAATATGATTGAAAAGTCTTTAAGAAACAAGTTTCGAGAGGAAATGAACATATTAATTTATTCATTTATATATATTTATTCATTTGAATATTTGTTTGTTATGTTCTTGAAACATTTATTTATTATATTCTTGAAACTGTAATGATAAATCATCGATTCTAGACAAGAACATTCAAGCTCAACAGAAGTTCGCCCCCACAACTACCATAAACACTATTTCGACACTATAACACAATCGCTCCCTCTTTCACACACACAAAGTCTCTTATATATATATATATATATATATATATATATATATATATATATAAGCAGAAGGGATATTCAATTTGTTGGTAATTCAACAAATATAAATGTTTATAACTGATTCAGAGCACTCGACTTATAATCTATATAGATATTTATATACATATAACCTATCGTAATGTAATAGGATAAATATACTTACAACCATAATTCTTCATATAATCTAATTGATTATATATACAATATTATAACTCGTAATATAGGTAAATAAATTTAAATTTAAACTCTGGAATCATATTCCACTTTTTCCCCCAAAATTAACGTAAATGCTAGCTCTTCTTCCTTTCTCACTTTCCTACGCATACAAAACTTATCATAATTATTTAAATTCTCCATAGCGTCTAAAGTAACGTTTATTCAGCCCTTTTACCTAAACCTCATTTGCATACTCATCTTAAGAATTTGAAATATCTAACTTTTCTTCTCTTATCCCTTCACTATCCAAGGATAACTTGAACCGTTAAGGTATATTTTCCTTGGTTATGTCAAAATTTATAAAACATACTTTGTATTTTATCTGATGAAAGCGTACCAAAACTTTGGTACGCTTGAAATATATATAATAGAATAAATATGGTTTCATAAATATAGTTTCCATTTATTTAATATCATTGTATATATATATATATATATATATATATATATATATATATATATATATATATATAAGTTTTGCGAGGTTTTTGATATGAAATCGTATGTCGAAACAAATATTGTTATATTTGGGGAGGGTCATATTTGTGTAATAATATTGCCAGAATTAATAACAGAACACACTCACTGTTTGGTTGGTTTTCGCTTCTGTGTCTTTTATATCGGTTAATTTAATTTATTCGGTCCTCAATTTAACTATTGACTGACCAACGGTCAAAAATACAGATACAATATAGACACAAACACATATATATAGTCTAACAAAGTTCTTTCGTTGCACATCTGCAACATCGTCAGTGGTGCTATTATGTTTCCTCCTGTTGTATTGTATGCCTACGTGTAGGCATACAATTCAACAGGAGGAAACATAATAGCACCACTGACCGTTGGTCAGACAATGGTAACATTGAGGACCGAATAAATTAAATTAACCGATATAAAAGACACAGAAGCGAAAACCAACCAAACAGTGAGTGTGTTCTGTTATTAATTCTGGCAATATTATTACACAAATATGACCCTCCCCAAGTATAACAATATATATATATATATATATATATATATATATATATATATATATATATATGTATGTACCTCACCCTTGCACGATCCATTGTCTCGCAATTCCTTGGCAGTTGTAAAATGCTATGCCCGCTATAAACATCCAAAGGGAGTGAATAGGTTGTTTGGAGAATATATATATATATATATATATATATATATATATTTCGTTTCTGAATTTGTTTAGAAAGATTCTTTATCTGAAAATGTGTGTTGAAACCGATATTGTTATGCTTTGGTAGGGTCATGTTGCCAATAAGAAACACACTCACCAGTTTCTTTCACTCCAATTTATTATGTTAAATTTATTAATTTAAGAATTTATAAATTTCCGGTTGGTTGGTTCCACAACCGGACGGTTGTTCATATATTGTCAAAGTTCTTTCGTCACACATTCTGTGACCTCTTCAGTGACTGGGGATTCTTTTCTTTGTTTTTGTGCCTCTCCTTTGTTCTGTCCTACGCCATCTTGTTTTATAAATTCTTAAATTTATAAATTTAACTTATAATAAATTGGAATGAAAGCAACTGGTGCGTGTGTTTCTTATTGGCAACATGACCCTCCCAAATCATAACAATATATATATATATATATATATATATCCGGCCGTTTCGACAGCCAGATCCAGGAGTTCGGATTTAGCTGTCGAAACGGCCGGAGCTCAGCCGTCGGGGCCCTGAATCTTTTCATATATATATATATATATATATATATATAACGAAGGAAATGTGGTAAGGAACCAGATGGACCATAACGCACCAAAGTACTCAATACTTAGGGTAGTAGAGTGGGTATACGGCGGGTTTGAAACACAGTTGCCATCTACAAAAAGTCACTCATAACGCATCGGTTTGTCCAAAGGTACCACACTGTGAGAGCGAACCAGAAAACAGATTGTTGCTAAGCCAACGCCTGAAAGTCACAGCCTGCATGCTCCTGTACATGTCAAGTATCTCAGAGTGAGTGAGAGAGATATAGAGAGTATGTGAGAGAGATAGACAGAGTGTGTGAGAGGATTGAAAGACTGCTGACTATCTCTCAGTAGACATATTGCCTGAGCCAATGTATAAGCACGAATGTTAATAGAGGGACAATGTGATTCAGTGTTTACTGGGAATAAGCTGATAAAGCGGTGATAACGAGTTATCGGAGAGAAATCACTGACAGCCCAATTAAGGTTATAATTAAGGATCTGTATTTTGATTGACATAGCATATATTGAAAGGTCAAATATTTAACTTCTTTGGCGGAGTTTAGGTCCCAATTCTATAGCAGTCAGTTATAATGTAGCGATAGTATTTACTGTAGAGGCTTTCCTATCACACAATCGCATCATAAATATATACCATGAACGAGACACTAGATTCTAACATCATAAAATAGGTTAATATATGTATATGTCTGCTTGTTTCTGTGTGCATACACACACACACACACACACACACACACACATATATATATATATATATACAGACACACACACACTCCCACATATCTATATCTATATATTTAAAATGAATAAATACATATATATATATAGATATATTCATTTTAGATATATGGATTGCGTAATTCATATATTATATTATGGGTATATTATACATAACAGCTGAATAAAGGTGAATCTTCAAAGTTACTATCAAAGCTATATTCCACAGTTTTACGTCTGATTATGCATAAAAAAACAACTCTTAATATCTATATATACGTACATACATGTTCAAACCTGCCAAAGTATTTAACAATTATCTTCAGATTGAAATCCCTATCGTAATAAATCCGACACACACATATATATATATATATATATATATATATATATATATATATATATATATATATATATATATATATATATATATATATATATATATATATATATATATATATATATATATATATATATATATATATATATAGTAATAATAATAAATTCGAAGACTAAAATCCAAAGAGGGCTCGATAAGGATAAATATATATATCAGATATATTTTCATCCATGGATTGGCAGTATCGGTAGAGGGTCGGACACCATGCTTTGCCGTATAGAGTTACGCCCCTTGCCATTCTGAGTTCAAATCGCGCTGAGGTTAACTTTGCCTTTCATCCTTACGGAGTCGATAAAATAAAGTACCAGTAATGTACTGGGTAATTGCTGGCTTTGTGCCAAAAGTAGAAACAATTATTACACGCATCTACTTTATACGTATGTTTTCAAGATGGTTTTACTGACATCATCTCTGTAAACACGAATATATCGCTCTGTATCATCATACCGCCTTCCCGATCTTATTTTTCCCTTTTACACGTGTTCTCCTACTGAATATAACTCAAGGTTCACAATCCACCTGGCTCATCGACTCGAGGTATTATATTTGTCTCCGCTATTTTCCGAAAGAAAGAAAAATAAATATATTCCCACTTTAGATATTTCCCTTCTATCACATCTATTATTTCTCTCTTACATTCTCTTGCCACAAGAACTTCTGCTAAATCTAACAAATATGGCATTCAATTTTGTAAACTCATGAAACCTTCCCGTTGCAATGGATATTTCTGTATGCTAATCATCATACACACACAAACACAGACAGAAACATACATACACATACACACACACACGTTATATATATATATATATATATATATATATATATATATATATATATATATATATATATATATATATATATAT
>OZ024753.1:31365664-31378164 GCA_964016885.1 Eledone cirrhosa
GAAATCTAGAGTAAGATGTTAAGAGTGAGGGAGAGATAGATATAGATTAATATGTTAAGAGTGACAGATAAATGAGTAAGGAAGGTAAAGAGAGAGGGAGAAAGAGGGGTGATATGCTAAGAGAGAGTGAGCGAGAGAGATATCAAGAGTGAGAGGGTGAGATATTAAGAGAGAGAGAGAGAGAGAGAGAGAGAGTGAGATAAAGTAAGATGTTAAGCGTGACAGAGAAACGAAACAAGGTGCGAACAAGTCCTTTCTTTCATTCAAGGCTGCGATGGATAATTAGGCGGACTAATTTCATTCTCTTTGATAAAGGGACATGTACTGGAAGCTGCTACCACTGCTGCCACTGCTGCTGCTGCTGCTGCTGCTACACACGTTGATGTTGTTGTTTTTGTCGTAAGTGGTTTGCTGATGGTAGCAGTGGTGGGGATGTTGTCTATACCGGCTACATGCTCGGCTGGATCGTTTCGTGTTCCACACTTAGAAACTTCCCCAAAGTATTTTGGCTCTCCACCCATCACCCCAAATCATCACTGGTACCAAAACTAAACTCAAGGCCAGTAGTTTTATTTACACACACACACACACACACACACATATATATATACACACACATACCCATTTCATTTTCTAAACACATACAAACACATACAAACACAAACACAAACACACAAACACACAAACACACAGATACCTATGATTGTTATACTAGCTGGTACATTGAAGTGTAGATGATGATGATGTGATGTGGTGTTGTATGTAAATTGTATTACTCAAATTCATTTCAGGTCGTGTTTTATTATTATTATTATTATTATTTTGGTTCTCTTGTTTTCATGTGTTTGTGTTTATGTGTGTGTTTATGTGTGTGTGTGTGTGCGCGATCGTATTTCCCAGTCAGTTAGATGTCAGCAGGCTAAAAATACAGCTTCATGGATACGAGAGCATGTTTGCACATACACAGAAATCCGAGTCTGTGCATAGAAAAATATATATATACTTATATGACTGAATATAGGTGTTAGTTTTAGAAAAAAAAAAAAAAAGATTATATACACTTTTACATACATGATCATAAAATTTACTTATATACGTGCAAATATCAAGTAGATACAGACACGGACGCAAACGCCGGGCGGCGTACACATAGGCATACATACTTATATAGTTTGGCATGCCTGTTCATTTTAGTCATTATTAATCAATATTTAAACGTGTAAATAAATCCATTCTTTCACCTATGTGTATTATTGTGTGTAAGATATCAACCCCCACAAACACACACTCACATCAGCACTGATGTACACACAGACGTAGATTTACACCTTTTCATCTTTCCTTCTCTCACTCTCTCTCCCCCCTCTCTCTCTCTCTCTCTCTCTCTCTCTCTCTATATATATATATATATATATATATATATATATATATATATATATATACGATTAAGATATATATTTCGATTCTTTTAAATAGTTATACAACGAAAAAGTTAATTTTACAACCACATTAACTTGTACTCGCATAAATAGATACACCCACATGCACGCGTGCTAAAGATTGAGTGAGATAGAACTAACATCAACACTATATATATTTATGTACGTAAATTACATACATACCTATATACTACCAGTCTACTATATACATGTATAAGTTTATATATGCGTGTATATAGATACATGTGAATTTGTGTGCATACTTCACTGATTTCCCTTCCCCTCCCACAAGGAATTCTTCGCAATCGGCAACTGATTGTGATTACTTCATATTTTTTATAGATTTCTGGATAATGAGTACCCAGCGGAGAGGACTATCTGTGTATGATTTTGCCAAAATTAAGAAGTGAAAAAAAAAAACGCAACAAATATATTTACAAAAAAATAAGCAAACATTAAAAACACACACACACACACACAGAAAAGCCACAATAAGGAAAGACAAAGTCACTTATATATTGTTGCTAATGTTGTTGATATCTATCTAAACCGGAAATGATAATTTTATTCCAGAAAAGGAAACGTAATATTTATTTAATTATGAAACATTTTTGTTTATTTTTTTTAACTATATTTCAAACACATTGTTTCTTAAACGGATTAGAGGATAATATTCATAATTATAACAATAACACTAATAATAACAACAACAATAACAATAACAGTCTTAACCTTAATGCTAACAAAGACAAAAACAACAACAACAACAGCAACAATAATAACAACAAGACGTTGGAGAAAGTTGTGAGAATATCGGTGATTCTACCAGAAGATAACTTGTACCCATTTTCTATCTCGAGGACGCGCCCAGCACTGGAATATGCTGTTGAATCAGTCAAATACCAACATAATCTTCTACCAGGCTATGAGATTCAACTCTACTACAATGATTCCCAATGTTCTGACAGCTTTGCCCCTTTGGCTGCCATTGACATGCGTAAGTTGGCCCATGTATTTATCGGACCCGTCTGTGAGTACAGTATTGCTCCAATTGCCAGATTTACCCCTTACTGGGGAATCCCCTTGCTGAGTGCCGGGGCAATGGTAAATGCTTTTAGAAACAAAACAACCTACAGGCTGTTAACGCGGGTTCAGGGAACCTTTTATAAAACCGGTGAGTTTTTCTTGAGAATGACTCTCCATTTTAACTGGACGAAAATTGCTTTGATGTACGAGCAGTATGATGACGATTCCAAAGGGATGTCTCGTTGCTTTTTCACTTTAGAAGGTATATTTAAAAACTGGGATTCTTTCTATAACACAGAACTATGGAATATACGATTTTATGACACTACTCATGATTTCACCGATTATCTTTTAAAGGCGTCACTGGAGGCTAGAAGTAAGTATATCCAAAGATTTTATTTCCTATAATTCAAATATTGAGTCACTGGCAGACATTTTTACTGTTTCATATGTTTCGAAAGTAAAACAAATAACTCTACTGAAACCAACATGAAAGAAATATACTTAATTAAAAATTATCTCTAAAAAAAATCATGAAAGTACGTGGCCTAGTGGTTAGGTAGTCGAAATCACTATCGTAGGCTCCTTGGTTTGATTCCCTGATCAGGCGGCACGATGTGACCTTGATTAAGACACTTCATTTCACATTGCTTCAGTTTACTCAACCGATAAAACAAAATGAGTACCAGTAATATCTAAAGTTTAACAATTATTATTAGGCAAATTTGTAGTAAAATGAAAGACGCGGGGTGGAGGCGAGTAAACCTCAATAATTTGTTGTCATTATGTAATCCCAAATTGCCATTCTGAGTTCAAATCCCGCCGAGGTTAACTTTGGCTTTCATCCTTACGGGGGTCGATAAAATAAAGTACCAGTAATGCACTGGGTAATTGCTGGCCTTGTGCCAAAAGTAGAAACAATTACGTAATCCCAAATTTACTGTGATCCTACTTCTCTTACCAGAACCCTCACAAGTACTTAGTCGAATGCGATACAAGCTACAAACCAAAGCACCTGTTTAGTTAGTGTTGTCAACTTCACTGTCTATGTTGTTGTTGTTATTGCTGTTACTGTTGTCATCTTACTTTCAAAGATATTGCTGTTATTGTTGTTGTTGCCGTTATCCCTATTCTTATAGTTGTTGATCTTATTGTTGTTATTGTCGTTATTACTGTTTTTGGTCTTATTGTTAGTGCTGTTGCTTATGCTGTCAACGTTATTGTTGCTACTGTTATTGGTGTTGTTATTATTATTGTTGTTGTTGCAGTTGTTTTTATTACTGTTGATGCTGATGTTATTAATGTTTCTGCTGTTGTTAGTGTTGTTGTTATTGTTGTTGTTATTGTTGTTGCTGTTTTTGTTGTTATAGATGTTGTGTTGTTGAAGTAGGTAGCACTATATTTTCAGGAAAATTTGATATTGTAATACTAAGTTAACTTAGATTACTTTAACAGTTGGCTTGGGTGCATTTATTGTTGTTGTTCTTAGTGCTGGTGGTGCTGGTGGTGCTGAGAGTTCTTGTAGCGTTAGGGTATGGGTACAGGTCCTAATCTAAAAATAGACAAAACCACCACCTCTACTACTACTACTACTACTACTACTACTAATAATAATAATAATAATAATAATTGTTTCTACTTTAGGCACAAGGCCAGCAATTACCCAGTGCATTACTGGTACTTTAATAATAATAATGATACTATTTCTGTTGTTGCTTCTGCTGTTCCACCAAAATATTTGTCAAGTTTTACTGCAATAATAATTCACCTCAGTTTTGGCAACAGTTGATAAATTCACAAGGAATAACACGATCATCCTGTCAACCACACGCATCAACCCCACTCACCACGACCCCCAATCTCTATAATTGATAGCACCATCCTTACATTAAACTAATAAAAACAATAAGAAAGGTTTCTCATTTTGGCACCAGGTCAAAAATTTGAGTGAATGGGAAAGTCGATTATATCAACCCCACTTCTTGATTAGTACTTAATTTTATAGACATCGGAAGGATGGAAGTAAAAACTTGATCTCGGTGAGATTTGAAAGCAGATCGTAGAGGGATGTAACCAAATGCTGCAAACCATTTTGTCTGACGCTCTAATGATTCTGCTAATTCCCTAACTTAATAATGGTTTCATATTTAAACACAAGGTCAGCAATTTTGGGGTAGGGAATGTCGATTAAATCAATACCATTGCGTTACTGGTGCTTTATTTATCGAGCCTGTAAGTATGAAAGGCAAAGCTAAACCCGGCGGGATATGAACTCAAAACGTAGAAAGTCGTAACTAAATACTCCAAACCCTTTTGCCCCACACTCTACTAATACTGCCACCGCCCACACTAACATAATAATAATATTAATAATGGATTCTGATTTAGACACAAGGTCAACAATTTAGGGAGAGGGGTATTTCGATTAAAAATATCCCAATGCGTTACTGGTACTTTATTGATTCTGTATGGATTAAATCAAAGCTAATCTCATCGGTATTTGAACTCAGAATGTAACTGGAGCACGTTGCTCCAGGACACAAGTTGCCAACCGGTCCAAGATTAGAAACCACGTCCTTGTGATCGCTAGTCCAACATTTGAACCAAGATATTTCATGTAAACAAACCCGAATCAAACAAAAACTTCAAGCATTCTTTAGAAGAATTAATGTTTTAAGCATTAATCAATTGTTATTGATGGGTGGCGAATTGGCAGAATCGTTAGAACGTCAGATAGAATGCTCTTTGTTCTTTGAGTTCAAATCTCATCGAGGTCAACTTTGCCTTTCAACCATTCGAGGTCGATAAAAAAAGTATCACTCTAGTACTGGGGTCTTTCTTCTTCTATATTTCTTTCTCACTTCCATTGTCTCACTCTCTATTCTTCTCTGAAAGAAATTTGAAAGGTTGAAAAATGGCCAATAGACGCTGTTTGTCAACAAGGGACTCCAACGACTCCCTCAAAATTTACGGGTCCATAATACAATACAGTTTGGTTAGAAACAATTCTTGTGAGCGTGTGGACATGATTTCGATCTCCAGTACTATATAATATTTTATCACCTGAAAGCAAGCACAAGCTTCTGTCCTCTGGAGCATTTTAAGTCTATATTAATCTGATATAAAATTATATTATTCTTCACATAAAATATTGGTGAGCTTTAGTTGTATTTAGAGTAGCTTGAAAATTGATGTATGAATAATAGAAAAACATGAATACATAAGTTTATTAACCACAGAAAGCCGAAAAGAATTGGTCTCGGTGCTATTTGAAGTTGTAGTTACCCAGTAATATCTTCATAGAATAGATTAAAATGGAATGTATCTCCATCTGTTTTGACAAGGAGAGCTCCAGTTGTTTGATCAAGTATAACAGAATGCATCGTAAAATAAACTTCCATGTAGCTGAGTATACCACAGTCTCTTGTAAATTTAATGCAATTCTCAAGGGAATTCGGCATGACGCATTATTTGACAAGGCTGGCTCATTAAAGTATAGTTATGGTCGAACCTACGGGCTTCCAAATTGTTTCCGCCTACCAAATTTCATTCAAAATGCTTGAATCGACACAATAGAGTTACATTATAATTTTTGAAATTCCAGTGATTGGTTACACAGGTTGTAAGCCGGATCCAGAGAAAAATGGTAATGTTCCGCCTTGGCAACAAAGATTCTATATACGTTGAATTGCATTGAGGAGCTAATGATCTAATGTTTGGAGATATTGCCTATTCTCAGAGTCAGAGAGTGAGAAGAGAATGTAGGATTTTCTGCTTCTTCTTGATATGTTTATGGTAAGGTTACGTTACCTAATTAAGTTCTAATGTTTAATTTCCTAAAGGGCTATCTTACTCCAAAAGAAGGTCAGGTCATTGAAGAATTATATATATATATATATATCTTTACACGATCACATCTAGGTATACGCTTGAGTATATATATATATATATATATATATATATATGAAAGACGTAAAATAAGAAAATTATAGTAATTAATTAACTTACTTAAATTTCACTCCAAACCTATATCTTTGCTAGCGTAAGTATACATCTGTATAAATATGTTGGTAGATATACTAATTCTTTATATATATATATATATATATATATATATATATATATATATATAATATGATGCCAAAATCTCAATTTAGGGGAATGCAAGTCAGACTAACTTAACTCGTGACAGAGCGATATTGGTTGTTCCAATAATTTGGAACAATCGATATTGGTTTTTTGTTCCAGAAACCATGGTATGGAGAAGAATATATGAGTTAGACTTACTTATTTTAGTCAGTCTGTTTTATACTCCTCTAAATTGAGATTTTGGAATGATATTTTTTATGTTTATTTTATATATTAATTGAGATATCAAAGTATTAGAGACAAATAATTTGTAATTATATATATATATAATAATTTGTAATTTTATATATATATATATATATATATATATATATATAATTTCAACCCGCTTAGGGTGAAAGCAATTATTTATTACTTAAACTTTTAGTCCATGCTAATAATAAATATTTGCTCTACAGGTTTATATATACTTACATAAATATACAATGCTTACCAAGTGCTTTTCGGATCTTCGTCTTTGTATTTAGTATCACTAATGTATATATATATATATATATATATATATATATATTAGAATAACATAGAATTGTTTGTACACGGGACACAAAGCAAGCAGTTTGAAGGAAAGGGGGAAATCGACTAAATTGAATCCAGTTCATTACTGGTATTAATGATTTAGCGAGCACTAACATATATGCCACACCGTTATTTCTACAACTCATCTATCTATCTATCTATCTATAGTCACACACATAAAAAGTGACTGCATTAAACTTTCATAATTTTTATAAAGGATTTCTCATAATTCTGTATTAGTTCTTTGTTTGGCTTCAAACAATACGTTTCCTAAATCCATAAGTTACAGCTCATCTTCCAGAAGCGAGATTGCATTTCATAAGATATTTCCCGGGCGTTTTAATCCAAAAGTCTATATGTGTCAATATTCATATATATATATATATATATACATATATACATACATTACGGAACACTCACACGCACACACACGTTCTTCATTAGCTAAAAGGTGACTAGTGTTCGGTATTTCTGCAAGTTTATATGCGTATATATATATATATATATATATACGCATTGCTTTATATCTGGAGATCTCTCTGCACTGTCGTCACATGGTACCATGGGCCCAGCACTATGTGTCAATAATTGTCACAAGTGTAGTGTTTGTACCAGAGTTTTCAAGTCGCTGGCCGGACGAAAAAGTCACACTCGTTCAGCGCATCGGTAGGGGTTCTCCTACATGGATATAAAGTAGTGGCCGTACTCGAAAACGAGTTGGCAGCCACCATATATATATATATATATATATATATATATACTGTATGCTATGCATAAAAATAGCCAAACATATCTGAATGAGGAATTATATAAAGAATAGTAAACATTATATTTTTCTCACTAAAAAATGTGGCTGTGTCTTCATATAGAATAGATCTGAAAATATTAAACCACCTACAAACTGGCTTAGCACTTGTATAACTCAGATAATCTCTGAGCGTCATGTAACTCAAATATTTTGTAACCTACCTCCTTTTTTGTGACACTCACGGCGGAAGGTTATTTCTTTACTGAATGAGTTCAAATCCCGCCGAGGTTAACTTTGCCTTTCATCCTTACGGGGTCGATAAAATAAAGTACCAGTAATGTACTGGGTAATTGCTGGCCTTGTGCCAAAAATGTAGAAACAGTTATTTCTTTACTCAATGTTAATTCATGCATAAAACTTTAGTTCTCCAGGTCATAACACTGCCTATTTCTTCCACTGAAAATGGGAGTGGATATGCGTGTGTGTGTTTCTATATAACATCCTAAGCAATTATTATAGGCAGATGTGAATATAGAAAGATTGAAGATTATTTGTGGAATAAACCTGAAAAAGTAATTTGCATTCCAATGTTAGCTAACATAGTATATATTAAATGAAATAAGAAAACTTACATTATAGTGAGATAAGGATGCGGCTGAGATGTAATTAGCAATATAGATAGAAATATACTGTGAATTATCTAGTTAGATAGACAGGTATGTATATACATACATACATTTATATATAAGAGAGAGAGAGAGAGAGAGAGAGAGAGAGAGAGAGAGAGAGAGAGAGAGAGAGAGAGAATAACAGGGATGTACAGGGACAGAAACGACCCTAGTACATAACTGGTAATTTATTTATCGAACTTGAAATGCGGAAAGGCAAAGTTGACCCCGGTCGGAACTGAACTGAAATACAGAGGGCTGGAACGAATAACGTGAAGTCTTGTCCCCCGACTTTCAACTACTGACAATGCCGCCTACAATGTTAAACATTTCAATCAATTTTATGAGAATAAACATAATTTGATGAAACCTGTCTCTCTCTCTCTGTCTCTCCCCCTCTCTCCCTCTCTCCTCTCTCTCTCTCTCTCTCTCTCTCTCTCTCTCTCTCTCTCTCATATATATATATATATATATATATATATATATATATATAATGCGATGAAATACCAATGATGGTTGGAAAATCACTGACGAAGGACTATTTTTATCATATGTAACCTATGTGCAACCACGCAGTATCCTTCTTTCTTCTCATGCTTTATATATATATATATATATATATATATATATATATATATATATCATAGGTATATATTGAGTTAGAAACTCAAAATGGTCTCTTACAATTAAATAGCTCAAGGAAAGAGATTTTTCCGAGCCACGTAATATAATGGAATATAAAAGAGAGATAAACACAGATATATATACATATATGTGTTCAAATCGTATTAGATTCGCTAGAGTGAAAAAGAGACTAACTATGAACAATAGAGTTGCCATACTCAATTTAAGAATAAATCAAGAAAATAAATACAAACCGATATTGTGGACACCCTAGCGAATCTGGTCCCTTATGATTTGAACACATATATGTATATATCTGTGTTTATCTTTCTTTTATATTCTATTATACTATGTATATATATATATATTGTTTGTTTTAGTGAAATTGGAGATATTTTGTTTTCTTTTACTGGCTTAAGTCATTAGAGCTATGTTACTTCCTTCAACGGTTTTCAGCCGTTCACATCCACCATAGTATTTTTTAAAAGTTATGTTGCTTATGTTATTGATTTGTAGCTTAGTGGTAAGGATATTAGTATCACGATCGTAGGCTTGTGAGTTCGATTCCTCGAGATAATGTGTGCTTGAAGAAGGCACCTTATATGCTTCAGTCAACTTTACTGGAAAAACTGCGTTCTGACGACACTGATGGAAAACTAAACCGGCAAATGTATAACATTCATGGTGTGAAGAGAGGAAAATCTCATGCGTGGTTTTCCAGAAAATACTTCGCTCGGGGGTGTACTGTTCAGTCATACAAAACAATTAGTGCCATTCATTCATGATTTCATGATAGGAAATGTTATCAAGTTATGTTCGAAACATCAATGTAATAAAGTAAAAGTTAATTATTTTTCAGACCTCTCCTGCAAATATTAATTATTTTCAGAATTACTTGAAACACAGACATTATATTTCGAAAAATTGATCACGAAATGCTTAAACAAAAATAGTATTTTACAGATACAGGCACGTGCTCGCACACACCCTTGCTCACGCTCACAAATATGGATTGTATATATATGATTTCTAGAATAGGTACAACAAGGCCAGTAATTGGTGGGGAGAGGAAAGTCGATTAAATCGATCTCAGTACGTTACTGGTGTTTTATTTTATCGACCCCGTAAGGATGAAAGGCAAAGTTAACCTCAAAGGGATTTGAACTTAGACAGTAAAGAGCCGTAACTATATGCTGCAAAGCATGGTGTCCGACTCCCTACCGATAATGCCAATCCACCGCCCTGATTACATATATATTTATTTATATAAATATGATCACCGAAACAAGCACACATGCGACGTATATACTGGTCCTAAAAAGAGTCAATTCAAAATATTTGGTGCATTATAAATGCTCTATGAAAAGGGTGATGCGATTTATACACGAATATGCATGGTAATTATTCATAAAATCCACATATACATTCCGAAATATAAAAGACAAAATCGTAGAGGATGTTTTGTAACAATAAAGAAGCCAGGAAGTGTTGTTTGATTTGTAAATGTTGTTATGTAGTACATCTGGGTCGACCACGTGGAGGTTGATTTGTTACAAGATTATAGTAGAACAAAATACCGGGTGTTTCTATAATTATTATATGTTCCTGAAGTAAGGCAACTCAGTAAACCCTCCTAAAAATGTAGCAGAGTTAGTTACCAAAAATCTATCTGGTATTTTGTAATATAAGAACTTATTTTACAAGATGGTTATATCATTACCGAGGATAGTGACGGTACACTTTGTGATGATGATGATCTAAATTTTTGTTCAGTAGCATAGACACTAGCTCTGATATTTGTGTCAAGGTCAGATACCCCAATACGCCTATACTTTAAATATGTATTAATGTGGGAATGGATTTGGCGTATACTGGATCTTTTACACACACACACACACACACACATACATCATATATATGTATGTGTTTATATATATATACATATATATTCAGGTGTTGTTTCTGCATGTTGATTTAAAGTCTAAAGAGTGCTCAACCGAGGGAGCGAAATAGTAATAATAATAAATGTGAAGACTAAAATCCGAATTTTAGTCTTCACATTTATTATTATTACTGTTTATATCTATATCTATCTATCTATCTATCTATCTATCTATCTATCTATCTATCTATCTATATACGCACATGTACACATATACATACATAGATAAATAGATAAACCTTTGTGTGTGTTTGCACATACATACATGTGCCCCCACTGATTTCTAGAATAGGTACAAGGCCAGAGACAACTTCCCTGCAATTCATTCGGTTGCATTTGAACCAGGTTTCCGTTACAAGGCTAACTTCTATCATTCTCTCACTATTCTCAATGGGTCTGAAAATATTGAGGTAGCTTCTCTTCCTCATTAGTCTGTCATTTAAGGAGAAAGATATATATACAAAAGATTAAAAAAAACTTCTATTAATAACTTCATAGAACAGATTCAAGAAGACTACTACTACTACTACTCAAAGAGTATATATATATTTACTATTCCTAGATACACTATATCATCTTACACCACTTATGAATTATCTCATGAGATATTCCGTGTGAAGGACTGAAACATACTTATGTATGTGTGTATGCATATATTATACACACACAGACATATAAAAGTTATATGTGTGAGAGAATGATGAGAGTGTGTGGGTGTATGTACTTAAGTATATATATATATAACACTGTTCTTATTTGTTTTGTAGGTGGAACGTAGTAAGAGATAAACTACTAGTTTCACTTTCGACCACACAAGAGGATGTTGTTTCATGTTTTCAAGGAAAACATGAAAGAGCCGCTGAGTGAGTCTTGTTAGAAGAAGCAGATAAATAAAACTCAAATTTTTATACTAAAGTCATTAAATTTGACAGAATAATGACGGGGTAGTCGTGGCTAGAATACCTTTCATTGACGAACAGTTTAAACAGAGTGGATCAGCGCGTCTCCTTGCCGTCCATCGGGGAAACGCCTTCTCTATTCTGTCCGCCGGGGCTGTGGGGAGGCCACCAATATGATTGACTGACTTGTCACACACATGCACTACCAGTGTAATGGTCGCTCAGTCGCATAGATGCTAGAGAAATGTAGTAGTCTGGTTACTCCCGACTGAACCCGGGATTCTGTCTTAGCCACTTATATTTCTGGTCTTTTTTAAGCCCCAGGTGAGGTTTGATTGAAATATGATCCGAGATCACCATCATTCTTGATGTATATATACCTACGATTACGTTATCCAATCTGTTCTTCCTTTTTTTAATGACGGTAGGATACGGTTGGAAAAGGTTTCAGTGCTATATTTAGCAGGTGATTTAAGTATGGGTGCTAGA
>OZ024753.1:31383164-31403164 GCA_964016885.1 Eledone cirrhosa
AATATATATATATATATATATACAAAAGTTAGTACAGCATAATCGGAGCTCTGGCTGCAGCTAAGCTAACGAATGCAAACGGAGTGAGCAGCTAAGCACTCAATAATATATATTACCTTAGAGTTATAACATTAAGTTTAGACAGCTTTGCAAATTGAAGAGGGCGACCGATAGGCGAGCCGCAGTGACCAAAACAACAATAAAAACTGAACTCAGGAAAATATGATAAACCTGGATATATTTGTGTGTATATATATATATATATATATATATTATATATATATATATATATGTGTATATATGTATATATATATATATATGTATAGATATATATGTTTGTATATATATGTATATATATGTATATATATATATGTTTGTATATATATGTATATATGTATATATATGTATATATAGATATATATGTGTGTATGTATGTCTATATATGTATATATATATATGTTTGTATATATATGTATAAATATGTTTGTATATATATGTATATATATGTTTGTATATATATATATATGTTTGTATATATATATATATGTTTGTATAGTACAGCCTGTCTCATGGTCGGGTCGTTGGCGACTAAACTGGCAACCCCACCAAGGTTTCTTGGTGAGGTGGGTGACTTTGGACATCCTGCAGGACTAAAAACAAAACCTGTCAAAGGGCAAAGCAGCTCTTAAGAGTCAATGGCCATCCAAAATCACCGGGAGAGTTGACCCCTTAGCCTTTGTCAAGGCAGAATTCTAGGAGAAGGAAAACTCTGATATACCACTGCAACTCTGATGGTATCCAATGATGTTGACTTGTTCTTCTTTTTGGTAAATATCATCTTGGTTAAGAGAGTGGGACTGGCTTTGTGCAGTGCCTTTGCTCACTATAAAAGCTTCAGGGCACAGGCATTGCTTTATATCTGGAGATCTCTCTGCACTTGTCATCACATGGTGCCATGGGCCCATCACTATGTGCCAATAATTGTCACAAGTATAGTGTTTGTACCAGAGTTTTCAAGTCGCTGGCTGGACTAAAAAGTCACACTCGTTCAGCGCATCGGTAGGGGTTCTCCTACATTGATATAAAGTAGTGGCCGTACTCGAAAACGAGTTGGCAGCCACCATGTTTGTATATATATCTATATATATGTTTGTATATATATATATATATGTTTGCATGTATATATATGTTTGCATGTATATATGTTTGCATGTATATATATGTTTGCATGTATATATATGTTTGCATGTATATATGTTTGCATGTATATATATATGTTTGTATGTA
Source organism: Eledone cirrhosa (assembly GCA_964016885.1). Lineage (NCBI taxonomy): Eukaryota > Metazoa > Mollusca > Cephalopoda > Octopoda > Eledonidae > Eledone > Eledone cirrhosa. The sequence goes on from OZ024753.1 coordinate 31,384,452, forward strand.
TATATATGTTTGCATGTATATATATGTTTGCATGTATATATATGTTTATATATATATATATATATATATATATATGTTTGCATGTATATATATGTTTGCATGTATATATATGTTTGTATATATATATATATATATGTATATATATATGTTTATATATATAAATATGTATATATATATGTTTGTATATATATATATATATATGTATATATATATGTTTGTATATATATATATGTTTGTATATATATATTTGTATATATATATATGTATGTATATATATGTTTGTATATATATATGTATATATATGTTTGTATATATATGTTTGAATATATACATGTTTGCATATATACGTATATATATATATATGTTTGGATATATACATGTTTGCATATATACGTATATATATATATATATATATATGTTTGTATATATACATATATGTTTGTATATATATATATATATATATGTGTGTGTGTGTGTATAGTGGTAGCTATGGTGCTTCCATAGGCGGTATGCCAAAATAGCACTCGATATTCATCAGAGTAGAGTGTATAAATTATCAAGAAAACGAAAAATCAGTGATGCATCTGGACTTGGTTTATTTCGTGTTACAAATGTTTCGCCGTCAGGTAGCTCGAGTCATGGTCCTTGTATGGATCTGGCTGATTCTACTTCTGCAGGTTCCTTCAGACACGTGATAAAATTTGCTCCGGACATAACAGACGTGGCTGAAAGAACCTGCAGAAGTATAATCAGCCAGATCCATACAAGGACCATGACTCGAGCTACCTGACGGCGAAACATTTGTAACACGAAATAAACCAAGTCCAGATGCATCACTGATCTTTCGTTTTCTTGATAATATATATATATATGTGTTTGTATATATATATGTATGTTTGTATATATATGTTTGTATATATATATATGTTTGTATATATATTTATTTAAATTAAACTGTTGGAAGAAAATAGAATATTTAGTAATATAATAAAATAGTTATGGTTTTATAAATATAGTTTCCATTTATTAATATATTGTATATTTACTCCACTAAACTCTTGAGTGCTTTATATCAGTTATAAAAATGTTTAAGCTTGTTGAATCCCAACAAATTAAATATAACCTCTGCATATATATATATATATATATATATATATATATATATATATATATATATATATATATATATATATATATATATATATATATATATGTATTCTAGCCGAGTTACCCGCGCCTTGCTGCATTTCACACTTTGTAAGAAAATGATGATTGATTTTAAATCAGTGATATAATTTATGGAGAAAAACTCTGCATTTCAATATTACTCAATGTAAAATGTAATGAATAAAAAATTGGAAAACATTTTTTTGTAATATATCAAATCAAAATTACATTATTAAATCTTATTCTTATTTTTTTTTTCTTGTAAATAATCTTTATCAAAATATCAATTTAAAACTTGATAATTTCAATTTTATTTAAAGCATTATATTCAAAGTTTATTATTTGTTTTTTAACGTTTTACATTGAGTAATATTACAATTTTCAACATAAATTATATCACTGATTTAAAATCACTTATCATTTCACTCATCCTTTTCTTACAAAAAAAAAAATGTGTGCAACGCAGAAAGGCGCGGGTAATTCGGCTAGTATATATATATATATAAATATATATATGTATATGTGCACGCTTGCAAAGACAGACAAGGTTATTGATGACGAACGCTGTATATTTTCTACATGAGATATTAACGAAGTTTTAAGTTTCTCTGTTCATGTATTTGTTGTACAAGGAATGGAAATACTTGATGTTTCATCAATTTTACTTCTTAGACATGTCAAGAAAATTAAATAAAGTATATGGGCACCATCAATTCTCTTTTGGTTTGTGTTGAAAGGAAGATGAGTGTGGAGTGATGATAATATTGTGGATATGGTGGGGAGAAGCATCTGAGCTCAACTCATGGTCGCCACTTTTCTAAGAATTACATGTCATTTACAATTCTACTTTCTGATATTGGAATACGAGTGAAAGCTATTCTTCTCTATCATTGTGTTAAACTGCTAAAAAGGAAACAATGGACCGTTCTGTAATGATATGTTTTACACAATAGGTCGTCAAAGACTGCAGTTGTGTTCAAGATTAGAAAGATGGAGAAACACACATGCACACACACTCTCTTACACACAAGCGCGCGTGCGCGCACACCCACCCACATATATATATTCATTTACTATGGCTAAATTGTGAATTTGTTATTCTGGAGTTTCACCTTCATACGCACATGGTCAACCTTGAATATTTAAACTCTACTTCGGCTTTGAGTACTATTTAAACTCTACTTCGGCTTTCTGATTGATCGTCAATAACATACGGATATATCTATATACACACACATACACATATCCATATATATATATATATATATATTACACACATGAATACATATATATATATATACACTCATACACACATCCATATATATATATATAAAAATACATACAGAGTGCCCTAAAAAAATGTGTACACATTTTGATTACCTGAACAGGCAATATTTATTAGAATGCTGTTTAAGTGTGTATACATTTTGGTGGTAACCCTATATATATATATATATATATATTAATAAAAATAATGAATAAACAAAGAAACAGTTCCTTATATTAACAAATTCATCATTTTACGATCGTTTCTAGGATATATATGTTAGTGCCTCTGTTTTCCTGTATTTTTCATCGAAAAAAAATTTTTGAATACATCTTCTCTTTTCATGATATTCGGATTACATTGAGTTCTTCATACGGATTGGACACTACCGTACATTTTGGTAGATTTATCTATCTATCTCTATATATATATATATATATATATATATATATATTGTGTGTGTGAAGCAGAGAGAGAGAATTACTGTCTGTGCAGTAGATGTATAAAATAGTCATACTGTATATTTCTAACTATTTACACTAGTTCCTTACACTCTGTGATATATAATCTCCGCCTTTTGTAATTAATTCTAATGAATGGCCTTGTACTGCCAATATTGTATATAAGTTAATACACTCAATACATTTCATAATGTGTCGGGAGTTCATTTTATAGAAGCGATTAATTCACCTTGTCAGTTTGTATAAGAAATATATCTATATATAACTGCAAACTTAATCGTTTAGAACATTATCTTAGGTCTTGATGTGAGAGAAAATTGGTCCATTTTATTGCACATACTTCCCACTGTTATATTTATGGCTCAAAAATACATTTGTTATACCATTATTCATTCGTGTGTAATTTGGAGTCTAAATTCTAAATGAAGATTACATATCGTGTTGGTCTTGTATTACATGATTAATGGTATAGAACATAGATTAGTAATGGAGACGATTGACTGACCAGTGATATAAGCAGTTGCATGAATAATAGTATAGATATATGGTATGCAACGGTATAAACGGGTACTGGCTCAATGGTAAAAAGATATGGCATATCAGTATAAACGGGTGCAGGATAATTGGTAGAGGCATTTGACGAATCAATGGTACAGACATCTGGATCATATAGAGAGATGATACTTTAGTGGTATACAGATATAGATCAGTGGTATAGAAGAGAAATCAGTGCTATAAACAGTTGCCTATAAACAGTGCTATAAACAGCTGGTATTTGTCTGATCAATGGTACATACAGCTTCATGATCAGTGATATAGAGATGAGAGATCAGTGGTGTAGAAATAAAAGATCACTGGCGTAGAGATGAGAGATCAGTGATATAGAGATGAGAGATCAGTGATATAGAGATGAGAGATCAGTGGCGTAGAGATGAGAGATCAGTGATATAGAGATGAGAGATCAGTGGCGTAGAAATGAGAGATCAGTGGCGTAGAAATGAGAGATCAGTGGCGTAGAGATGAGAGATCAGTGGTGTAGACCACGAGCAAGATGACTGGATAACATCCATGAACTTCACTGGTCTCGCTTAAAGATCCAGTCGGACCGGTTGGAGACAGTTGGAAGGAGTGTCTGAGGACTTTGCCCCTAACGACCTTTGAAAGAATAAGTGGGCGAAGAAGAAGAAATGTGTATATATACATATACATGTGTGTGTGTACGTGAGTGCTTGTATGTACATATGTATATATATATATTAGCCTTTGTCAAGGCAGAATTCTAGGAGAAGGAAAACTCTAATATAACACCTGCAACCCTGATGGTATCCAATGATGTTGACTTGTTCTTCTTTTTGGTAAATATCGTCTTGGTTAAGAGAGTGGGACTGGCTTTGTGCAGTGCCTTTGCTCACTATAGAAGCTTCACGGCACAGGCATTGCTTTATATCTGGAGATCTCTCTGCACTTGTCGTCACATGGTATGATGGGCCCAGCACTATGTGTCAATAATTGTCACAAGTGTAGTGTTTGTACCAGAGTTTTCAAGTCGCTGGCTGGACTAAAAAGTCACTTGTTCAGCGCATCGGTAGGGGTTCTCCTACATGGATAGAAAGTAGTGGCCGTACTCGAAAACGAGTTGGCAGCCACCACCATATATATATATATGTATTTATATATATATATATATACATATACATACATACATAGAGAGAGAGAGAGAGAGAATTCCACAATAGATTAGCAAACTTTATACCGACCACGTCCTTTGGACTGAGTGCTCTACCGACTTCGATAAAACCTCCGGGTCTCTATCTCTCTCTCTCTCTCTCACTCTCTCTCTCTCTCTCTCTCTCTCTCTCTCTCTCTCTCTCTCTCTCTCTCTCTCTCTCTCTATATATATATATATATATATATATATATATATATATATATATAAACGTTAGAATATGTGTAATAAGGCCAAGACAATGCAGATATGGACATAGAAAAAAGAATACAATAGTGAAAGATATTGATGTGAATTTTTCTTTCACCTTGAATTTATTTAAATGTCCTTAATTTTCGAGATAATATCTCTTCTTCGGAGGGAAGTAAAGGTCTCAGACCAGCGTCTTTAAATCTCTAATGAAGCCAAGCCATATATATATATATATACACATACACATACAGAAATCTACATGTATACTTATATATATATATATACATACACATACAGAAATCTACATGTATACTTAAATATTATATATATATACAGAAATTTATATTTATACTTAAATATTATATATATATATATTTGTATGTGTATGTATATATATATATATATACAGACATTTATATTTATACTTAAATATTATATATATATATATACAGACATTTATATTTATACTTAAATATTATATATACAATTAAGTTAAAATTTGTTTTTATTATATATACACATATATATATGTTTTTATTATATATACACATATATATATATATATATACAGACATTTATATTTATACTTAAATATTATATATATATATATGTGTGTGAGTGTTGTGTGTGTATGTTTGTGTAAGAAATATTATCATGTGAGTGCAAATGCGGTTAAGTTAAAAATTGTACTCAAGATGATGGAACCGATTAGAATGTGTGTGTATGTGTGTACTACTTAGATCTATACTATATATACAGAGACGCCATTTAGTTCGAGACAAGAATATACAAATGATTAAACGTTCAAGTAATCACACACTACTCGCACTATATAAATGCACAAAGATAATTTCTTTACTCTTTAAAATTATTTAAGTTTAAACCTGAAGATATTAATCATCATAATGTAGCAGTAAACCAATATTTTCTGAGATTTAACCTGTATTTAAAGAATATATTCTATGAAAAAATATTTGCTTCGTTCCTTCCTTCCCTACTCATCATTTAACCAGCCATATCTATAGTATCTTGGTCATTTCAGATGCTTGTTGATTTCGTTATATATTGTTTCTACTTTTGGCATATAAACACATATATGTGTGTGTACATATATACATGTTCATATATATACATACATATATATATATATATATATATATATATATATATATATATATATATATAACGAAGGAAATGTGGTAAGGAACCAGGTGGACCATAACGCACCAAAGTACTCAATACCTAGGTTAGTAGATTGGGCAATAGGAACGAGTAGGACCCCGACGGCTGAGCTCAAGCCGTTTCGACAGCTAATTCTGGGCTAAAAAAAATAAATAAATAAATAAACCAGGATTAGCCGTCGAAAGGGCTTGAGCTCAGCCGTCGGGGTCCTACTCGTTCCTATATATATATATATATATATATATATATATATATGCATGTATCTATATATATATGCATGTATCTATATATATATATATATATTTATATGCATGTATCTATATATATATATATATTTATATGCATGTATCTATATATATATATATATATATTTATATGCATGTATCTATCTATATATATATATTTATGCATGTATCTATCTCTCTCTCTCTCTCTCTCTCTCTCTCTCTCTCTCTATATATATATATATATATATATATATATATACATGTATCTATATATATATATATATATATATATATTGAGTTAAGAATTGAGTCCAGAATTAGCCGTGGAAACGGCTTGAGCTCAGCCGTCGGGGTCCTACTCGTTCCTATTATCCACTCTACTACCCTAAGTATTGAGTACTTTGGTGCTTTATGGTCCACCTGGTTCCTAACCACATTTCCTTCGTTTTATATATATACATATATATATATATATATATATATATATATCCATGTATCTATCTCTCTCTCTCTCTCTATATATATATATATATGCATGTATCTATATATATATATATATATATATATATATATGCATGTATCTATCTATATATATGCATCTATCTATATATTTATATATATATATATATGCATGTATCTATCTATCTCTCTCTCTATATATATATATATTTATATGCATGTATCTATATATATATATCTATATGCATGTATCTATCTATATATATATATGAATTTATATGTATATATATACTTTTATTTATGTGTACATATATATATATATATATATATATATATCTATATGCATGTATCTATCTATATATATATGAATTTATATGTATATATATACTTTTATTTATGTGTACATATATATATATATATATATATATATATATATATATATATATACGCACACATACACACACATATATTTTCATGCATTTCAGATTCAATTTATTTCTGATCCACCCGATTATGATGAAGGACATTCCAACACTCTCAATATAGCACTTCATTTATTTCTTAATTCAGACATAAAGACATAATACATGTTGGATTGAAATCTATAATGTATATTATATTTTTACTAACGCGTTATTTGTAGCGTAATTGACATCTATTTTTAAAAGTTATATAACTCCATGCATGGTGCTTAGTTGCTCGTTCATCTCTAGTTGTTGAATGCTATTACTTTTGCGGGTTCATAATTGATCACTACTACTGCTTCTTCTTCTTTCTCTTGCCCAACGAGGTTGAGGTTCATCCTAAGCCAACGACCCCAAAGCAAAAAGTCACGCGTAGAGACGACTAGGTTCGCCAGCTTCCTTTGTAATTGACCTGTGAGTCTTATTCTGGCAGAGAATCAGCAGCCACATATAAAACATATGTATTTGGGGCTTCCTTTGAAGAGAGCTGTGTGGAGCTCGCGCTTTGGTTTCCACCCGGATTGTTCAACTTTTGAGAATTGTGTCCTTCTATAAATTAACTCTTTAGCACTTAAACCGGCCATTTCCGTCCAGAATTCTCTCACCTTTTCTGTTGAAGCTGTAACTGGCCACTCATACTGATGTTAAGGTACTGTTCTCAAAATAAATAATATCAAAATCTCATAGATTTGATATCATGTGAGATAATTGTGCAAGATAATGCCTTTACCACAAAAATACACTAGTATATATAGAGTAATGTAAATGCTAAACGGTTCAACGGCGCCATAGGGAACTGCTCTGAATGAACTGCTCCTAGAGTTTTAATATGATGTTCATGGTTTTAGTAGTCATTTCATGCCATTTTTTTTCGTGTTTTGTTTTCTCTTTCTGGAAACGAGTTTACACTTTCATTGACTAGAGAATGAGTTAAAATTGGATTTGGATATTGTCACGCTTCCATACAACACCTCTATATATTTCCTTAAACAGAAACGTATTATATGTAAAGGGTCTATATGATATTGATGTCTTCCATTGGTATCAGTTTACATCTTCGTTAGTTCAGCGATAAAGAAAGACCAGTAACTTGTTGATTAGTTGTCTTAAGGAATGAACAAACGCCTGCACATATATAAAAGTTGTACAAGCAAATATTGAGTTACCCTGTATTTTAGGCCAAAGCGACTTGCTAGATAATTTAAGAATGGTTGAATAAATTAGTGTCATAAACACATTCTTCTACCGTTATTGTGATGTTAATATGAACCTATCTGTATTCTGCTGAAGAAATACCATATTCTGTGCTTCAATTTATGCTTGGTGATTAGTAGATTTGGTAGATGGTCGAAGATCTGGCCCTTTACATTCTGTGTTCAAATCCCATTGACGTTAACTCTGCCTTTCCTCCGTCTGGGGGTGAATAAAATAAAGTACTAGTCAAATACTGGAGTTTTAATCAACTTTGCCCTTCTCCAAATTTACTGGCCTCGGACCTAAATTAAAAACCAATTTATAATGGTCTGTTTCCATATCAATAATGTAAGTCATATATTTCTGTGGCATAGAGCTACTACCCGTTACGTTCTGAGTTCAAATTCCGCCGAGGTTAGTTTTGCTTTTCATCCTTATGGAATCGATAAAGTAAAGTACCAGTAACGCACTGGGGCCAATTTAATCGATTTCCTCCCGCCAATAATTGTTGGCCTTGTGCCTAATGTAAAAATCATTATTTAATAATTATTTATGTAAGTCATATATTTCTGTGGCATAGAGCTACGGCCCGTTACGTTCTGAGTTCAAATCCCGACGAGGTTGACTTTGCCTTTCATCCTTACGGGGTGGATAAAATAAAGTACCAGTAATGCACTGGTGAATTGCTGGCCTTGTGCCTAAAGTAGAAACAATTATTTACTTATTATTTACCTATAAGGTGGTGGATTGGCAGTATCGGTAGAGGGTCAGACGCGATGTTTTGCAACATAGAGTACGCCCCTTTACGATGTGTGTTTTTGATATGAAATGCCATGTTGAAACAAGTATTATTATATTTGGGGAAGGTCGCCATGCTTTGACGCATAGAGTTACGGCCCTTGCCATTCTGAGTTCAAATCCCACCGAGGTCAACTTTGCCTTTCATCCTTACGGAGTCACGCACTGAGGTCGATTTAATTGACTTTTCCCTCCCCAAAATTACTGGTCTTGTGCCTAGAGTAGAAATCATTATTTACTTACAATTATGAACCCGTCTTCATTGGTTCTGGTTAATGATGGTGGCTGACTCGTTCCAATTCAGGGAACTTCTTTTATTTATTTTATGTATTTCCTAAATATATATAATTTTGATATAATGCTACACAAAGCTTAAATTTATGTTAAACATACTTTGTATCGAACCAATTTCTAGATATAATGAAAAAAAACAATATTGCTTATTAATATCTGTTATCACAAAAGAGTATGACGTAAATATAAATGAACAAGTATTGTTGTATGATAAAGGACTGTGTGATTTTAGGTTTTGTCTGACTTGTAACATTTTGGGAAAGTGTCTTCTACAAGAGCACCGGGTTGACTAAACGAGTGAAATTTGGTGAACTGAAAACATGTAGCAATCCACTCCCTTTTCTTCTCTCTCTCTCTCTCTCTCTCTCTCTCTCTCTCTCTCTCTCTCTCTCTCTATATATATATATATATATATATATATATATATATATATATATATGGTGGCTGCCAACTCGTTTTCGAGTACGGCCACTACTTTATATCCATGTAGGAGAACCCCTACCAATGCACTGAACGAGTGTGACTTTTTAGTCCAGCCAGCGACTTGAAAACTCTGGTACAAACACTACACCTGTAACAATTATTGACACATAGTGCTGGACCCTTGGTACCATGTGACGACAAGTGCAGAGAGATCCCCAGATATAAAGCAATGCCTGTGCCGTGAAGCTTTTATAGTGAGCAAAGGCACTGCACAAAGCCAGTCCCACTCTCTTAACCAAGATGATATTTACCAAAAAGAAGAACAAGTCAACATCATTGGATACCATCAGGTATGTATGTACATATATATATATATATATATATATGTACATACATATGCATCTAGTGTTTTTAAATTTGATGGAATTCTGTCCGGCTTCCTGTCGTTTTACTCAATTATATATATATATATATTAGAAAGTGAGGGTTTTTTTTACAAAATGAAAAATAACCGAGGTGTCCTACACGAGTGAAAGTATAAAGAAAAAAAGATGAAATCGAAAATGCAACTGGAGTCTTATTTTTTTTTAAATATATATATTTATTTGGTTCCTTTACCGGTTTCGCAGTTCTTCTGCTTTTCAAAAGTAGAGTTGAGATGGAGCGTCTGTTGTTTATATATATATATATAAATATATAATGTGCGTGTGTGTGTGTGTTTATATATATATATATATATATATATATATATATATATATATATATATATAATGAGTTTGTGTATATCTATATATCTCTCTCTCTCTCTCTATATATATATATATATTCTTCAAATTTATTATTATTACTATATATATATATATATATATATATATATATATATAATGTATGTATGTGTATAATCAATGTTTATGTGCTTTAATCGAACGGCTCGACAAATAGAGATCAATAAAATATTTGCCAAACATACAAAAATGTAAAAAATGCACTGGTGTTGATATGCCGACTAGAATTTCTTTTGGGCTGTGCTGCAGCATGGCCAACATCTAATGACTGAAAGCAATAAAGGAATTATATATACAACCTTCGATGTTCAATTAGCATCTCACTCTCGGACGCCATGCTTTCCAGCATAGAGTTACGTCCCTTTACGGTCTGAGTTCAAATCCCGCCGAGGTTAACTTTACCTTTCATCCTTACGGGGTCGATCAAATAAAGTACCAGTAATGTACTGGGCAATTGCTGGCCTTGTGCCAAAAGTAGAAACAATTATTTATCTGATCAAATTCAGCAACTGTAACAGTTGTTTGGGTGGTGGTGGTGGTAGAAGTAGAAGAGGTTGTGGTGGTGGTGGTTGTAGTAGTCGAAGTAGTAATATTGGTTGTTGTGGCTGTGGTGATAGTGGTGGTAGTATTAGTGGTGGCTATGGTAGTGGTGGTGGTGTTAGTGGTGGTGGTGGTTGTAGTAGTGGTGGTGGTTGTAGTAGTAGTAAAAGAGGTGGCTATGGTAGTAGTAGTGGTGGTGGTGGTTGTAGTAGTAGTATAGTAGTAGTAGTGGTGGATATGGTAGAGTCTGTGGTGATAGTGTTAGTGGTGATAGTATTAGCGGTTGTAGTAGCAGTCGAGGTAGTATTAGTGGTGGTAGTGGTAGTGGTTGTGGTGGTGGCGATAGTGATGGTGGTGGTGATAGTATTAGTGGTGGTAGTGGCTGTGGTAGTGGTGGTGGTGATAGTGGTGGTAGTGGTAGTGGTTGTGGTGATAGTGATGGTGGTGGCTGTGGTAGTGGTTGTGGTGGTGGTGATAGTAATGGTGGTGGTGATAGTATTAGTGGTGGTAGTGGCTGTGGTAGTGGTTGTGGTGGTGGTGATAGTGATGGTGGTGGTGATAGTATTAGTGGTGGTAGTAGTAGTCGTGATAGTAGTGGTGGTGGTGATAGTGGTGGTGATATTGTTAGTAGTAGTAGTAGTAATAGTGGTGGTAGTGGCTGTGGTGGTGGTAATAGTGATAGTGTTGGTGATAGTATTAGTGGTTGTAGTAGTAGAAGTAGTGGTGGTCTTTCAATAGTAGTGTACGTGACAGGTGATTAGTGTTAATTGAGGTCGAGTATAGAGAGACACCTATCGAGGTTAAGTAGACAACAAACTCAACCACATGTAGTACATGAGTTGAATTACTTCAACTCTAGGCACGCTCTCCAGACCCTCTTTCCACACTACAATGATCTCATACAATAATTTATGCAGTCCCGCCTACTTTCCTGTATCTTCACTTTGTTCATTTTGAAAAAAAAAACATTCTACTAACTTTTGCTAAATTTTCTTATCTTTTAGATAACCTTTGAGTTCAGCTTATTTCTTTGTTTTTAATTTTTATTTCATGGGTTGGGTTGTTATAAATCTAATACAAAGCCGAAGAATTGGCAGACGTTTGAACGTTGGATAGAGTTTATAACTCTCCGAGGTCTACTAGGCCTTTAATCCTTTCAAGGTCAATAAAAATGTACCAGTCCAGTACTGAAGTCGATTCTTCCTCAATATCACTTTTTTCCTCTAATCCTTTCAAGGTCAATAAAAATGTACCAGTCCAGTACTGAAGTCGATTCTTACTCAATATCATCTTTTCATTACCTCTCTCCTTCTCTGGGAGAAATTTGGTTGTGTTCAGTGTTGAAAGAACGGCGTATGTCACTACGACACCCGATCAGGAATTACAGCAATTTTCATATATGCAATTTTCATATAACCTTCATGTAGTTTTTGGAAAGAAGACTCTATTTGTAAGGGTTACAGTTCACATAGTTCTCGTGAATAACTTCTAATGTAAAATCGCTCCATGTGATGGTTTAACCAGTTATTCTAATTCTGTAGGTTGAGTTATAAGTGCAATACAACCCTTTTGTGTTAGTGTTTCAGTTAACATAGATTTATTTACAGTTTAGTTAAGGCGGAGGGCCTTCGGGTTAGGGTAGAAGGGCATTCGAGGCTGGTGGAAGAGAGTAGACTCCTCCAAAGGAATCCAACGGTCAGACAGTTAAACCGGGAAACTAATTTAGTCTACCACCCGTTAATGACTACTGATGGAGTTCCATACGTCCACTCTCCTTGCTGGAAATCCGATTCCCTCGAATCATACACCCTATGTAAAAATTGAGGTCCCGATCCGAATGACCTTTTACAGATATAATTTGTATTCAATTATTCCTAGGAGGAAGAATTACCACATAGAGAATTAGTTAGGATTCATCACATTATTTGAACTTACAAACCCAACCGCAGAATCAATATGACTGAACAAAAAAACAAAACATTGCGACTGGGACCATCCGATCTTTTCGTTTATCTAGTTATCTGGATTGTGGCGGTTATATTTTCACAAATAAGACTTATATATTACGATCCATTCTTCTTCTTTTCTGGTCATCGCTCCAAACGAACAAATTTCCACCTTTTCCAAAGACCCACTTTATGATATATCTCTGATATCATGTAATATCTTTATTTTAACAAGCTTCATTCTGATTAGTCGACATCGATAACAATATATCAGCAAGAAATTTGATCGAGTTATAGATGTTCTCCAGCCTCTATTCAATACCATTTGATGAGTTAGAATTGTTTAAGCCAAATGTATATCTGATGGAGCATATCTAGAATATCAAAATCAATCATTCACGCGATGAAAATCCCATCTGTTTAGCGTTATTTACGCTTATATTATCCATTCATTAAGACGCGGGGGTTTGATTTGCTGGACATCTGATTTGTATTTCTAACATATTGATTCATCACATTGCGGCAACCTAGTTCACTCGTCCTACTAATTTGTACAGTGGTCAGCATTTCATCATAAACATTAGAGTGGTAGCGTCAAGGAGCTGACAGAAAAAAAAAATTGTATGTAGTTAGTTATTCTTCTTCTATACATTCGTACCAGCAGCTGGAGGTTTAACCCTGCGATGGACTGGCGCCGTCCAGGGTGGGGCTCTTCTACTCTCAGTCGTTTCTCGCCATGAAACCGGAATAAGCACCGTTCTAACGAACCTTGAATGTCTTAAGACAGACTGTACTTTTTCTCTAATGTTTGCATTGGATGAACGAAGCCTGGAGCTTGTATCGGTTCCCTGGAGCTTATGCCGGTTCCATGGACACCGCGAGTGTAAGAATCCACCCTATACGAGATGCCAATTTGTCGCAGAATGTAATTATATAAGTTAATTATTGTCAGTGGAAAACATAATCTCTATCCTCCGCTGCAATGTGTAACTCACTGTGCTCTTTAAACAAAATATTATATATAAATACATTATAGTATATTCGAACGTACGGCGCCACATTTTTCTGAAATTGTAAATAAAATACTGTGAACCCTGAACTGTAAATAACGTATTATGAACTGTAAATATAATGAAGCGATTGTAATAAGTGATTTCTATTTTTGGAAGCATTAATTTGCTATGTAATATCATACTCAATAATAGATTCTAACACAGGCACAAGGCTAGCAATTCTGAGGGGAGGGGAAAGTCGATTATCGACCACAGTACTTTGATGGTACTTTATTTTATTGACACCGGAATGAAGAAAGACAAGTTTGACCTCTGCAGGGTTCAAAACGTAACGAGTCAGAAAAATACTGGTAAGCTTTCATTTCTCTCTCAATCCCCCACCCTCATATTTAAACTCGATAATGATGTATTACAAACTCGTATGTTGTGGGTGCAGCATGGACGAATTGTGGCGTTCGCTTAGCAAACGTATGTCTCCAAGTTCAAGCCCGATGTGTTGCATCTAAGTAAGTTTCATTTACCATGACACTAAGTCGACCCAAACTCTGCGAGTGAAATTGAGTAGAAACTGCTTATAATCTCGTCGGTGGAATTGTATCTGTACTTCGAAAAGGTAACTGTGTTACTCACTTTGTCACTGAATCTCTTCATAAATTACGTGAAGGGTTACACGTCTGTGTGGAATACCCTGCCACATACACGGGACTGAATCTCTTCATAAATTACGTGAAGGGTTACACGTCTGTGTGGAATGCCCTGCCACATACACGGGACTGAATCTCTTCATAAATTACGTGAAGGGTTACACGTCTGTGTGGAATGCCCTGTCACATACACGGGAAGACAGTTCTTGTGACCATCGTCAACCATGACCGAAGTTGATTCGATAAGGTTAACTTTGCCTTTCTTCCTTATGGCGTCGATAAAATACAGTACCAGTAATGCACTGGGATAATTGCTGGTCATGAGCCAAACGTAGAAACAATTACATTATTGTGACCATGGTCAACGTTGACCGAAGTTGATTCGATATCATTACAATATTGTGAGCTTCAACCATGGCCGAGTAGGTTCCATATCATTACATTATTGTGCTCTCAAGGGTGCTGGATTGGCAGTATAGGTAGAGAGTCGGACGCCATACTTTGCAGCAAAGAGTTACGGCCCTTTATGGTCTGAGTTCAAATCCCGCCGAGGTTAGCTTTGCCTTTCATCCTTACGGGGTCGATAAAATAAAGTACCAGTAATACACTGGGATAATTAATGGCCTTGTGCCTAAAGTAGAAACAATTATGTGCTCTCAAGGAAACATGTTTCTGTACATGGTAATTCGAATGACTATAGAAAAAATAAAAGAATGTCAGTATTTTCTTCAGACCCATTTACTTTTCACTACTGCAAGACATTATCTTAACTGGTGCTCTAAATGTTTGAGATGATCAACTCTACTCCAATTTGTTATGTTTTCAAAAAGATAAATCATTGACACTTAGATATCTGTCGTAGTAGTAACAGTGGTAGTAATTCTAGTAGTAATAGTGGTGGTGGTGGTGGTGAATCTATTTGTTATTGAAACCGTTGCGTGGTACACATAATATTTCGCCGGTTTAACTTCATCACTTAGCTAGATCTACCAACCTCTAAAAACTCAAATGGCGTATACCATGAAAACGGGTACCCCAAACGGGGTGGAATGAGGCAAAATGGGGAGATTTTTTACATAATGAAAGCTATACCCATTTTCACAAGAGGGGACATTTCTCATTCTCCCCGAAGTTGGTGGTAGAAGTTGGTGGTATACATACATACATATATATATATATATATATATATATATATATATATATATATATATATACATATATAGTACGTTATTCCGGGTTGAATCGGAGGTAACCACAGTAAGTAAGGTACTCAATACATAGCAGAGTATAAAAGTTTTAATATAGATGTGATTCTACAGGACTAGAACTGTTTCATTCATTAGATATCATCAGAGATTCCAGATGATTTCTAATGAATGAAACAGTTCTAGTCCTGTAGAATCTCATCTATATTAAAACTATATACATATATATATTTACATTCCCATTTGCCTTTTAAGCATAACTTTCCGATTTACTACGGTTACGAGATGCGGTTTCTTATTCAGGTACAACCTCTGTTTTTAGCCTAAGAAAATATCTATATGCGTGTGTAATTTATACACGCATATATTTATTTTTCTAATTTCAATTGAATTCTTAACACGTTGGATTGATAATGTTTTCGAAAAAACTGATTAACCCGCGTGTATATTATTTTTTTTCCTCCTTTCGTGGATCGTAGTTGTCTCCCCTTCCCGCTTAGTGACGCTATAATACTTCCTCAGTAAAAAACTGCTGGAATTTCAAATTTGCCGGTCATTCGATGCGGGAAGGAGCAACTTAACAGACACGATTTTTAACTGTGGTAAGAAATGTTTTTCTTATATCAAAGTTTAATGGGCTTCCACTGATGATTTATAAGGGCCCACCTAAATATATTCTTACATGAATGTATATTAGGCTTCTACATAAACTGGAAATATTCTCCGAATTTGTAGAAAACTTATAATGAAACAACTGTTTGGAAAGAGAGATATATTTTAACTTTAATTATATCTCATATAATAATACAAATGGCTTTTCCACATAATACATATTGTTAGCACCCCAAACACTTAAATTGGGTTTATATTAAAATACAACCTAATGTTTGTTGAGTGAAATGGTTACCAGTCAGAGATTAGCTTTAAACTATCTTGTTATTGTATTAATAATTACACACACACACACACACACATATATATATATATATATATATATATATATATATATATATATATACACGCACACATGCGTCGATGCACATATAGAAAGATGTATACATGTCCATACACGACTCGTATATATACATATCCATGTGATTATTATATACATACATACTTAGCAAGCTCACACGTATATATAAGTGTATAAATATATGTATGTATATGTATGCATGTGTATGTATATGTATTTGTATATGTATATATATGAATATATATGTATATGTATGTATATATGTATATTTGTATATGTATGTATATCTATGTATATGTATGTATATATGTATATGTATGTATATATATATGTATGTATATGTATGTATATATATGTATGTATATGTATGTATATATATGTATGTATATGTATGTATATATATATATGTATGTATATGTATGTATATATATATATATATATGTACATATATATGTATGTATATGTACATATATGCATATGTATGTATTATCTCTTTCTCTTAATTTCAAGTATATTTTTTTGACCGTCCACCTTCCTGGTGGCAAGGTTGTAAAATAAATGAAATTGTCATCCCTTGAATCGCAAGAATGTTTTGCAAATTTTGAAGGTGCCAGCTATCGCAGCCATTTGTAGACTATGAATTAGGGAGCTGCGCTCTTTGTCCGCAAAGTCAAGTTCAGTCATACTTTGGTCCAAGCGGGTTGGTATATAACCCGTATCTCCAATAATGATGGGTATGAAGCTAAAGGTGTATATGTATATATATGTATATGTATGTATATGTTTATGTATGCATATATATATATATATATATATATATATATATATATATATATATATATGTGTGTGTGTGTTTATATATGTATATTTTTATATATATATAGAGAGAGACATACGTATGTGTTTCTATTATATTTTTAAACGATATGCATATGTATAAATACAGTTTTAGCTTTTTACTTTTATGCTCAACTAACGCTAAACAATTAATATTTGGAACAATATTCAAGATGTGTAATCTAATTATAGACTGGTATATGTTGATAAGATTTCACCTGCGCTTTAATCTAAAACAAGAAAATAGGTTGCTTCAGTAGATAATTATTGTGTATTCTGTTTTGTTTTCTGATTGACAAACATACCACAAGAAACATGTCAAATACGAAGAAGAATATAGGAAATATACTTTTGCTTTAGAACTAATTGCTCGCGGTGTTGGGATTGAAATATAACTATGTAAATATAGAAAAGTCAACACGCACTTCTACCATATACAAATAACACAAACATATATATGTGTGTGGTGTATATATGTGTATAAATATGTGTGTGTGTATGTATATATACTGTATATATGTGTTTAAATGTGTGCATATATATATATTTGTATAAATGTGTTTGTATGTATATATATATATATATACTGTATATATGTGTATAAATGTGTGTATAAATGTGTGTGTGTGTATGTATATATATTGTATATATGTGTATAAATGTGTGTATATATATCTATAAATGTGTGTGTGTATGTATATATATACTGTATATATGTGTATAAATGTGTGTGTGTATGTATATATATATACTGTATATATGTGTATAAATGTGTGTGTGTGTGTATGTATATAGATATATACTGTGTATATATATATATATATACTGTATAAATGTGTGTATATATATATATGTGTATAAATGTGTGTATATATATATGTGTATAAATGTGTGTATATATATATTTGTATAAATG
>OZ024753.1:31408164-31410664 GCA_964016885.1 Eledone cirrhosa
AAGCTATATGAAAGTGAGGCTGGAGAAGGAAGAAGGAAAGGAAAGATAAAAATAAAATAAGACTACCCATACAACCACACATACACGAAAACACACACACACACACACACACACACACACACGTTATTCTGGGTTGAATCGGAGGCAGCCACAGTAAGCAAGGCACTCAGTACACCGCAAAGCATGAAGGTTATAATACAGATGAGAATCTGTGTATGTACACACACACACACACACACACACACGCATGTGTATGCGCGCACGCACGCACGCGTATACAAATATAAATATATTTCCCCCATACACATGTGTGTGCGTGCATGCGCGCATACGCGCAGGGTATGTTCTGTTGAAAGTGTCTCGTGAATTTATGGCTACAGTTGTATAGATTATACTTAGAAATTGTCTACAGAATTCCCTAAACCTTCGTCAATTTAAGATCCAAATTCAATAAACAAACCAGGATTTTTTCATTCTGAGGATTGAAAGCAAAACCTTTTGCTTTTAAGAAACCACTGGTAAATGGAATAATTGCCTTATGTTGTTTATTACATAATAATAATTAAGCTCTGTTGCTTACATAGAGCACTCTTTTTTCCTGGACTTTTCCGACGGAATTACTTCATTTATATATATATATATATATAGAGAGAGAGAGTATTATTACGGGTGTATATATCGGTGCTTGTGTGTAAAAATGTATTGTTTATGTCCGATGACGCAGCAGTTCAACAAAAATAGATAGATGAAATAAGGAGCAAGCTTAGGAATATATTTTCGGGTCAAGTTGATCGATGAAATTCCTTCCCCCAAGTTAGTATATCAACACGTTTGTAACTAGTAAAATAACAATTTCTAACATCGACACAATACCAATAATTTCAGGGAAGGAGTAAGACGATTGTATTATTCCCAGTACTTAACTCGTACTTTATTTTATCAACCTCGGATGTAAGCAAAGTTGACCTCGGCGGGATTTTGATCGTATGAAATAAGCATTTGTCTTAACGTTTATTTCATACGTCAAAACTCCGTTTTAAGTTGGATAGATACAACTCACCTGAAGTAAGTTTATCTAGGGGACGTCACAACACACTTCTTCCGGATAAACAACCCAATAAATAGCAATAATCTTTTACTCTGGCTGAGGCCATGCTGGGGCACCACCCTTGAAAAGTGAAGCATGTTGAGGTTAACCGGAGTGGAACATGTGACCTCTACTTTCCTAGTCTAGTACGTTATCCAATGGCCCACATGTATGTATGTATGCATGCATGCATGCATTGATTTCTAATTTAGAAGCAAGGCCACCAAATTTGGGCAAAGGGCAATGAAGATTAAATCCACTCCAAAACTTGACTGGTACTATATATTATGGTCCCCGGAAGAATGAAAAGCAAAGTTGACCTAGGCGTGTTTTGAAGCCATGTTGAAAAGACCCGAAATAAGCACCACAAAGAATATCTGAGACTCTAACGAATATGCCAATTATTGGAACGGTAAAGTTAATCACATCAACTCAGTAATTAGACTGATCCTTTATTTTATTGACCCTGAAATGATGAGAGACGAAGTTGGTCTTGCCGAGATTTCATCTCAAAATGTAAAAAGCCGCAACTAAAGTTAAAGCATTCCCCTCCCCCTCGTTCTAATGATTCTTCTAACCCACCAACCTGGTATGTATTACTGATAAGTGTTAATGTATCATACGACTTAGATCATATATTATGCTTCGCCATCTGCTGCTTGGGGGTATATAACATAATTGTTTCTACTTTAGGCACAAGGCCAGCAATAACCCAGTGCATTACTGGTACTTTTATTTTATCGACCTCGTAAGGATGAAAGGCAGATGCAACCTCGGCGGGATTTGAACTCAGACTGTAAAGGGACGTAACTATGCTGGAAAGCATGGCGTCCGACCCTCTACTGATACTGCCAATCCACCGGGGGTATATAACATAATTGACTCATGGAAGTATTCAATCAAATTTTGTAATTGCTTCCAGTAATAATTGTTTCTACTTTAGGCACAAGGCCAGCAATTACCCAGTACATTACTGGTATTTTATTTTATCGACCCCGTAAGGATGAAAGGCAAAGTTAACCTCGGCGGGATTTGAACTCAGACTGTAAAGGGACGTAACTATGCTAGAAAGCATGGCGTCCAACCCTCTACCGATACTGCCAATTCACCGACCAGTAATAATAACTGTTTCTATTTTAGGCACAAGGCCAGCAAATACCCAGTACATTACTGGTACTTTATGTTATCGACCCCCCGTAAGGATGAAAGGCAAAGTTAACCTCGGCCGGATTTGAACTCAGATCGTAAAGGGACGTAACTATGCTGGAAAGCATTTCCGATGCTCTATTGATACTGCCAATTCACCGACCAGTAATAATAACACAAACAATGATCTTTCAATATTTACATATGTTAACTTCGATAACTCATTTCGATTTGTGTGTTTCACTAAATTTTATTTCTCTGTTATAT
>OZ024753.1:31420664-31438164 GCA_964016885.1 Eledone cirrhosa
ATGGCGAAAGAGGTTGTATAGTGGACGCGTCTGAAAGGACTGAGGTCAGGCACCTTTCTCTCTGGCCAACAACTGGTCCGTTTCTTCCGATATCATTTCGGAAGAAGGATCAGGATGGAGAGAGAGGTGCTGCACCCCAGCCGTTTCTATGAAAGATGGGTGAAAGTGGCGAGAATGGCCCGTGTGAATGGGCCTTCACTCTACATCAGACTATAGGTGAGGAAGATGAAAGACCAAGGGAGCACCCACTCTCTGTGCTCCCGAGGAAAAGGGTAGCACACTTTTTTTCGGGGGTGTGTGCGACCCTCCCAAGGCGCCTCCTCTCTATTGAGGACTTTGTTATAAATTTTATTTTTTGTTATATTTTATTTTATTTTTATATATTGTTATTGCCTCCTCCTTATTGAGGACGCCTTTTTGTGTAAACTCCCCCCTTTGTACATGTCCCACTTTTGATGCCCTAGTGGCAAATAAAAGAAATCTATATATATGTCTTATGCAAAAATAATATTTATGCTCGCTGTCGACGTTTGATGCTCATTTGTGCTTAATCCTGAAAATCTCAGTATTGTATTTCCAATGAAAACCAAGAAGATGCATGTATCACGAGCTGCATTTAAGAAATTCTATAGGAAATGACTTTTTGATTTATAAATCCAAACATGTCACGACATTCAAAATGGTTTCATTTGTGAAATGAATTTTAGTAACGGAAACAGAGAAGCTGAACGGAAATCTGGTTTTCCATTTAAATTTTTTAAATAAGAATTGTATCTAAAATTATCATATGTATGAAAGAGAGAGAGTGCAAATCATGTAAAATGTGCTGAGTTCCTCACGTGGATGTCAGTATAAGCAAGCGAATGTATAGGTAGACGACAATACTCACACATACATATATATATATATATATATATATATATATATATATATATATATACATACACACATATATATGTTTCCAGTTTTCACAAGAAATTTCATTCATACCAAGCCTCTGTCATTCGCTAGGCATGGGTTTATAGGTAGGGATTCCCTGGGACATTGTGATGCTGATATATGCCCCAGGACCTATGACACAATATCTGTCATATATATATATATATATATGTATGTGTGCGCGTTGAGGTGGGTATGAAATATATATATATATATAGATATACTCAGTTCTCCTTTGGGAGCCCCTACATGGACACACTAGAAGAGGAAGACCAAGGTTAACATATGTTGATGCCCTAAGGACAGACACTGGTCTGTTGGAGATGCAGGATATGGCAGCGATAATGAGGGACAGAGACCGCTGGAGAGAACTCGTCCATGGATCTCGGGAATTTTACCCGCCTTAGATAGATAGATATTTAGAAATGATGAAAATTTGGAACGCAGGGGAATGGCCGTTTTTGAATGTCGGGTAGAAATACCGCTATAGACGGAAACAGTGGCCAGCAGTCGCGACAGATAATCGATATATAGCGACTGCTAATGCTTTGTAATCTCATGATAAATTATATACCATTTCACATGTATAGAGCTCTCTTACTACTTGAAAGTGTGGCGTTAAAAAGAACACTCAGCTAACTTTCATGTTGCACTACACAGACAGTCTTATATATGCATGTACGGTTCATATATTTTTAAATATTTAAATGTGAGGATTACCGAAGAGATGTATGGCTGTACCATCTCTTATAAAATTATCTGTTGCGATCTGAAACCAGATGGCAGTCTACATAATGTTGTAATATATATATATATATATATATATATAAGTTTTAATATAGATGAGATTCTACAGGACTAGAACTGTTTCATTCTTTAGAAATCAGCAGGAATCTGCGTATCAAAAAATAAATATGGTATTTATAGGTCTCTACAAGTGGTAGGAGAGGGTGGGGAGTGGGATGGGTGTAGGTCATTGGTTGATAGAAAAGGAATTCATTAAAAGCTAATTCTACAAAGCTATAGTTTATTTTTATTAATTTTTGTTTTTAGTAACAAAGGCAGACAGAATTCTCTCAACAGGTTCCGGATGGCATACCATTCCTTGTCATTAAGTTTCTCTTAAGCTAACAGATGTCTATAAGATCAGTGGGGGGTCAGTCATGGTAGATAGAATTAAAGGAAAGGGAGATTCTTTAAAAGCTAAATTCATTAAGGTTCTACCAAGTGACAAAGGTTTAGAGAATTTTTGATACCCAGATTCCTGATGATTTCTAAAGAATGAAACAGTTCTAGTCCTGTAGAATCTCATCTATATTAAAACTTTTATACTCTGCAATGTATTGAGTACCTTACTTACTGTGGTTACCTCCGATTCAACCCGGAATAACGTATATATATATATATATATATATATATATATATATATATATATATTTGTGTATGTGTGTACGTATGTGCTTGTTTGTGTGTTAAGGATGTTTGGTGTATATGTTCGGGCATTTGCGCACGTGCACACACAAACGCACGCAGCACAGTATTGGTTTAAGTCTGTTTGCACATAAATGTTTTCAAATGATGCATGTTAATTTCGTGTTAAATTAATGCATGACATTATAGAACACATTAGTTTAAACTGTTCAAGTCTTGACATTGCTTTCATAGTCAGGAACCAATATTCCATTAGCTGAACTAATTGTTTCAATCTGTAAGCACAGTTGAGAACTAATCAGTTTAAGTTAGATAATATGTCCACCGCATAATTTAATACCCAGGAAATGGAATGGTATCTATGCCATCATGGAATGGACAGTAAAATCATATGCATACTGGTTGTGTATATTCTTATACTCTTGTATATTTGAATATAACTTGCATTAGAAAGGATCTTTGTCGGTTCTGATGGCGATTGTTCCAGTTTGATGAATATATCATGTATGGAGCTTTGCAAGACATGTGTGTTCGTGGTTTGAGAATTAGATTCGCAATAGTGAGGTTACGAGTTCGATGTTAGGAGTTGCGACTGATAGATAGTATCAGCAATTGGAAAGACCAACGGAAACATTGGTGGCTTAGTTAGCTTAGACGTGTTCCACCCCACTCAGTAAGCGAACGAGGTCGGATAATGTCGACCATTTAAAAATCGAATGTATATGTGTATATATATGTATGAACCCATAACGCCTGGTGGTGTCATAGACGATATCATAGTGACATATATGGTCCATATTCACCTTGGTTATGCGCTATGTCTGTACTATCTCTAAAACAATATGGTCGTGCGAAGGACTCTCAAGGTTTGAATTCAATTCCCTACAACTTCAAATACTTCAGGGATGAAAACAATTATTTATATTCCATCCCATCAACAAACTGTTGACATTTACGTATATATATTACTACTGGCAACAATACATTTCCATAGAATATATACTTGACATGCTCGAGATTACAAGAGCTTCTGTAGGTATTTTGGCAACAAATAGATAGTTCTAGAAAACGTTTTATATACAAGAACGTTTTCTATACAAGAACGTTTTATATACAAGAACGTTTTATATATAAGAACGTTTTATATACGTAGAAATTGCAGTTAAGTGGTTTCCTGCAGGTCAATCACAATTATGTTCATGCTTAAATATTAGAATATTTATTATTGACTCCAAGACAAAAGTAGAGAGACACATTTATGTAACATTATTACATAGGGAATTTAATTAAGCTCAATATTTTAATAAGCATTGAAAATTGCTTTATATATTATTTACAAACAAATCATTTATTTACATTAACAATTTAAATTGCGCAGTAAGCAGCTGTTGTATACTAAATTCGTACCGATGCAGAAATGGTACACGATTTAACAAAAGTAGTTACACTTATGTAAAACATGTTTTACATGCTTACGCAAATAAATGTGTTTGTTTCGGCTCTCTACACTCAATTTAAATCCCACAGAGATCAACTTTGCTTTTCCTCTATTCGTGATCTATAAAAAAGGTACCAGTACAATTCTGGAGTCGTTTCTACCACTATAACTCTTTCTCACTTCATCTCGCTAACATTCTGTGGAATACATAGGCTGTATTCATAACTGGAGAGGGGATGGGCTCCATCACATTTAAAACAATGCCTCCAAACGCTGTATGATACTACATACACTTTTCTAACTGTTTTGATTAAATTATAAACTGTTTGTGTCGAGACAAATATTTATAATATATTTCTGCTGCTTAATAAACAACTCAATATATAATTGAATTATCTATAATAGAATTATATATTTAAATTTTCTTCAGTTGGATGTAATAATTAGTGCTTATGTATCAGAACATTAGACACCAAGATTGTATCCACTGAAGTAAACTAATACACGTCTTACTACTACACGTAGTATTGCCATTTATTTTGGTTTGTATGTATGTCTTACTGCATGGCATCTTGACTATATGTCATTTACCATAGTTGCCAGTCACCAAAGCACTGTGGGTAAAACTGTTTAGATGGAACGTGGTTAGAAAACAGCGGGATAGATTATACCTGTAATTCAATGGGCCAGACTTGTCGAACACGGTGTTTCTCTGCATCTCAACAAAACCCAGAATTTATGGGTATCTTGTCTTACTTTTTAACATACATTTGCAGATTTTGATTTCATGTTTAAGCAGTTGTTCTATTGACAGGTATTGACTATTGAATGTCCTGTTGTATTTTTTGTATTTATAGAATCGATCTGACAGCTGAGAGGAGGGACGAAAGCCAGTGAATGTTCTTGAAAGATTTCATGCTCTCCACTATAACACATATACACATATTTACAAAAATACAGTCACAGCAAACAACATACAGGCACCTCCATACACATACGCTTACATATATAGCTCTCTCTCTCACACTATCTCTCTCTCACTATATATATATATATGCATACACACACAATATACAGAAAGCATGTCTACAAAAATATGCTCATGCATAATAAGTGTATGTGTGCGTGTATATATATATATATGTAGAAAAAAAGATGAAATCGAAAATGCAACTGGAGTCTTATTTTAAAAAGAATATATATATTTATATGGTTCCTTTACCGGTTTCGCAGTTCTGCTTTTCAAAAATAGAGTTGAGATGGAGGGTCTGTGGTTTTTCTCACATCTCAACTTTACTTTTGAAAAGCAGAAGAACTGCGAAACCGGTAAAGGAACCAAATAAATATATATATTTAAAAAAAAATAAGACTCCAGTTGCATTTTCGATTTCATCTTTTTTTCTTTATACTTTCACTCGTGTAGGACACCTCGGTTATTTTTCATTTTGTAAAAATAAATTCACTTCCTAATATATATATATATATATATATATATATATATATATATATATATATATATATGATAGGATATACGTATCTATATATGTGTATGCATATTTAAAGGAATAGTGCTATAATTAAACAAGATGTAATTTCTTCAGACAGAAATAACTCTTGAGATGAAATCCTACAATGAGTACCATGTATGGATTCCGAAATCAATCAAGTTACAGCCCAGACATATCGAGAATAATGGATATAAGCTAGTAAACAGTGTATCAGATAGATAATATTTTAAGTTGACGCAATGACGTGTAATTTTCAGAGAAATCTCAAATTTACTAGCAACGAAGAACTCGACCGTAGTGCATATATTTTCTATTTCGTGTTATAGTTGATAGTGTCTCTATTGACACGTTTGGCATTCAGCAACGATTATTGCTTTCACGTAGTTAGTTATTTATGTACTGTAAGGAGAAGACTTCATGTTGGTTTTGTTAATTGTTTTTCAAACGCAATGAGATGGAGTGAAAAGTGATTTGTAACTGTGAATATTAATGGCGGATATAAGACTACCGTAATAATAGAAATTAGGTTATAAAGAGAGCGGGGGATTTTCTAGGTGATGATTCGAACTGGAAAATATACCATCTAGTTTCCTGTAATCTAATACACATTTTTAAAAGAAGATACTGTAACGTGATCCATAATGTAATATATTTGTAGATATAAAGAACAGTAACATCACCACTATTTTAAAAATCAGATATTAACTTTATCTGGCCATGCTAGAAATGTCTTTGTATATGTGTGTGTGTATTTTACTAAATCAATCGGAATTCTTAATCTTTATAAAATTATTCGAAACTAATAGTGGCTTTCGTTAATTATCTAGTAACGGGAGGGTAATTGTCTTTTTATTGGCGTAAAATTTCAAATCAAAACATTAAACCAACAATAACATTTTTAAAAAGGCAATGTTTTGCGAAGCTGGAAAATTTCATTCAGACAATAAGATTACATCAGTTGTTCTTATTTCTGTCGTTTGATCTTACCCCACTCTTCTTTCGGTGTCGAAAGCCATTTCAGCCATTTCTAGTCATCGTCATCGTTCAACTGGTGTAGCACACGGCCACAAAACTCTTCAGCCCATTATACTTCTTTAATTAGCTGTTGTCCTGTGGAATATAAATCCCTACTCAGAATTTGAAGTTAGTATAACAGGTACTGGGATAAATGCCTCTACTAATTGAGACATAGTCTACTTTAGATTATATTATCTAATGTGTTCTCTTTATTCTGATAAGTGAGTTTTACAGACGATCTGGCTGTGATTTCAACTAGAATGATCTCACGGTTTCTATTCTTTTAGTTTGTTGTTGAGAGCCTTATAACGTTTTTAATATGGATGATAGTGATCTTCCGCATAATAGCTTTGATATAATTCATAATCTCAGTTTATATAATAACTGAAGAATATTACACTGCGATATACTTTTTTACGGTAAGTGTAACGTGTGACCGCTAATGTTAAGATATAACCTTTATTATTGTTAATTCAAATGCTGTAAAGCATGTGTCAACATTTCCAAACATTCTATCAAATTGGGTTTATAATCTGTTTGGATCAAAGTTTTATTTTAGTTCGTTTACCAAAGATGTCAGCTACATAGAACATTAAACAAAGATATCAGCCAATAGTAATATTCTATTAACAGACAATCTTACAGAAAGGAGTTGGGGTCTTTATGTACATGTCATACCGCTTTCTTGATGTTATAATGTCATATTCAAATATCCTGTTCCCTTTTAGGGTAAATGTTGCATACATCTATACACTGAATTGTTAACTCATTGTTAACTCATGCTAAAAATCTCCTTAGTAGTTCTATTCTTATTTAAATTTCATTAAATGATTCGCTTATAGAAAGTTAAGAAATTTATCGTCCTAAAACACTTATTATAGTGACGTAATATTATGGACTTTCGGGTGTGTTTATACCGGATATCTTATATACATAGATCTGGATTTATAGATAAATGTGTGTATATATATATATATATATATATATATATAGGAACAAGTAAGACCCCTTACTTGTTCCTATTACCCACTCTACTACCCTAAGTATTGAGTATTTGGTGCGTTATGGTCCACCTGGTTCTTTACCACATTTCCTTCGTTATATATATATATATATATATAACAAAAAAGGTGTGGTAAGATACCAGGTGGACCATAACGCACTAGAGTACTCGATACTTAAGGTAATAGAGTGGGTAATAGGAAAAGAGTCAGGACCCCGACGGCTGAGCTCCGGCCGTTTCGACAGATTAGCTGTTAAAACGACCAGAACTCACCCATCGGGGTCCTGACTCTTTTTATATATATATAATATATATATATATATATATATATATATATATATATATAAATGTAATCTGAGTTTTTCGAATATTAATAATTATTTCTACTTTAGGCACAAGGCCAGCAATTACCCAGTTCATTACTGGTCTTTATTTTATCGACCCCGTAAGGATGAAAGGCAAAGTCAACCTCGGCGGGATTTGAACTCAAATTAATAATAATAATCGATTCGTTTGCAATTATGCAAACAGCCTTATTTTAATCATTTTAAAAACCATGTCAATAGAATGAGCCCCTCAATTATTATTCATATTGTAAAAACTCATATTACATTTATTGTATTTAGCCATGTAGAGCGATACATTTTTATTTATTTATATATATATATGTAACTATACATACGTACACACACGCACGCACACACTTATATATATATATATATATATATATATATATATATATATATATATATATATATATATATATATAAAACATGTTGGCAAAGTATTTTAGATTTAGCAAGGCTTACATAGAATTATGAAAGTAAAATGATTTGATCCGATTTTATGTTTTCCTGAAAATAGCCCCTTTTACCAATATACAAATCTGCATCGGAAAACGAAAGAACGAAAATAAATATATAAAGTTAAGTATATCTACAATTATAGAAAATATTGGAATAATACATTGTCACATGGGACAATCAGTAGTCTTTTCGGCAACTACTCTATATTTTAGCTTTTTTTAAATCTTTTTCTCTGTCTCATAAATATTTCACACATCATTGCCAAAAGGAATATTCTGAAAGAGAGAGAGAGAGATTTATATCTATTGTCATGGGGCTTTTTAAAAATAAATTCAGAAATACTAAATCTGAAGTTGCTTATAAGTGATGTATATGCGTTTATTCAGTGGTTATGGAGAGAGAATTCCTCTACTGAAGCAAGTACTGCAGCAATAAACACATTATTAATTCAGAATAATTCTATTACTTAAGAATATACAGAAGAATTATGACAAAAGCAAAGTATAAATATATATTTATTGTTTCATATGAATATATTCTAAATATTCAAACAAGTACACACACAATCCACCATATGTGTATATATATATATATATATGCATACATTTAATATAGAAATGGCTTCTACAGGACTAGAACTGTTTCATTCAGGAGAAATCACCAGGAAGCCCTGGTGATTTCTCACGAATGAAACAGTTCTAGTCCTGTAGAAGCCATTTCTATATTAAATATTTATACTCTACTGTGTATTGAGTACCTTACTTACTGTGGTTACGCCGATAGAACCCGAGATAAACCTATATATATATATACATATATTAAATATACATTTATATATACATATATATATATATATATATATATATATATATATATATATATATATATATATATATATTAAAAGGAAAATAATGACTTCACTTGTAGTTCTAAACAATTTGTTTTAATTTTATAATATTATGATTTGGTAGATTTAGTAAGTTGTTTGTTAACTTCTATAGGGAGATTTTTGAAGATTCCTGGTTAAATTTCCTGGAGACTTTCTCGCATTAGTCGGCGGCGATTGTATCTTTATATATATATATATATATATATATATAAAACATACAATATATATAATGTATGTTTATATATTTATGTGTAAAATGTATGTATATGAAATTGACAGCACATTAAAGAATACATGACTGTCAATTCTAGTTTTTTCGATGTCCAAGTTGTTTGCAATAATGTAATGGAATTATATTAAGCAATAATTGTTTCTACTTTAGGCACAAAGCCAGCAATTACCCAGTGCATTACTGGTACTTTATTTTATCGACCCCGTAAGGATGAAAGGCAAAGTCAACCTCGGCGGGATTTGAACTCAGATCATAAGCAATAATATAAACTTATGTAAAACATGATGAGCTAA
This sequence comes from Eledone cirrhosa, assembly GCA_964016885.1. Taxonomy (NCBI): domain Eukaryota; kingdom Metazoa; phylum Mollusca; class Cephalopoda; order Octopoda; family Eledonidae; genus Eledone; species Eledone cirrhosa. The sequence continues at coordinate 31,430,221 of OZ024753.1, forward strand.
ACAAAGTACAACGTTTCTTTGAATAATGGAAAAAAACTTAACGATCACCACAAACTTCTCATGACGCCATGCTAACTAAATCAATATATACACCGTAAAGATATCTCACCTTTCTTTCAAACTTATTTTGAAGTTATAATAATTTTGGTAAGGCAACAACCAATTTGAAAAATGCAATAATCTTTGTTTCACATTAAAGCTTGAAAATGAATAATCTGTCAAAGACAAATTAATGTTTACTCGCTTAATAATGAAAAGTTTTCTTGGAAAAGTTTAATTTAGAACAAATTTCAACTTTGGGAATATTCTCTATAGTAAATATTGGTTTCTAGTATTTTCGTTAAAGATCCATTTCGTTTTTTTTTTTTCTTCGTGATGCTTTAAAACATTTGTATTCAGCCAATCGATTCCTTCCCTATTCTCTCTCATTTGTGTGTTTTATTCCTTCGAACGACGCTCTTGCGGGAAATCATATGAAATGTAGCAAGTTTCTCTTGTTAACATTTACTTCCCATTGATTAAATCTCCGAAGAAATGAATTATATGTAATTGCTTTAAAATCCGTAAACACTAAATAAATCAGTAAAAAAAAAAGCATAAACAAAAAATGCATTTTAAATGATTGAATAGCCTAAAAACTGATTGCCAATTCCAAGATGTTTTCTAGTTTATTTGGTGATTACATTTAAACAGTCGTTTATTAATAATTCTACAAAAATATATTGATATTGAGTCTTTGTTTGCGTTCAAAGTGAGATTTTTTTTCACGTTTCATCACGCCTTTTTATGCTTGTATGGTGAGAAACAATATAACGAAAAACGAAATAAAAGAACAGATATTAAACTCGCACTAAAACAAATTACAAACAATGTTTTCTTTTTCCCTTCTGGAAATAGTTTTTAACAAAATGAAAGAAATCGCTTTTCTAAGACGAATCTATAGCGAATTCGTTGTTGGGCCTCTCCCACTCTGATAGGAGTGAGCAGATAAACTCATCATTGCATTTATTTCAATACATTAATGGTGCAGCTGATGGCATCTGCTCCTGGAAAGAGAATTAACATTTTCCGTATCTTTCCCCCTAAATATCTTATGAATGTAAACAGCTGCACATATATTTTGGAATCTTTGTTGGTGCTGGTGTTTAAACTGCGCTCAGACATATCGAGCAATCCTGTGATCAATGATTTCCCAAATGTGGCCATCACATCTGTTTATGTAGAAGGGACTACATTATCAAAGTTTGCGTTTCTTCAAGACAGTCAGGTGTAACTTAAATGATATTTCGCTGCTCTCGGCTGCAATGCTGACATAGAAGATCTCTCGCTGACATATGCATTTTATAGCTAATTCAAACTTATCATATATAATTATTTCCCTTTCTATATTCGGGATATTTAAATATATTTCGAGGAATGTTCTTTGTTTGTTTGTTAACAACGAAAGGTTTATCTCTATGTACGATTGAGTATTTGTTTTCCTTATACACACACATGTGTATATAGTATATCTAGTTAAAATCCGACCGCGGTTAGAATTGCCTTTCATCTTTATGGGGTTGATAAAATAAAATGCAAGTCGATGTAATCTACTTTCCACTTCCCTACAAAGTGATGGCATTGTGCTAAAAGAAACAATTATTAATCCTATAATTAGACTTATGGGTTCACAGAAACGTTGAGCATTCGGAGAAATGCTTTTACAACATTTAGGTACGACCCTTTACGCCTTCAACATGTCCTTTCATCCATTAGGGAGTTGATAGAATAAATACCAATCAAATATTGTTATCGATATAATTGATTTCCTCTTACCCTGCGGAATCACTTGCGTTGAACCTCACTTAGAAATCGTCATTAATCTACCTATTAATTGGTTGAACGATTAATCGGCTATTTACCTAACTGTCAAAGCCATTTTATAACATATTCTGTGACCTCGTTATGAAGGTGTTTAGATAATAAATAGTGTCTAAATGTTTATATAAACATTGAAAACCAATTTGTTTTTTAATGATGAATATGCATTGTACTTGAGAACATATAGGTTCTGAATCATCAGATTCACATGAGCGTCACTGAGAATACTTCATGGTATTTCCTTTGTTTTTTTGTGCTCCGGGTTCCGACCATAACGAGGTCAGATTTGCCTCTCATCCTTTCCGGGCCAATAAAATAAAGTATTAGTTCACAGCAGTTGTTTGGCGAAATTTTTCGAACATCCTTTTGAATAAAAATTCCGTTTAGGTATTCAATTTAATTTGAAGATCATCGGTAATTACACGATCACGGGATTTCAACTCATGAAAGCTGCAACGAATGGAGGAGGATTGTACCCGTGTGTTACTTCATTTGAATGATGATGGTTGGGATGATGACTAAGACGATGGTGAGAAATAAAATAGTCGCAATTTACATAGACACAAGTATGGCTAGTATTTGTGTGTAAAGTAATTGACCCACTGGAAACATGTAATTGAATGATTAAGAGGAAGCATGTATAGATGTGTAGGTAAGAGGTTTACTCTACAATCAAGTGGGTCTGTGTTCGATGAAGCCGCATTGCAGTTTAGTCGAGGGTTTAATGAGAATGAATCATTAACCATAAACCTGCCCATCACGCATGTAAGAGTTTTTGGCTTCTTATATTAAATACCTTAGCACTAAGCTCACCGTTTGAAGTTAGATTTTCAATATTAACTTTTCAATAATGATAGAGCACGTACTAAATGATAGAAACTGATGATCCTTCTTGTAACATATTCTTTGTATCTCTAAATAAAATACAATATATTTTTACAGAGATTTCATAGTTGATCCATGGATGAGAATCAATGACATACTTTCGATATCATATTAAGCAATATTGTGTAACAATTCATTCTATTTTATAAAATTATCAAATTTGTATGTTATCGGATAATAAGGGTTGGTCGCCTTGGGCGAATGGCGCTATCGGGCTATTAAACAATCAATACAATCACTTTGATAGAAAATAGAAACGACACGGACACGTCTAAAGGTTAAGTGAAACATATAGATGCACGCAAAGAACGAATTATTATAGGAAATATCGTGTAGTTAGTGGAAACGACAAAGTATTGATTCCTGAAATTATCTTGATGTAGAATATTGATATAGTTACAGTGTTACTGTGTCTGTATATGAACAAACATTACATCGCGAGTGTGTCGAACTTCCGTCAGCTCCGACGATGAGCGTTCCATTTGTTAAAACAACAGAACAACCTTCATGTCATGAGAAATCGATGGGCATGTTCCGAGCATTCCACAGACCCGTGCAACGTTAGCATATTTCTTAGTTTGGTTTTTCAATTACAAGCATGCTCAATGTTTTCAGCTGAATAGACTGGAACAACGCGAAGTATAATACCTGGCAGCTTGTAAGTGGAATATTCTAACCACTGACCCATGCGCAGTGAGTAGAAAACCACATATATCTATACATATATCTATACACATGTATCTAAAATGTGTTGGTGGTGTTCTAATCCCGTTGTGTTAGATGACATACACACATAAACATATATATATATATATACACGCACAAACATACATATACACAAATGAGGCTAAGAACACAAACTAAAACACACTCACAATCGAACAAACACATATACACACCCAAAGCACTCCTATTCGTAATAAACAAATAAGCACACCTAGACCGAAACATACACACAGTCACTGACAATACACCCACACATACACCAACACGATTAAAATATACACCGCTCCTAAAAATATACACTCACATACGCACTCGCATACATACAATATAGAATAACAACATACACACGCACAAAATAAATCACATCCACACACATATATCACTACCAAAGATAGTTCTGGTCGCAGTGCAACTACTTCAGCACTCCTCCCTCCTACACACGACTAGCTACATGCCAACCTCAAACATTTTTCTTTCTTTATTTCAATCTTCCAACACCCACTTTCTCCTAATTTACTCTTTTCTGACAATTGATTAATGCTTGATATGTTGAAACATTTGTCATTTCTTTCCGACAACCGTGGAACTAATAAGACTTTGTGTAATTGTATCTCTTTGCTTGCTTTTATTAATAGTGAACTATATCTGTACAAATATATGTATGTGAATTCATACAAGATTCTTTAGATTCAACTTGAAAAGAACGGATGAGATTTTAATGAGCCATCAAATCTTGTTTCATTGGAATTTAGTTCGATCCTTTAAACATCTAATGCAGTCGGAAGTCGATAAACTATAATTCCAGCACATTTCTATGTCCATATGGCTGCCATAGAACTGTACTTAACTTATATGTCAGGAGGCCTTCACAATTTTGACCTTTTCTAATATAGTAGATGTCTTGTCGGAACTTCGACTAGAAGATCTTAACTGCGACTTTCAAGAGCATGTTTACATTTTGCATTTCCATTGATTAAACGTTCAATATTATTTCAAAAACATTTTTGCTTTAAATTCCAAAATTCTTAGCCTAGAAATGGAGATAAGTGGATCTCTCTTGATTTCGGCAATGTCTGTCCCAATTGCTTTGTCACTGAAACGGACTACGTTTTCAGTTAACACGTGACCGATTATTCCATAGATATGTGTACCCATACCGTAATTCACAGAGGTATCCAACATAACACGCTGTGCTGCATTTTTGCCTCTTTGCCTTTTCATGGCGAATCCATCCGACTGACTTCCCAACAGTTTCCATATACACAATGTCTCAGAAAAGGCTTAGATCCTCCAAGACGTATGGTAAAAGGGACTTTCCCAGGACACCGGGTCATGAGACCTAACGTAAACTTCATGATTCTGAAGCAAACCTTTTAAACATTTGACCATAATACGTCTATGTAACACGTTCTGCAATATGAACCTTGTAGAGTACACTGCTGACTTCAAATATTGATTTCTTATATATAGGCACAAGGCCAGCAATTTGGGGGCAGGGGAAGGTCGATTAAATCTACCCCAGTGCGTGGCTGGTACTTTATTTTATCGACCCCATAAGGATAAAAGGCAAAGTTAAGCTCGGCAGGATTTAAACTCAGATCATAAAGGGCCGTAACTCAATGATGCAAAGCACGGCGTTCGATCCTCTACCGATACTGCCAATCCACTGCTGGCTTTTAATATTAAAAGAACATATTCGTTCGGTTCTGATATAAATAATTGTTTCTATTTTTGGCACAATGACAGCAATTACTCCAGTGCATTTCTGGAACTTTATTTTATCGACCCTATAAGGATGAAAGGCAAAGCTAATCTCGATATATATATATATATAATATGAAAATAATGACCATAGTAATGACTATAACAAACATTATTCATAAACCAAAACTCTTTATGTAATACATAAAACAATAGAATATACGAATCATCTTTAGAAATATAAAAAGGAGAACAATTGTTAAAACATAAATAACCTTCATGAAATAAAATCTTTCAAATCTTCTTTTGTGTTTCGAAACAATTATATTAACTGTCAAATTAACTTCAGATTTGCTTTGAAAAAAAATGTATTCTGTACAAAACTGCCTTTATGATGTATAGATTATAAAAGTGTTGAAAGAAATCATTTTCAGATAAACAGCTGTTGTGATTTGAACAGACTTTAGTTTTCAAGGTCAATGAATCCTCGATGAAATATTTGCTTCAATTTGTTATCTTTATCGGTGTTTGTTTGTTTTATAAACATACTGTCTTCAGTCTAGTTAGTTGGCTCTGATAGTTGTAGATTAAATAGTTAATAAAGAACGAGGTTCCTTCTATAATATAGTACATTAATTGTATGTATATATATTTTTTCAGTTCATTTATCTCTACTTTACTACAATGATAAAGTACAAACAAATGCCTCTCTTTCTTTCCCCCTCCCTCTGTTCTTCATTTGTTTGTCAATGACAATAACATATAATTGTCAGTAATACAACCTCGAGTGTGATTCTCCTTCAATTGTATGTTAATGGCTGATAGATTGTTATCGGTGCTGTACAGGCAGTAAACACGTGGTTATTATCAAAGAGAGGCCTAAGTTGGAACGTATGTTTTCCAAACCAGTAAAACATGATACTTACGGCTTATGCGACAATACATAAGGCATCTCTCTCTCTCTCTCTCTCTCTCTCTCTCTCTCTCTCTCTCTCTCTCTCTCTCTCTCTCTCTCTCTCTCTCTCTCTCACACACACACATACACATATATATATATATATATATATTTATATGTATACGCACATCAGATGTGCATGTAAGATACATGTCATTTGGTTACTTTAAGTAAATATGCTTGTTTTAGAATATCAAATAGAAGAAAAAAAAGGAAAAATTGTGAAAAGAAAAGAAACATAGGAGAGGGAAAAACTATACGCACTTGGTTTCACGGCATATCTCTTCTGCACCCTTGGTTGTGCGGCTTATCTCTCCCGCATCCTGTGGGCAAGATGGTGAAAACTAATTTGATGATGAGAAAAATTCAGCTTGAAGTTTGATTTATTAACTGAAATACTATAATGTATTTGTATGTTATTCTTCGCCTGTTGATAACTATAGTCATGGCTGTGTGATTTCGAGGTTTTCGTCTCAACCACATGGTTTCAGGATCACTCCCAGTCCGCCAGACCTTGATTAAGTGTCTTCTACTATAACCTCGGATTGACCAATGGTTTGTAAGTCAAATATGATGGACAAACACTGCGCAAACCAACCACATATATATATATAACGATGGAGATATGGTAAGGAACCAGATGGACCATAACGCACCAGAGTACTCAATACTTAGGGTAGTGGAATGTGTAATAGGAAAATGTATGACCCCGTCGAAACGGCTTGAGCTCTGCCGTCGGGAATCATACATTTTCCTATATATATATAAAAGTAAAAATCAAAAAACAATAACAAAGAGTGCAGTACGAACATTGTTGGTATTAGTTTCACGCTTGAGAAATCAGAATGGATGCAGTAAAAACCAGTTAAACCATTACTCACCAGAGTACTCGATACTTGGGTTGTAGAGTGTTGTAGTATGAAGGAGTCAGGACCCCGAGAGGCTGACTTCCTGGCTCTTTAATAACTAGCTCTGAACTATATAAATATATATATATATATATATGTGTGTGTGTGATTGTGTGGATGGGAGCTCTGCATCTGTGTTTGTGTCTCTGCCTATTTTTATGCCCCATGATCTAGCAAAAAATAAAGATGGATACAATAAGTACCAGACATGAAAACAGCAAGTTTTAAGATCAATAATGGACGAAATCTTTTTAAGATGGAGTCCCAGTATGTCCACAATCTAGAGACTAAAATCTGTGAAAGAATGGGTTCTACTTTAGGCACAAGGCCAGCAATTATTTTGGGGGGAAAAAGTCGATTAAATCGACCCCAGTGCGTGACTGGTACTTTATTTTATCGACTCCGTAAGGATGAAAGGCAAAGTTAACCTCGGCGGGATTTGAACTCAGATCATAAAGGGCCATAGCTCTATGCTGCAAAGTATAGTGTCCTACTCTCTACCGATACTGCCAATCCACCGCCCTAAAATCAGTGAAATAATGAATACAGTAAAAAATAAACAATAAAGTTGAAAGGTGTTATCATTAATTCAAACTTTAATGGGTGAATTCGTTACTTAAAAGTTAGCAAGCTGAAGTGAAACGCAGCCATTATTCATAAAAGAATATAAAAAATTACTCCCGGCTTTTAGGTATTAACACAATTACCCTTCCTCCCTGTGAAGATAATGGCTTAAAGTTAGAATATTTTCATAATGAAACTTTAACTGAAATTTGCAGAGGTGGGGAATATAAATCATTGTTATCAGTCACATAATCTTCACAACAACGACAACGATAATAATAATTGTTTCTACATTTGGCACAAGACCAGCAATTTTGGTGGAGGGGAAAGTCGATTAAATCGGCC
>OZ024753.1:31467785-31502785 GCA_964016885.1 Eledone cirrhosa
AATCATTAAAAGGCTTTTAGAATGCATTTACTAGGAGGTGCAATTTTCTGTCACTTTTTGAAATACAAAGAATGTATTTAACCTTTTAGATTTTCTAGATTTTGAGAGAATAATTCCTGTAAAGGGATGTTCCTTCGAAAATCTCAAAATAATTTTCTATATTTGATATGGAATTCTTTCATTTCTGGTTCTAAGTCGATTAGTGGAAACATTTTCACATTAGGGATTTCGGTATTTTGAAGCATTAAATTTTAATCATCAATTTGGCTTCAGCCTAATAAAAAAAATGCTAATAACAACTACAATACTAATAATGATTTCTACTATAGTACAAGGCCAGTAATGTGGGGGAAGGGAAAGTCGATTAAATAGATTCCAGTTCGTTACTGGTACTTTATTTTATCGACCCCGTAAGGATAAAAGGCAAAGTTAACCTCAGTAGGATTTGTACTCAGATCCTAAAGGGCCGTAATTCTATGCTGCAAAGCATACTGTCCGACTCTACCGATACTGCCAATCCACCACCCTAACAACAATACTAATAATAATAGGCACAAGGTCAGAAATTTAGGGGAGGGCGAAAGTCGATTAAATCAACATCAGTGCGTGACTGGTACTTTTTTCATCGACCCCGTAAAGATGAAGGGCAAAGTTCAACTCTGCGTGATTTGAACTCAGGACGTAAAGTGAAGTGACTATATGCTGCAAAGTATCTTGTTCGGCGCTCTACCAATATTTCCAATCCACCACCCTCGATAATGATAATGGTTTCAGATTTAGGCACAAGGCCGGCAACTTCAGTGCTTACTGGTACTTTATTTTATTCTCCTCGTAAGGCAGAAAGACAAAGCTAACCTTGATGGGATTTGAACTCAGAACGTAAAGGACCATATCTCAATGCTGCAAAGCACAGTGTCCGATGCTCTACCGATAATGCCAATCCGCCGCCGAATGTTTGATATGTCGGGCTTAAGCCCTTTTTCGGGAGTACAAAATTAGAGACAGGATCACAAAGGTGATACAAAGGAGATACAGAAATAAGTAAAGAAAAAAAAATGGAATATAAAAAGTGTAAACAAGACAAACCGTTAGGTTGTCTTGGTAACAAGTAACACGTGTGTATGCTTGTATGCGTGTGTGTGTGTATGTATGTGTGTGTGTGGGGAGGTGTATGTGTGTAATCTATATAGTTGATAGATATTAGATAAGTTTCTTTTATTTGCCACTAGGGCATCAAAAGTGGGACAAGTACAAAGGGGGGAGTTTACACAAAAAGGCGTCCTCAATAAGGAGGAGGCAATAACAAAATATAAAAATAAAATAAGATATAACAAAAATAAAATTTTTAACAAAATCCTCAATAGAGAGGAGGCGCCTTGGGGGGTCGCACACACCCCCGAACAAAGTGTGCAACCCTTTTCCTCAGGAGCACAGAGAGGGGGTGCTCCCTCGTTCCTTCCTCTTTTCCACCTACAGGCTTATGTAAAGAGAAGGCCCATTCACACGGGCCATTCTCGCCACTTTCACCCACCTTTCATAAAAACGACTGGGGTGCAGCACCTCTCTCTCCATCCTGATCCTTCTTCCGAAATGATATCGGAAGAAACGGACCAGTTGTTGGCCAGAGAGAAAGGTGCCTGACCTCAGTCCTTTCAGACGCGTCCACCATACAACCTCTTTCGCCATGGCTATTACGCACAGAAACACCGCCTCTGCTTCATCTTTGAAGGGGGGAGGCGGCTTGATCATTACAATAGACTCGGTGGTCAACCGGATCGGTCCCACCCTTGACAGCAGTTGTTCGACATAGCCCCACAGATCGGCTACGCCCGAGCAGTGTACCAATGCGTGTGCAACGGTTTCCTCGTCGCACACGCATCTGGGACAGATCTTTTTGGCGGGGTCCCTACCCGGGCGCCCGTGTCTGTAGAGCCTTTCTCGAACGGGTAAAGCCCCTCGGTAGCACTGCCAGGCCAGGGACTTCTGGAAGTTGTCCATAGGTCCCGGGCTGAATGTCCTACCGAACAGGCTGGCCAGTTCGTCCTCCTCCATGTCTAGGGCTTCTCCGAGGGCGTCGTCGCACCTGCTGCGTACCAGCCCTCTATAGAATGTTGCGGTGGAGTCTCCACTGATAACCGGATCCGCCTGCCAGAGGGCGGTGAGCGCCTGGGCACACTCAGTGTGCCAGGCGCCCAGTTTTCTCGGTCTTTGCTTGACCCAGGATTGCAGCTCGGTGAGTGAGACGAGTCTGGGAAAGGTTCGTCTCACAAACGAGGCCCACACCGGTTGTCCGGTGAGGAATACGTAGAGGTGCCGTAGCCTTAATGCGTGTTTACGCATCATTAGCCACGGCATCCCCAGCCCTCCTTTCGAAGGGTGTTGACAGCAGATGGATCTCCTCACCATAGGAGCCCGCCCCTTCCAAAGGAATTGGAAGAGCGCGCGCTCCATCTTGGTGAGGGTTTCCCTTGGGCAGGGCACTACGGTCAGGCGGTAGTAGATGACGGACGCTATATAAGTGTTCGCCACCTCCGCCCGACCTTTCAGGGATAGTTTGCAACTGGCCCACTTCTGGGTCAGTGCAAACACCCTGTTCGTAACCTCCGCCCAGTTTTTCTCCACCTGGAGGTCCGGTCCGAACCAGACCCCGAGCAACTTCACCGGGCCCTCCGTCCAGCGTCCGACGACGCCATCGGAGGGCATCGGTCTGCCCCTCCACGTGCCGAGTTGCAAACCGATCGACTTGTCCCGGTTCAGCTTAGCCCCTGTGAACTTTTCGTACTCCTCCAGTAAGGTGCCGACCGCCTCGATTTCGGAGGCCGTCGACACCATTACTGTCACATCATCGGCGTAGGCCGACACCGCTTTCCGCAATCCCGGTTCCAAAGGGATGCCCTGCAACAACTCCAACTTCCGCAGTAGTGGCTCGAGAGTCAACACATACAGAAGGGAGGAGAGAGGGCACCCTTGTCGGATGGACCGCGCGATTTTGAACGGCTCCGAGAGGTAGCCGTTCACCTTGACCCTAGAGCAGATGCGGCTGCTGTGCATAGCAGTGATCCAGCCCCTGAAAACGGGTCCGAAGCCTGCCGCCGCTAGCACCGCATTCAGGTAACCATGGTCGACCCTATCGAACGCCTTAGATTGATCCAAGTTGATCAGAGCCCCACCAAAGCCGGGTTCGTTCCCAACCCTCTCTATGATGTATCGCATGAGGTGGAGGTTGTCATGGATGGACCTGGACGGGATAGCGCATGTCTGCGCATCTCCCACCAGGTTGCCCACGACAAGCGCCAACCTCTTTGCTAGCACCTTGGCCAAAATCTGTAACTCTGTATTTAGCAGAGTTATGGGCCTGAAGTTACTTATTTCGTCCCCCTTGTTCTCGTCCTTCCTCACTAGCGTGACTACGCCCTTGGTCACAGTACAGGGAATTCTCCCGTTCTGTTGCCAGTTGCAGTAGACCGCCTCGAGGAGATCGGGGAACAAGTCCGGCATAGCTAGATATAATTCGTAAGGAAGACCATCGAGACCCGGGGATTTGCGTTTGCCGCATTGGCCCAGCACGTCCTCTATCTCAGCGGCCGAAATCGGCTCCTCGCAAGACTTCGCCTCCCTGTCCGAGAGGCGCGGCAGGCCGTCGAGGTATGGACCGAAGTCCACGTTTCCAACCGGCTCCCCGCCCCTCCCGAACAGTCGGGCAAAGTGCCTTTGAACGGCCTCACACATCTGCTTAGGCTCAAGAATCGCCCGTCCATCCAGGTCTCGCAAAGACCGGATGGTGGATTTAGTTCCACTGTTGGCCTCTGTCACGCGGGCCCAGCTAACAGCTTTGGCCCCCTCGTTCCCTAGAGCACGTATTTTACTTCGGACAACGCAGCCTTCGTGCTTCGCGTCGAAAAACTGGCTCAAAGCCGTTCTCGACGCTAGCACTCTGGCCACGTCGCCGCTTCTAATTGCCTCTTCTACTCTATCTATTAGCTCCCTTTCCTTCCTATTCCTATCCGCAGCTAGAACCTTACTAAATTCAATCGAGACTACTCTAATCTCTCTCTTTAGAGATACCCACCACCTGCTGTTGACGATCGCTCCAGTCAACCGTTCCTTAACTAACGTACTAATCCGATTCCTGTAGGCTCTACTTGCCGGCAAGGACAAGTTGAGCTTCCAGTAACCGGGGCCCTGTCTATGCGTTCTATCAAGGTTGACCATGCAGGTCACCAACTTGTGGTCTGAATAGCCAACCATGAGCATTTTTGGACAACTTAAAAAGTCCCTGTCCTTATTTCTAACTAAAAATCTATCTAGGTACGATCTAGATGATCCGCTGCGATTTGACCAAGACCAGGTTGGCACCGTCGGAAAATCTAGTCGAAATCTATCGGCCAGGTCAAATCGGCCGAGTAACCCCTTGAGGCTGTTGCACCCCTCTCTATCGGGACATGCCCCTGCATAGTCCCAACGTGCATCCAGGATACCATTCCAATCCCCCACTAAAAGCAGGGAACGGGACGTCCCTAGAAAAGACTCCAGACGCTGGAAAAAGTCGGGCCGCTCTGTCCCAAAAGGGGCATATGCGGCTATCAGCCTAAGGGCTCTACCTTCACCACTGCCAAGGTCCAGCACCACCAGTCGACCCCCTGGGTCCAAGTGAACTATCTGTGTTGCAAGGCCCATATGTTTTTGCAGCAGAACGACAACCCCACCCCCACCTCCGGGCTGACAGAGAGATGCGTGCATCTCAAAGTCGTCAAAGGTGGGGGCTAGCTGTCGCATGCTGCTGATCCGGGCCTCGCAGATAACCATCACATTTATAGATTGTGACCTGAGGTCATTTAGAAGCATTGCTTGCTTCCAAGACGAGCCCAGGCCACGCGCATTTAGACACCCTACTCTTAGCACAGCCATGTTGGTGGTAAAGAGAAAAGGCACTTACCTCTCTGCGTCCCGGGAAACGGGCCGCTCAATTTCCATGCTGGTTGGGGATTGGTTGTTGGGTGGGGTGGTGGTTTGTGGAAGTGAAGGGGCATCGGTATGTTGTGGGGTTGGGGTGTTTGTCGTTGAGTGGGTGTCTGGGTGGGGTGGGGGGTGGGGGGGGGGGGGGGGGGGTGACATTTTTTAGGAGGACGCGGTTGATTGGTTTGGCGCAGGGGGGGCCCACGTCCTCCGTGAAATTTATTTTCAGTGTTTTGTACAAGTGCATTGGGACTTTTATCATTTTCAAATGAGGTAGTCCCACAGCAGTTATAAAGTTTGGCCCTTCAGTTTGGACCGAAGGGTTTGCTGAAATTGTTTTCCGTAATTCTTTGTTGTCTGTGTTCATGTATGTGTATTGTAAGGTCTTTTTTTGTGTAGCAGTTAGTGTTGTGTGACAGGGAGGGGTGGTTTGTGTGTAGTTTGTGTTCTCTTGGGGGGGATTAAAGTTAACATGTGTGTCTGTGGTGCGTCTCCTCTTCTTTCTTTTTACTTGTTGGAAGGGATCTTTTTCGTCTTGCGACGAAAGAGGTTCGTCTTCCTTGTTGGGTGGGAGGGGTATGTTTTCTGGTAGTGTTTGCGGTGTGCGTGTTTTTGTATTTGTTTTGGGTGGGGAGGGATTGGGTGGGACTGTATTCTGTGTTATTTTTTCACGTGTTTGTTGTTGTTGTTGTTGTGGTGGTGGTGGTGGGGTTGTTGGTTTTTGTTGTTGTTGTGGTTGTTTTTGTTGTTGTAGTTGGGGTGGTGTTGGTGTTGGTAGCAGTGTTTTTTTCTGTGTGAGTTGGGGACAGGCAGCCCTCAGGTGACCTCTATTGCCACAGAGGTAACAGGAGGGACGCCTACCCTCCACAATAATGTTGAGGTGGGTACGGTCATCCAGCATGACGCGCTCAGGGATTTGGGCGATGCGTTCTGGCCTTATTTGGGTCAGAACTTCGAGGCTCGTTCCACTGAACGCGTCGCCGGATGCCTTCCCTATTGAGATGAGGTTGTCCTCGTCTAAATTGAGGAAACCGGTTAGTAACCACCAGTAGTTTATGTTTGGGGTGATGGTGGTTATCCATATCCTCTGGGTTTTTTTACCCATGTAGGTGGGGAAGAAGGTGTAGTGTGTGGACCGAATTGGCGACACAGAGTATTTTTTTGCCGCCAATTCGTCTTTCATCAATATGGATAAACTCCCATAGAGTTTATCCTTTTGTATGAAAGTGATGTCTCTCATCGCGTCTTTCAAGACTAACTGAGTTTCCGCTTGAGATGGTTGCGCTGGTTTCTTTGTTTTATTTAAAATTGTTCGGAATACGACAGTTCGTAATTCCGTCTGTCTTTTTAGCTCCGGAGGCGAATGTATAGAAAACGATCCGTTTTCGCCAAAAGACACATATTTCTTGGCTTTTTCCAGCATTTCTTTTGCTTTTGAAATATCTTCCAGCACATAAGCGACTGATAATTTAGCCGTTTGTGCAAAAGATATTTTGTTTTCGTTTTGGATATTAGTATTGTTTTGTTTCTCGTCGTTTGAGTTGTTTTCATCTTTGTTGTTGTTGTTGTCTTTCTCGTTTCGTGTGTGGATACTTGTGACGTTTGTGTTGTTGTTGTTTTTGTTGTCTTTATTGTTGCTGTTGTTGTCGTTGTTGTTGTTGTTGTTGTTGTTGTTTTCAAATTCTTGTGTAGTTGTGGCTACATCTAGTGGTCGGTCAACAGGTGAAGACAATTCTTCCTCTCTCTGACCTCTGCCTTTGGCATCTGCTGCTGTGACAGTGGCAGGGAGAAGCTGTGAGTATGACTTCCCCTTTCCTTCTTTGATTGATGGTGAAGATGCTTCAGCCATTTTTCTCAAAATAGGGTTTTTCGAAGTTTTTCCAAAGATAAAATGTTCACAATACTATTTCGCCCAAAGGCGCAGAATATTTTGAGAGACCGACCAGATCAAAATTTGACCTGGCAGTCCCTCTACAAAATGGTACAAAATATATGGGTGTATGCATATATGTATGTATGTGTGTGTACGTGTGTATGTATATATATATATGTGTGTACGTATGTATGTATGTGTATGTGTTTCTATGTATGTATGTATATATCTCGAATTGTGTATACGTGTGTATGCATATATGGGTGTATGCCTATATGTATGTATGTGTGTGTGTACGTATGTATGTATATATATGTGTGTGTACGTATGTATGTATGTGTATGTGTTTCTATGTATGTATATATCTCGAATTGTGTATACGTGTGTATGCATATATGTATGTGTGTGTGTACGTATGTATGTATATATATGTGTGTACGTATGTATGTATGTGTATGTGTTTCTATGTATGTATATATCTTGAATTGTGTATACGAGTGTATGCATATATCTCGAATTGTGTATACGTGTGTATGCATATATCTCGAATTGTGTATACGTGTGTATCATATATGGGTGTATTTGAGGTAAAACCCATACACATTAGGAGCGTATAACACCGTAGCAGAGTAATGAGCTGCGAATTTGTTTAAATATTTCATGGTTATATAGTTTGACTGGAATTGTAACTGAGATTTCATAGACAGATTATGATTAGTGCGTTCAGTTCCAGTGATTTAACAATGATTGAAGAGCCATCGAGACTTCACAATTGGACGAACGTCCTCGCGATGTTGGCACAGATACAACTCTGAGGAATAGAATAACAAAATGACGAATAGCTCAGTAGTCATTTGTGTAACTTCAAAACTATTACACACACACACACACACACACACACACACACACACACACACACGTGTGTGTGTGTATGTATACATATATATATGTATGTCTGTGTTTATTTAAAATGTGTTTGTATATGTATGTGTGTGAATGTATATTTGTCTGTATGTATGCGTATATATATACACACTCTCATATATATATATATATATATATATATATAAAAGCCTATGCATATATATATATATATATATATATATATATAAAAGCCTATGCATATATATATATACATATATATAGATATGCACCACCACCACCACCACTCGTCGACTACTGTCGAGATGATGGATCTCACTCTCATGCCCCACAATCCCCTGTCCACTATCACTGCCCCAGGTCCTGTCTACTGATTCCCGTATCCCTAGAGATAACGTCAGGGAATGACAGCTTCCTACTCCTAGTCAGGCTGGAGTCAGGGTTCCAGAGCAAGAGAGCGGATATGCACATACATATGTAAATACATATATACACATAAATATATATGTGTGTCTATGCATATATATATATATATATATATATATATATATATATATGCATATATATATATATATGTGTGTGTGTAAAGTGACTAAAGAACATGTTGATGGATTTGGATGCGCTGTCAGAGGTCAGTCTACAGAGATCCCATCTGCTGACTTTTACACACGATGCATTGATCCGAGTACGGTTATAGTTGAAATTACTAACACGAACGTGCCACACAGTGATTGCAACGAAAACACAGCCATGCACCGCATATGTGTGTGTGTCTTTGTGTTTTATGTACATACACTCACGCACATACATACATGTGTGTATATATATATATATATATATATATATCTATATATACAGTCGTGTTTACGAAATTAACTGACGTTTTATGGTGTCTAACGAAAACAAATTGAATTGATTACTGATATATCAGCTCCCTGAATGAAGCAAGAAACGGATTCTTCAATCAGGGTGCTTTCTTTTAGAATTTATTTAGTGCGGGAGCAACAGGGGCCGAAATAAACCCTGTTTGCCCTGGTACCCCCTGAAACAAGGCCGTTGTATATAGGTATATGTAAAGGTTAAACTCAGAATTGTTCGAATTTTATTATATTCCAATCTCTGCTAATGTATATATACATATATTATTCAGAATATTAATAAATGAAGACATTCACATAATCAAAATATATGTTTTATTATATATATTTCGAAGTACTGTGTTGTTTTTTCAGTACGTCCACGTCAGATAAAATACAAGAATTGATGTATGACATACCTCAACGGTCTTGATAGTTCTATTCCAGTATTGGGCTGAAAATCAGAGAGTGAGAGATGCCCAAGACGAGAAGGTGGCTAAACATTAGCAGTTGGATTTTAGTCTTCAAATTTATTATTATTACTATATATATATATAACGAAGGAGATGTGGTAAGGAACCTGATGGACCATAACGCACCAGAGTACTCAATACTTAGGGTAGTAGAGTGGGTAATAGGAAAAGGTATGACCCCGACGGCCGAGCTCAAGCCGTTTCGACGGCTATTTCTGGACTAAATTTAGTCCAGAAATAGACGTCGAAACGGCTTGAGCTCTGCCGCCGGGGTCATACTTTTTCCTATATATATAGTAATAATAATACATTTGAAGACTAAAATCCAACTGCTAATGTTTGGCCGCATTCTCGTCTTGGGAATCTCTCTCTCGGCTTTTCAGCCCCTTAGATTGTGTCTATTATATTCCTTTGTTAAATTTCGGAATACCTGATGATGTCACTAGATTCATACTGAACCCAGTCATTGAAATGTTCATAGTATAATAAACCTTTAAGGAATTACACCAGTCCAGCCTCTTGTTATTTTATAATATATATATATATATATATAAAGGAAATATGTTTGGAACGCGCCAAGCAATGTCTTAGAATCGAGATAGAAATTGTTTTGTCCCCGTAATATTGACTACATAGTACACTTTAAAAATGGGGCGTATACACCCACTGAAGGGGAAAAGATGGGTATCAGCACACATGGTAGAAATAGAGAGAGGAAGTGGGAAAGAGATACAGCGGAGAAATCTTCCTTCAGGACGCGAAAAAGCGTCCGTACCAAGTGATGTTGATTGCCATCATGTCATTTTAAAACGTTCGTTGCCAGGTGGTCCTTGGGCAATCCTTTCTTCTGTTTACTTGCCTATATATATATATATATATATATATATATATATATATATATATATATATATATATATATATATATGTATGTATGTCTCTCTCTCATATATATATTCAGTAAAATAATAGATTAAAGTTTAAGCAATGAATCGCTGCTTTCACCCTTAACGGGATCTTCTGAAACTAATATATATATATATATATATATATACAAAGAATCAAAAAGAAAGAAAGATGCAGTAAAAGAGATTTATTCGGTTCTAACGTACGTTTCAATAGACATCAATTTGCCTAGATCTCGCTGCATCTATAATATTATATAGTTAGTAGAGCATTCGACATCCAATGCACAATTGATTCCATATCATCAGAGATTATGTTTACCGTATCAGGGTGGTGGATTGGCAGTATCGGTAGAGGGTTTGACGCCATGCTTTCCAGCATAGTTACGTCCCTTTACGATCTGAGTTCAAATCCCGCCGAGGTTTACTTTGCCTTTCATCCTTACAGGGTCGATAAAATAAAGTACCAGTAATGCACTGGATAATTGCTGGCCTTGTGCCTAAAGTAGAAACAATTATGTTTACCGTATCAGAATGTTCAGGTTTTTATAGGAATTCATGTGAAGTTGAAGTAGAGAAGAAGGAGGATGTGACAAAGACGAGAGAGATAGGGGGGTTTTTCATGGTTGTTGAGGTAAAACAGAGGGGAGGATAAAATACGATAATGAAGTCTAGATATGGACTAGTCCAACTGTGTGTGTGCTAGGGAGATGGTAGACGTTGATAGGTTTATGATCTATGATAGATGGAGCCAGGGGGGATTAGGCCGAGTGTCTTATAAAGTATGTAGGAGGAGATGTTGAATAGGGGAGATGTGGTCAATAGAAGGCATAGCAATAATCCATGGGGACAGATAGAGGAGGTAGAAGGAAGATAGAGGAAAGCAGAAGTCGCAGGATCAAATCAAGCCAAGTTTGTATTTCGAGAACGTAGCCTTGAGTCTGTGATTGCAATATAGTGTCCTTTCCGTTCTGTTGTTGAGAAGAGTATAATTCGATTTTAGTATGTAAAATAGCTCCATATTGCATAATCGGCAGTAAGGCTGCACATCGATACGCTAAAATACTAAATCTAAGGTCCATTAAGCTTTCATATTCTACAGCACCCAATCTCGATCTAATTATTAAAAAACTTAACTCCAAACGATTAGTCAGCACATCCACACGAAGCACCCCAAACTACATTAACACTTCCTCAAACTCTCAACCACTGAATGTAAACCCTCCTGCAGCAGACACACATATAAACCTAACGCAACCTGTACAAGATAATGATACTATAAGAGCTGATAAGTGCAACTGCAACCTACCTGATCGTTGCCCTCTGAATAACAAATGCATGGAATCCAATATGCTGTATCAATGCACCGTTAAATCGGATAACCGGAGATGGCACTATATCGGCTGTACCTCTACCAGTTTTAAATCTCGTTGGTTCCAACACCGTAGTTCGATGAATAACATCAAATACCGTTCCGTAACTACCTTAGCCAATACAATTTGGCAGTTGCGCGAAAGTAACCTGCAATACACTTTGAAATGGACAAAACTCTCTAGTGCTTCCGCATATCGTGCAGGCCAGCCTTACTGCCGATTATGCAATATGGAGCTATTTTACATACTAAAATCGAATTATACTCTTCTCAACAACAGAACGGAAAGGACTCTATATTGCAATCACAGACTCAAGGCTACGTTCTCGAAATACAAACCTGGCTTGATTTGATCCTGCGACTTCTGCTTTCCTCTATCTTCCTTCTACCTCCTCTATCTATCCCCATGGATTATTGCTATGCCTTCTATTGACCACATCTCCCCTATTCAACATCTCCTCCTACATACTTTACAAGACACTCGGCCTAATCTCCCCTGGCTCCATCTATCATAGATCATAAACCTATCAACGTCTACCATCTCCCTAGCACACGCACAGTTGGACTAGTCCATATCTAGACTTCATTATCGTATTTTATCCTCCTCTCTGTTTTACCTCAACAACCATGAACCCCCCCCCCATCTCTCTCGTCTTTGTCACATCCTCCTTCTTCTCTACTTCAACTTCACATGAATTCCTATAAAAACCTGAACATTCTAATACGGTAAACATAATCTCTGATATGGAATCAATTGTGCATTGGATGTCGAATGCTCTACTAACTATATAATATTATAGATGCAGCGAGATCTAGGCAAATTGATGTCTATTGAAACGTACGTTAGAACCGAATAAATCTCTTTTACTGCATCTTTCTGTTCTTTTTGATTCTTTATACACGCCCCGGAGTATAGCTAAACTGGAATATACACCTATTTTCTGCATTTCGTTGAGCACCACTCTGTTGTAAGCTGACCTTCCCCTACACGGTACATAACACTGTGTCCTGGAAAACCTTAATGCACTCGTGCATAACCAATTATATATATATATATATATATATATATAAATGCATATATAGACACCAGCATATTGATTGGAATATAATACAAATCCAATAATTCATGTTTCCGAGGGTGAGTTAAACCTTTGCTATAAAACATATATCTAAACTCTATTTATTTCCTAGACTAATGTCCAGATACAATGAGGAAAACACATCATACAGAAATAATTATAACGTCACAGCATTTTGACGCAAATGTTTATTTCCGCTAAAAAAAACTTGGCAATATTTCTATTTTCAGGTGCATTATTATATCTAGTTCCAATTCTGGCAATATGTGCCAGCTGGTATACTAGTTGGAAATAAATATTGATAGCGGAAGTTCAATTGCCATTTGTTTGAATCTAAAAAAGCATTTTCAGCAACAACTGACAAAGACCTCTAAATTGAGCTATAAAAGTGTTGAAATCACTTGATTTATATTGATGCTGCTGTTGATGTTTAATCGAATGCCATCCTTGACTAAATCAGTTACAATTCTCCTTAATTTGAGGGATAATGTATGTAGAAGTGCAGTATCTTTCTTTATTAAAACCCTTCGCGTAAGATATATGAACGGTTTGGCTGCTATTTCCAGCAGGTTGTGTAATTGTTTAGTTCCAGTCGTAATAACATAAATGTTTTATTCAGCATTACATTACGCAAATTTCATTCTATTTGTCACTTCCATGCTTCAACCTCAGAATCTAAAATTCCATTTAGTTTAAGAATCTCTCCATTCAATGTTAGAACTGGAATTTATGTATTCGTTTTTCTGTCTACTAAATTACTTGATAATCTAAATGAACAATAATAAAGAATTTAAAATATATTCATATGCAAATCTATTTCACTTCACTTCAATGCTTACACCGGTTACATATTACATCACACTATAGTTATAGCTCGCGCACAGAAATGTGTGTGTGTATATATGTATATATATATATATAGTTTATATATATATATAAATAATGAATGTGGTGACCCCTATATGTGGAATAGCTGTAGCAATTATTCACAAACACACACACATATATACCAAGCGTGAACCTAATATAACTGTACATTTGCAAATTGACATCCTGGGTTTTGTTTGTTTCATTCATTAACTATATATATATATATATATATATATATATATATACACACACACAGGGTATCCCCAAATATGTATACACATTTCAACAACATTCTAAAAAACAAGTGTATATATTTTTTGGAGACACCCTGAATATACATATATATATATATATATATATATATACATATATATATATATATATATTCAGGGTGTCTCCAAAAAATATATATACTTATTTATTAGAATGTTGTTGAAATGTGTATACATATTTGGGGATACTCTGTGTATGTATATATATATATATATATATATATATATTTAATGAATGAAACAAACAAAACCCAGGATGTAAATTTGCAAGTATATATATATATATATATTTAAAACTGCACTATCCACAAGTGTTTTTTAACCTTCATATCATGTCTTCCTATTTTATCTGATGAAAACACTAATATTATTGTATGATATTTGTTTTTGAAATGCGCATAATAAAATACATGGAACTCTTTTAACCATCTTTTGTTCTTATATATTATGTATACTCCAGTCCTACAAACTGTAGAGTGCTTCTCATCCGATATCTGCATTGCTTTATTGTACTACAATAAAACTCACCTCCTACACATATATATATATATACTTCGGTTGCTTGTTAAGCGAGTTGTCTGTCTACATAGCAGGAGATTTTAAAACACATACACAAAAAGTAAAATAAAAAACGAATACGAATATGCATTTTGAAATAATTTCCCTAACGCATAAATATTTATATTTATATTTCAATTTATTTTTTGTACAAGTCTCTCTAGTAAGCTTTTAAAATATAATTTATATTTTTTGTGAACAGTAATGAATAGATATTTTTGTCGTGAATATATATATATTTTTATGTTTTAAAACAATCACAATTTATTTGACCTTTCATTGATTTCTTTCTATTTTTTTTACTTTCGTTCAAACATTTATTTGAATATCAAATGTTTCTAGGCGAATAAATATAATATGATATATATATATATATATATATATATATATATATATATATATATTATATTATATTTATATATATATTGAAAACATATTGAAGAATTATTACCATTTCAACTGATTTTATTTCTGACAGCTGCATTAATGTTGAAATCATATAAAGGTAATACTGCATAGGTCAATGGCAACTTTATATTTTTTATAAGCAGTGAAAAATATTACATTAAATTATTACCGTTTTTTACAGAAAAAGAGACACGTTCTTGGCATTCGATAAATTCCTAGTTATTATTAAATATATATCCAAAATTAAGATAAATTAAGAGTGTCATGTCAGATAGACATGCGCCATATCACCCGTAAAATATGCTCCAATATGCTAATGAATAGATCCGAGCATTTTATATCAACTAGAAATTGATATATTTATATGTCAATCAATTTCTAGTTGATATAGGTATTATTAAATCAATTAAAACCTCCAGTTACATATTGAGATGTGATTGAAAAATTGAAAATATTGTTAGTATAATATTATTTGTACAATTTGCACAACGATGTCGAAGAAAAGATAAGCAACTATTCAAACAATTTCATATGTGAATATGGAATGATACAAGAATGTATGAAAAGGCTCTGAGTTCACATGGAGCCAGTGAAGATGTCGTGATTGACATCAATTTGTTTGGCCAGACCATATATATGAAATTAAAATGGCATCAAAACATGGAATCCTTTTTATATGACTGTGAAACCTCCAAATTTTATATCCACTTTTGATTTGCCCCCTATTGAATACTATTTTTTTTTATACATATTTTTATTTTATAGATCTGAATAATATTGTTTTATGTTAAAAATGTAGACCATGTCTTCGATTTCTTTCCATAGTTAAGATTGCTATGGAGCTAAAATTGAAACAGATCATGGCAAGCAGAACAAGATCATAGATAATCTGTTTACATTTACCTGTTCTTATATTGAGGTTAACTATTATATATTTCAACATTACAGTTCATTGAATTTATGGGATGGTTTACCTGCATATCAACCGTAACATTGATACTTTATTATTCACACAAAATCACATTTCTCAGGGCTGCAATCGCACCACCGAGAAACATAAATCATGTAAGGTTACAGGTTTTCCGAACAGCGAACATTGCATGATTGATGATATTAGCGATAACTTTATACCACCTATGTAGATTAGAAAGTTATAAAATCAGGCAAACACATTTATTAAATATACATTGCAAATAGATGAAGTATGCAATGTTTTCCCTGACAACCTATTCAGGTATGGCATTTTTTAGACCGATTATTATTAACTTGTAACAATGTCGTTTAATCAATGTTTAAATGTACGTTACATGTAATTACAGATTATCAGAATGAAGCACCTGTTTCCAGCGTGTAATTATAGGGAATAAATCGCATCGTTAAATACAACTATTATTTAATTTTAATTGTGCTTCAGAACACCGTTTATCATTTGACACTGTATGTTGGCAGACATCGATATCTCTATAGATAATTGATTCAATTATTTAGATACTGTTCACATACAGCATATATCAACATCAGATATTTGACATACCATGCTAATGAATTAAAAGAAATTGTGCAAATTAACTTATACGCAAATATCATCCATGATAGTAGTAATCTCCAGGTTAAGATGTATTAATGTTGTATATTTCAACGTAGAAGAGTTAATTAACAATATATACGTAACCTTGAAACTTAAAGAACCTTCTCAAACGTTGTAGTGATCAAATGTGTTAAACATTTCCATCAGTTTGTAATAACACTTTTATTAGATTCCTGACACCCCATACTGTCTTACGAAATGTCAATAATAAAAACGGGATTATTAGATTTTAAATATAATCTCAAAGAGAATCATGTTTAATAAATAATCAGATAAAACTACTCTTCACTTCAAATATTTAGGAGCTAAAGAGAGACAGAGATGAGTAATATTATATACTTAGTTTGGCGTGGCTGTTTTGTTAAAAAGGAATTCTGTTCGAATGTACTACGTTACATTTTGGAAATATATATATATAATATATATATATATATATATATATATCGATAGTTGATCGACTTTCGTCAAATCGGACCGGGGAAATTATGTTTACATTGGTTTTTCCAATTGCTAATGCTATCTATCCAGGTAGGAGCAACGTGAAATACAGTGTCTTGCTCAAGGACATAATGCATCGCCTGGTCCGTGAATCGAACTCACAATGTCACGACTGCGAATCCAATTCTCTAACCACTCAGCCAGGCGCCTCCACTCTGTGTGTGTGTGTGTGTGTGTTCGAAGACATTGAACAATATGGTACACAATAGAAGCGAACATACAATCAAGTAGTAATGAAGTAAACACCCTAACCACATGACGATGTCTTCAGCTAAGTAGCATATATTCTAATCTCTTTTGTTTGTCTTGAATTTGAATTTTGTCGACGTACGCAATATTTATTCACAATATTTATGATATACATTTCATTCCTCTCTTGAAGTTTCTCTGCAAACTTGCACCGTTCAATATAAAGTGATGTATCAAACAATGACACCGTCTTGACTAATATTTTAATCGATTTAACGGTAATGCTTAATATCGCACTGTGTTAATGGACAATGTTTTCTATATAGATTTAACGGTAATGCTTAATATCGCACTGTGTTAATGGACAATGTTTTCTATATAGATTTAACGGTAATGCTTAATATCGCACTGTGTTAATGGACAATGTTTTCTATATAGATTTAACGGTAATGCTTAATATCGCACTGTGTTAATGGACAATGTTTTCTATATAGATTTAACGGTAATGCTTAATATCGCACTGTGTTAATGGACAATGTTTTCTATATAGATTTAACGGTAATGCTTAATATCGCACTGTGTTAATGGACAATGTTTTCTATATAGATTTAACGGTAATGCTTAATATCGCACTGTGTTAATGGACAATGTTTTCTATATAGATTTAACGGTAATGCTTAATATCGCACTGTGTTAATGGACAATGTTTTCTATATAGATTTAACGGTAATGCTTAATATCGCACTGTGTTAATGGACAATGTTTTCTATATAGATTTAACGGTAATGCTTAATATCGCACTGTGTTAATGGACAATGTTTTCTATATAGATTTAACGGTAATGCTTAATATCGCACTGTGTTAATGGACAATGTTTTCTATATAGATTTAACGGTAATGCTTAATATCGCACTGTGTTAATGGACAATGTTTTCTATATAGATTTAACGGTAATGCTTAATATCGCACTGTGTTAATGGACAATGTTTTCTATATAGATTTAACGGTAATGCTTAATATCGCACTGTGTTAATGGACAATGTTTTCTATATAGATTTAACGGTAATGCTTAATATCGCACTGTGTTAATGGACAATGTTTTCTATATAGATTTAACGGTAATGCTTAATATCGCACTGTGTTAATGGACAATGTTTTCTATATAGATTTAACGGTAATGCTTAATATCGCACTGTGTTAATGGACAATGTTTTCTATATAGATTTAACGGTAATGCTTAATATCGCACTGTGTTAATGGACAATGTTTTCTATATAGATTTAACGGTAATGCTTAATATCGCACTGTGTTAATGGACAATGTTTTCTATATAGATTTAACGGTAATGCTTAATATCGCACTGTGTTAATGGACAATGTTTTCTATATAATAGCAATTCCTGTGGCGGCTATCACGGGAAAAGTTATATATATATATGTATATATAAACATAGATAGAGAGATAGACAGTTTGAGAGTTATCAGTTAGGCTGAATGCTCGATATTAAAAAAATGTAGAACACGGTTATCATAATGCGTTACTGCCCGCAGACAGAGCTCTTGCAGTATAGACGTGTTTATAAAATACCACGCACACGCACACGCGCATATACATACATACATACATACCTACCTACCTACCTACCTACCTACCTACCTACCTATTATATATATTGTGTTTACATTGGTTTTTCCAATTGCTAATGCTATCTATCCAGGTAGGAGCAACGTGAAATACAGTGTCTTGCTCAAGGACATAATGCATCGCCTGGTCCGTGAATCGAACTCACAATGTCACGACTGCGAATCCAATTCTCTAACCACTCAGCCAGGAAAGGAAATCCAAAATGCAACTGGAGTCTTTTTTGAGAAAAACCACGAACAAGCCATCTCAATTCTACTTTTGAAAAGCATAAGAACTGTGAAATGAAACCGGTAAAGGAAAGAAACAAATATTCTTAAAAAGACTCCATTTTCGATTTCGTTTCACTCGTGTAGGATATCGCCTTTTTTTCATATATATATATATATATATACTCTTTTATCCTTTGACGCTGTAACTAGTTTGAATAATTCCACTGCGGCTTCTTTTAAGGAATCTTAGTCAATTACATTAACCTCAGACCATTAACCTTATTTCTCACTCGTACTTATTCTATTTTGTGGTTCTTTGACAAACGAACACGCACACGCACAGTGTCCAAAAACTGTATACACACTACAACAGCATTCTAATAATTATTGCCTGTGTAGGTAATCAAAGTATGTATACATTTTTGGACACGCACACGCACTGTATGTATATATGACTGTATGTATACAAATAGATTTTATGATATCACAATACCACTACCATATATATAAAAAGCTGAGTGACATCGGTAGTTTTATTCTCTAGTAGAGAATAGCATTAAAAGAGGACGCTTATAATGCATGAGTAATTTAGTAAACTATCTGTATAGAATGTATTATATAACGTTAATAACAGCTTGTTATAACACTGCAAGATGGTACAACAAAAGATTGATTCCAAAAGAACAGCGGTTTTGACAAGGAACCGTATTCCAAATAGAATACAAATTGCTCTATGAAATTTGCCTGAAGCAGATATTTCATAGGCAAGTTTTTTTCCAAGATTTTCAAATCTCTTACGTGTGTGCCATTGTTCCCCATTTTCTTGAATTTCAATGAACGGCTGTTGGGACAAACACAGCTGAAAACACTTCCACAGCTTTGCTTCTCACTAGTTGTGCTATAATATTACAAATGCAATTATTTACAGCTATTTGAGCTTAGCAGGTTTAGTAGCTCCAAATGCTCTCCAAATGCGCTCTCAAAATTATCTAACATTCAAAACTATAATTTCTGATATCCCTTGCCGTCCAAACATATTTGCAACCATGATACAGCTGTAAAGAAATCAAGTGCAAATGAGAGAAACAATGGTCAAATCTCCATGGATATGATGCCAACATTTCAGCTCTTGCCTGTATGCAAATATGACCAGATGATAATGTACTATTAATGAAACAATGTTGAGGCTTGATTGTTTGGTTGTGTGTATTTATACACGTGCATGTGTGTTTGTGTGTCTTTCTTTCTTTATTTTTTAATCATATTAACAAAATAAACACAAATCAAAACTTACATGTTGTAATAGTGCTAACAATTTTATTTTCAAATATTTTTAAATTTAATTAAAATTTTACTTCATAGTTTTTTTTTTATAAAATAATATTTTTCGCTTATACAACGTTTTCCCACCACAACGTTACTTTAATTATGATTTTTTTTTTTTCTGTTAATATAATTTTCTTTTTCCTTGTTTAAAAATTCAATTTCTTCCCTCGCATCACATCTTATTAACCTGAACATCTCTGTCCTGATTTGTTATACTGTTATTTTAATTTGAGGAGATAAAATAGCCAAGCTCTGCTGCTAACTGATTGATTGTAGTGTCAGAATTAAATCACAATTTACTAGTTGTTGTTTTGTTTTCGTGTGTGCTTGATATTTCATATTTGTTGCTGTTTCCTGCAATCAAGTAATGTTTTTCCAAAGTAACAGGCAGTAATTTTCAGCATCATTCTTAATATTAAGACCGTTGTACAGCACTAACTGATGATGAATCACCAATCACGTTTATTGTGTTTTCATTCTATTTTATAAAACAAGTATGATGATGATAATAATGGTTTCTTATATAGGCACAAGGCCAGCAATTTTGGGGGAAGTTCATTAAATCGACTCCAGTGAGTGACTGGTACTTTATTTTATCGACCCCCGTAAGGATAAAAAGCAAAGTTAACCTCGGCGGGTTTTGAACGCAAATCATAAAGGGCTGTGACTCTATGCTGCTAAGAATAATTGTTTATACATTTGGCACAGGGCCAGCAATTATCCCAGTGTATTACTGGTACTTTATTTTATCGACCCCGTAAGGATGAAAGGCAAAGTTAACCTTGGTAGTAATAATAATAATCGTTAGAGCGTTGGGCAACGTGCTTTGCGGCATGCACTTACTGCTCTTTATGCTCTTAGTTCAAACCCCGCCGAATTTAGCTTTGCCTTTCATCCATGCAAGGTCGATAAAATAAAGTACCAGTAACGCACTGGGGTCGATTTTAATCGACTTTTCTCACCCCTCAAAATTGTTGACCATGTGCCTAAATCGCGCAGATCTTTTGTATGTTCAAACCGTCGGTGATAATCTTCCGAACCCTATCACGGTTCATGCTCAACTAACTTGCGATCTATGCAACCGTCAATCGACGATCACCACTCACCACCTGCCTCACGCTGGGGTCGTATTCCACGCCATCACGTCTGTTTGTCACTCGAAAACCCGTGAGCGCGACATCATCTCATCTCCGTACACTTGCTGCAGTATTCTGAGTACCTCTGACTGAGTTTTCCCCACCTTCACGCTGGTTCGTTGTTCAGTTCCCATCGCTTGACGGTAAAAAATTGAGGAGCTGTTAATAAAAGCTCGTGAAAAATAACGTAAAATAACCGCAGAGAGCTGAGATCACAATTATATATTCTCCCAATATTACGTCAGACGGTGACGCAACATGTTAATCTCTATCTCAGTCATAGCTTACATATCACACTAAGTCCTGTTACGTTTCTGATACATCTCGTACGCATTTATATATATATATTTCTTGGTATATGTGTATGCTCTGTGTTATTTTCTGTAAAATATAGACACTAGATGTCATGCTGCAAAACACAAGGAGCATTAGAAATCGTGACGGTCCGGGTGAGGAATTCTTTTCAGTTTTGGTATTCGTCATTGTTGTAGTTATACACTATGGCTGCATGCATGTGGGCTCTATATTATTCACGGTCTCTCCATTGTATAACTTAATGTGTTCACTCTGGTGGTGGGAATTTATTTATTTCTCGCTTCATTGAGTGTTTAGGTACTACCTCAAATAATTCAAATGTTCTTGCGCTATTGCAACTCCAACCTCGATGTGGTACTTGAAATAATTGTTTCTACTTTAGGCACAAGGCCAGCAATGACCCAGTGCATTAGTGGTACTTTTATTTTATCGACCCCCATAAGGATGAAAGGCAAAGTCAACCTCGGCGGGATTTGAACTCAATAATGATATAAAAACGCGCACGCACGCACGCACATACATACATACATACATACATACATACATACATGGTGGCTGCCAACTCGTTTTCGAGTACGGCCACTACTTTATATCCATGTAGGAGAACCCCTACGGATGCGCTGAACGAGTGTGACTTTTTAGTCCAGCCAGCGATTTGAAAACTCTGGTACAAACACTACACTTTTGACAATTATTGACACATAGTGCTGGGCCCATGGTACCATCTGACAAGTGCAGAGAGATCTCCAGATATAAAGCAATGCCTGTGCCGTGAAGCTTTTATAGTGAGCAAAGGCACTGCACAAAGCCAGTCCCACTCTCTTAAACAAGATATGTACCAAAAAGAAGAACAAGTCAACATCATTGGATACCATCAGGGTTGCAGGTGTTATATCAGAGTTTTCCTTCTCCTAGAATTCTGCCTTGACAAAGGCTAAGGGGTCATCTCTCCCGGTGATTTTGGATGGCCATTGACTCTTAAGAGCTCCTTTGCCCTTTGACAGGTTTTGTTTTTAGTCCTGCAGGATGTCCAAAGTCACCCTCCTCACCAAGAAACCTTGGTGGGGTTGCCAGTTTAGTCGCCAACGACCCGACCATGAGACAGGTTGTACTGGGATACATGTTACCAGTAGCACCAACTGGTGACCATACATACATACGTACATACATACATACATACATACATACATACGTACGTACGTACGTACGTACGTACGTACGGTATGTGTGATATCAGTGAGTGTGTATGTGTAATATATGTGTACAAATGATTTATTGTCAATTCTATGGTTGAAGAAACACACGAAATATTGTTTTCTTCTCGTCAATCGGTGTTTATTGATCTGCTTAACACATCATATCACTTTTACTTTTTCTAATGCATTTTATATCCAAATAAATTATTTCACGTCTTCATTATTCAACAAGACTATATTTTAAATAGTAATTGGTAAAAGAAAATCTTTAATTAAGTCCCAGCGAAAATTAGAATTCAACAAATATCATTTGATTAATAAACAAAAAATATATCTAAAAAAATCCAGCTATAAAATATCAATAATGAACACGGAGTTCAAAGGAATTATTTTTTAATACACATCATGTATAATAATTATTCTCGGAAGGGTAATTAATGAAGAGAAAACAACATCCACATGCAAAATATCGACTGAATTATGCAAATTTGTCCATCAACTCCCCGACTGAAGCTTACACATTCTCGCCCTCAATTTATAGTATAATGCTATTCCAGCAATATTTTGATACGTTGACCACTTTAGTTTAGCTTTTCTACAAGCTTCATGTATGTTTTTACTTTATGATAATTATCTATTAAACTGTCAGTGCTATACAATATCAGACGGGTGTGATTATCTCATACAAACATAATTCCCGGTTTTGGTCTGCATTCATTTATCTATTTTTTTGCTTTTAGGGAATCTTTCGACTGGTTAAATTAAATGTGAAACATTATCAGTGTTCCATTTTATAGTGCAAGATCCTTGTATCGTTTATGTAACAGATATATCTTTGTTATGTCAATGAAACTCAGTTAATAAAAATTATATATATACACACATGTATATATATATATTTTCAAAAATGTATACACACTTCAACAGTATTCTAATAAATATTGCTTGTAGAGGTAATCAAAGTGTGAATACATTTTTTGGGACACCCTGTATCATCTCGTTCTCTCTCTCGCTCTCTCTCTCTCTCTTTCTCTTTCTCTTTCTCTTTCTCTCTCTCTCTCTATTTTAGTTTCAGAAGATCCCGTTAAGGGTGAAAGCAGCTATTCTTTGCTTAAACTTTAATCTGTTATTTTAATAAATATTTGCTCTACGGTTCTTATATATTTGATATATATTTATCCTTATCGAGCCCTCTTTTAGTCTTCAAATTTATTATTATTTATATATATATATATATATATATGCTTTATATATATATATATATGCTTACATACATGCAAGCATACGTAATATGATTGTGAATTTGTGAATATAACGTAATAGAGATACATTGATATATTCGCTGGTTAAGGCAGTTACGATTTTATCCCGCATTATTTTTGTTCATCTTTATTTCATGAATGATGCTACTTTTGCATCGTCATTCGACAGAAAACAACGACTATTTGTCTAATCGCATATAAACGCAATTGTAATATCAATAGAAAATGTGGACACAGAAAAAAAGAAAAGAGAACTAAAACTAGTATCAAACACTGGTTATATAATAAATGATATGGATCAAAGTGTAGCAAATTATGACATTCTTCACACGGTTTATAGCTACACAGAGAGCAACTAAATATTTTGTATAACTTATGACGAAATGATTCTGATAATTTCCAATAGCTAAACGGTGGAATATCTTGTATATTCATGACAAATATGCTGATAATATATTTCAATGAATTTCTGTATATGAAAGTGAATGTGAAATGTTTCGTATTTGTAGATATTATTTCTGTAATCATTCCCGCCGAGGTTAACTTTGCCTTTCATCCTTACGGGGTCGATAAAATAAAGTACCAGTAATGCACTGGGTAATTGTGCCAAGAGTAGAAACAATTATTTCTGTAATCATTGAAACGGAAATGGAAACTAACACAGAAATATTTGTACGTTTCACTACACATAAAAGTTTTTAATCTGCCTCTCTCTCCCGCCTCTCTCTCCCCTCTGTCTCTCACTCCCCTCTGTCTCTCACCTCTCACCTCTCTCTCTCACCTCTCTCTCTCCTCTCCCTCTCTCCCCTCTCTCTCTCTTCTCTCTCTCCCTCTCCTCTATCCCTCCCCCCTCTCTCTCCCCTCTATACCCCTATATATCCCCCCCCCCTCAGGTAGATAGAGAGTAGCAGATAGATAGATAGAGTAACAGATAGAGAGAGACAGATAGAGTAGTAGATAGATAGATATAGTAGTAGATAGATAGATATAGTAGTAGATAGATAGAGAGAGAGACACGTTGATAGAGTAACAGATAGATAGAGATGAGTACCAAATATATATAGAGAGAGAGACAGGTAGATAGAAAGATAAAGAGAGACAGGGACAGACAGGTAGATAGATAGATAGATCTTTAGACAAGGGAAGAAATGGAAAAAAATTGATATATTTTGAATTGTTCGAAGATAGATACATAATTGAAGATAGCAGCTGTTCTGACCACTGACCATATTGTCAACACTTTGTGAAAGGGGCAGATAGATAGATCTCTAGACAAGGGAATAACTAGCTAGGCGGATAGATTGATATATTTGGGATTGTTCGAAGATAGATACATAATTGAAGATAGCAGCTGCTCTGACCACTGACCATATTGTCAACACTTTGTGAACGAGACAGAGAAAGTGAAGACCTAGAGAGAAAGGTATGAAATTATCATTTCCAAAACAAAACCTAGTACAAAGTAGTTGTTTTATTATACAGGTATATTATTCTGTTATAAACTAACTTCATCTTTAACTATTCAAAACGTGTACATACTTTTTCCATCTTTCGCGATTAATATTGGCATGTGTTGTTTACTTCCCTTCGCGATAAACGAAAAAATAAAGTTTTGAAATGTCAGATAAATATTTTGTAACAAACTGATATCAGGCTCCCCAAACCCCACTCCATATTATTCTGTTTACTAAATATTCGTATTGAACTGAGTAAAGTATTGACAATGTTACGTATTTCATTGTTGTTTAGGTAATTGAGATTGGTATTGTAAGACTAATTATATTATACACCTTTGTTTATAGAATAATTGAGAAGAACTGTTAACACATTCCAGAAAATAGTATAACTTATATAACTGTACTTTGTTGTGCCATCATACATATATTTATGTACATGTATATATGTGTGTGTGTGTATGTGTGTGTGTGTATATATATGTGTGTGTGTGTGAATATATATGTATATAGATATAGTGTTTGTGTGTGCTTGTGTATGGCGTGTATTCATGTGCGTGGACATGTTTTCCTTATGTGTGATACGCTTATACTTTTACGCACGAACATACACAAACAATTTGATATTCTCATACACTTTTGATGATATATATATATATATACTGTGTGTGTGTGTGTGTGTGTGTGAGAGACGGAGGAAAGTAATCATACATCATAAAGATGCAGACTAAAAATTATTATTAGAAGTTTATGGAATGGATGTTTTTGCATGCATACTTCAACTACATATTTTATCTCTCTCTTTCTCTCTCTCCCACTCATCCGTCTCCTTTTGTCTACGTCATTCTTTCATTTCTTCTTTACACAATCAATATTTACACAAAATATATGTGATTCTTCAGGTAGCATTATTTGTCACTTTACATGTACTGGGCATGCTGAAGGCTGTGTCTCAGTTAAGCTGCAGTCTAATCGCTGAAGCCAAAATAAATATAAAAATTAAAACTAAAGTTTATAGAAAGATCTTCTCAATATATTCCATACATATTATTTATATGACGTATGGCGGTGGATTGGCAGTATCAGTAGAGGGTCGGACGTCATGCTTTGACGCATAGAGTTACGGCCCTTTCCATTCTGAATTCAAAACCCGCCGAGGTCAACTTTGCCTTTCATCCTTGCGAGGTCGATAAAATAAAGTACCAGTACATGTACTGGGTAATTGCTGGCCTTGTGCCAAAAGTAGAAACAATTATTTGTATGAGATATAATGATTGTTTTCCAACGCTTAACTCATTGAGATAGTTATAAGCAAACTTGAGGAGCTGGAATTAGCAGCCAAATACTCCTGGAAAATATACATTACCGTCGTAACAAAATAAAATGATATTTTGTACAAGATAACCATGCACTATTTTATATATCTCGGGTTATCATTTGAGCACATCTAAACATACGTCTTCTCTATCAGATCTAACCCGGAGCTAAATGAGAAAACGATATTTATGAATATATAAATCTATAAAACAGTTGATCTACAATAAAAAACAAAACAAAAATAAAAAATTTATATATCGATTGACTCTCAATGAAGTTGAGATATTATAAATAATTTCAAAATATTCAGTTTTTGCTATTTAAAAAAAAAATTTATTGTTCTATTATTGAATTAATTTTAACAATTGAAGAGATTTCGTTGGTTTAATAGATTAACTTTGGTAACAAATTAACAACGACAACACGAACATCAGCACGATCATCAAAAGCAGTAAATACTAGAAACAGTTCGATGTCGAACGACAACACTAATAGTTGATTCGGCGTAACATAGTTAATTAAATCATTTTAAAATCAATCTGACCAGCGGCCTGCTAACCATGACCATTCCATGTTTTTGTATGTGTAGCAAAATATTGTTTAATGTGCTATTTCTGCTTCTGTTTTGACGATTGGTTGTGTTTTGAGGGGATTTGACTACTACTAATCGACCGATGGAGAATCAACTCTCTCAGTAACGCATCAACTGTATAATTGTTTCAGCTTATGAACAAACATAAATATTTGGCTTTATTTTCAAAACAAACTTTTTCTCGGCAATGTTTTCACTAGTTATCGATTTTCTTGATAAGAAGGTATCAATTATTTAGTAAGAATTCCTAATACGATTAACTTTCCAGGAAATTCTACTGAGGAGAAAATATTAATAAAATTATGAAAGCCATAGTCCACATAGCAGACACAGGGACTGTCACGATTGAGTCAAGCAGGAGAAATGGTGACATTGTGAGAGAGAGAGACGAGGGGAAAAGAGAAAAAACGAAAGAGGAAAAATTCGAGGAGGGAGATAACATTTTTGTCCTTTTATTCGTATAAATAATTAGATTGCTCCATTGTAAATACCGCCTTCAATCATATAGACACGCACTCACAATCCTTAGTATTTATTTCAGTATGGGCCTTATTTATCGATCCCTCGTTATCAGATCACTCAATTAAGTTTATCTCACAAGGAGACATAACTCAACTAAACTGTATACAGCTCTTCCTCCCCCTCTCTCTCTCATATCTGGATTACTATGAGATTCTTACGTATACCGAGGTTTCAAATCATAAACATAAATTTTACTAATTACCATGGTTAAAATAAACGAAATAATTAACAAATTAAAGTCAATTGCTATCATTTGTAGATATGTCTTTTTAGTGCTACAAAATATACACTATCCGTTGAGATTTCGAGTTGACAACTAACCTGCATGCGTTGTTAGGATACGTTGGTAACGCCACGCTGGAATAGATGGTAAACCATGTGTTTTAGCATCAAATAGATAGTAAAGAGGTTCATATATTAATGTTTCTACGTTAGGCACAAGGCCAGCAATTACCCAGTGTATTACTGGCACTTTATTTTATCGACCCCGTAAGGATGAAAGGCAAAGTTAACCTCGGCGGGATTTGAACTCAGAATAGCAAGGGCCGTAACTCTATGCGTCAAAGCATGGCGTCCGACCCTCCACCGATACTGCCAATCCACCGCCCTTTCATAATAATTGTTTCTACTTTAGGCACAAGGCCAGCAATTACCCAGTGCATTACTGGTACTTTATTTTATCGACCCCGTAAGGATGAAAGGCAAAGTCAACCTCGGCGGGATTTGAACTCAGATCGTAAAGGGACGTAACTATGCTGGAAAGCATGGCGTCCGACTCTCTACCGATACTGCCAATCCACCGCCCTTTCATAATAATGATGACTTGTAACTTGAACTGAATTCGTGGGTGACTGTTTGGATTAGTCTCTCAAAACATATTGTTATTTCTTAAATACACTTTGATTACACGAGGCAGCATATATATATATATATATATCGATTTATCAAATATGTCTTCCAAAGAAAATTCTGTTTTATTTCCTTCATTGATTCAGGTTTTTTGTGCGGTTTCTATTTATATTGTATAGTTTAAGAGATCATATTTATGTTCTTCAATCATACATCCTACCACTAACATCTCAGCATCCTTGTTATATACATATATCTATATACACACACGCATATATTCACACATTACATATATATATGTGTATGTGTGTGTAGATATATTTTCATATATATGCATAAATACACGCACACACAAGCGCAAACACGCACACATTACATATATGTATGTGTATGTGTGTGTAGATATATGTATACATATATATGCATAAATACACGCACACACAAGCGAAAACACACACACATTACATATATGTATGTGTATGTGTGTAGATATATGTATACATATATATGCATAAATACACGCACACACAAGCGCAAACACACACACACACACACACACATATATATATATATATATATATATATATATATATATATATATATATATATATATATATATATATATATACACGCACACACAAGCGCAAACACACACATATATATATATATATGCACGCACACACTTATCTAAAGTTTCATTTTATTAAATATACTATTTACTATCTATTTTGGAAACACTTCTTTCTCTCTCCCTTCTCTCTCTCTCACTCTCTATGTAAATATATATATATATATATGTCTACATCTCTCTATATATATGTCTATATATGATAACTTCACTAATATATTATCATACCTTTCTATGTTCATTTTTGGGTTTCCGTCGTTCCCTTTCCCCTTCCATTATTATTTTTCATTAGGGTGGTGAATTGGCAGTATCGGTAGAGGGTTGGACGCCATGTTTTCTAGCATAGTTACGGCCCTTTACAGTCTGAGTTCAAATCCCGCCGAGGTTAACTTTGCCTTTCATCCTTACGAGGTCGATAAAATAAAGTACCAGTAATGTACTGGGTAATTTGCTGGCCTTGTGCCTAAAGTAGAAACAATTATTATTTTTCATTTTATTCTATTTTTCGTAGCAGAAAACAAATGGGAAAGATAAATTAATTAATATTGAATAAATGAATCAATGCAAGGAACTATATATGTCTCTGTGTTGTATTCATGTCATGAAAAGATCTCTTATTTTATGACTTTGATTAATATTCTAGACAATCTGGAACCTATTTGGGGCTTCATCCAATTTACTCGAGAATTTTCTACTGTTTTTCGTATTTTTTCCTTCCACTTCTTTATCCTGTTTTTTATCATGGAAAGAAACCAATTCAAGCCACATAAAATTCAGTGTGTATCTTTAATGTAATCTTGTAAATTATTTCGTTCCTTCTATATCTTTAGTCTATTATAAATTACTTTTGTTTATTTAGCAATCTGTAATACAATACACTTGTTTTTCTGTTGGTATATTTTCTTGCGCTAGACGTATGGTAAATGTAGTTCCGATAGATGCACATCTCAACTTCTAGACTATATATTCATCATCATTATTGCAGTGTGTTCCAAGAGTTTCTTGCATCACGTATGAAGCATCGATTTTTACGCAAATCCTCGAACATGAGAAAAGGATAAAATAAAATTGAAAAAAAACTCGGATCTTAAATTTCTGTTTTCTTGGTGTTCGTTATCACGTAGAAGTGAGAATACAACTCTAAGTTATCCCCCACACGGTCAACATTAAATTCCCAACATTGCATTGTAGTCTTAATATATATTGTAAGGTTGATGTAATACTCTGTATCAAGTGAAATAATTGTCATTGAGACCTCTAACAAACGAATGATGTGTATGAAGAAAGTCGACAGTTATTCCTAGATGTGTCAACTCAGAGATACAACACAATAATTCTTTGGAAGAGAATAACATTTTCGAGGGGACACCACAATTTGATGTGTTTTATATATTCATAGATTAATATATTTGCATATTTATATTAAGACCGTATCCTAATAGCTGGCTCTTGTTTTCAGAGCCAGAAAATACCTTACCTCTCATAAACTAATGTCCCTCTTTCTCGTTTGTAGATTAGATTTTTGTTATAAGTTACTTACAATGGATAGGGGTAGTATATCTGCAGCCCTTTTGCAAGCTTGATATTATATTGCTCCCCTCCTTCAGATACATCGAAATCGCCTCTGATAATTCGAAAATGTGAAAGACATATACGGGGATAAAGCATCGTCACTGCAGGGTGATGTAATTTGGAGACTGAATGGCTGGCCTTCCATCATTCCATTGACTACCTTCATATTCAGTATATATATATATATATATAATGATATAGCACTCTTTTTTTTTCCTTTGCTTTTACGTAATTTGGAATTACGTAACACACACAGACACACACATATATATATACACACACACATACACGTAACACACACACACATATATTTATATATATCCAGAGAGAGGGGGAGAGAGAGATAGTCGATCGACTTTCGTCAAATCAGTCCGAGGAAATAATGTTTCCGTTGGTCTTTCCAATTGCTAATACTCTCTATCGGTCGCAACTCCAGGTAGTAGGAGCAGGTGTGAAATAAAGTGTCTTACTCAATGAGCACTGTAAAATAAAGTGTTATATATATGAAGACGCGTTACTGAGTGGTAAGAGTATTGGATTCGCAAGAAAAATAATAATCAATATAAATATTTTCCATGTCTCTATAAATGGCAGCTGAAGATTTCTAAGCAACATCGAAGTGTTGTCGCAAACTCTATTATTTCTGCGGGTTTTAAATGGTTCACCAATGTAGTAATATAGAGAACTTCTCAAAATATGAAAGACATTCCATCAAATTTTAAAGATATTTTCATATTTGTTCTTATTAATGATAGGTTTTTTTTTTTTCGAATTCCACATTGGCAAAATTTAATAAAATTTAAATTAAGTCTTATTTCTGTCTTTTATGGTAATTTCATAGTAACTGCTTTATAATTTATAGAATATGTCTATTACTTTCTTTTCATCTGTCCAAACAATTTATTTCAATAGCCATGAATACTACTACTACTTTATTGCTTGTCGTCACTGCATTACTGCATTATGTAGCACCACAGCTCTGTAGTATGTCTTGGATAAGTTCAGTGCTGTTTGTGGTGTTGTTTCTATTGTATTGAGTGTCTTCGTAATATGCCTGCAGTTCTTAGTAGTATATATTTGTAAATCCTGGGGCTTTGGTTATGTAGATGCCTGTGTATTACTATTCGTCTTCTTTTTCTTTTTCTTCTTTTCCTTCTTCCTTTTCCTTCTTCCTTTTCCTTCCTTTTCTTCTTCTTCTTTTCCTTCTTCCTTTTCTTCTTTTTCTTTTTCTTTTTCTTCTTCTTTATAGGTAATATTAGATTTAGTATTGTTATCGCATGAATTTGTAAACAATAACGTCGTTGAAAATCGGATTCCAACGAGGGAATCACTGGTTCATTGAACATTAGAATTATGAATGATAATAAGATAATTATGTTTTCATTTTGCTTTCAAATACCGTGTGTATTGTTAAGGCCTCTTTTAGAAATTCAGCGAAATATCTATAAAATATATCCACTTAGAAATCAACAGCTTGCCTTCAGGTACAGATGTTCAATTTAATTCCCCTTTCATAACAATCGACACATTTTAAACCGAGTTAACAATCTCTCACTCTCGCTTTCTTTCTTTTACACAAGAGCCCGCGCTAACACGCACACGCGCACGCACGCACGCACGCACGCGTGTGTGTGTGTTCCTGAATTTTTAGGGTATCACGTAAGTGTAGAGCTGGTGTATTTATAGTGGAGGTAGGACTGCTGCAATCAGTGTGTGACTCAGAGAGGGGGTGGAATAATATTATAATTAACTGATTATATATATATATATATATATATATATATATACACACACATACATATATATATATATATATATATATATATATGAAATTTTAAATGTGTATGTCCTAAGGCAAATGACTATCATGATAGTCAATGGTTATCATTAATAGTTTAAAACATCTGGATAACTACGCCTTTTCTTGAATTATATATATATATATATATAAATATATATATTAGAAAATGAGGTTTTTTACAAAATGATAAACAAAAACGAGATGTCCTGCACAAGTGAAAGTATAATGGAAAAGGATGAAATCGAACATGCAACTGGAGTCTTTTTAAGAATATTTATTTGGTTCCTTTACCGGTTTCGCAGTTCTTTTGCTTTTCAAAAGTAGAATTGGGATGGATGGTTTGTGGTTTATATATATATACATATACGATATTAAATAAATGGAAACTATATTTAT
This sequence comes from Eledone cirrhosa, assembly GCA_964016885.1. Lineage (NCBI taxonomy): Eukaryota > Metazoa > Mollusca > Cephalopoda > Octopoda > Eledonidae > Eledone > Eledone cirrhosa. The sequence continues at coordinate 31,500,782 of OZ024753.1, forward strand.
AAAACCATATTTATTTCATTATATATATTTCAGGGATATCATATTAACAATATGCTATGCCATCCTCAGACAAAATACAATATAAACAGTTTTATAGATAAATAGATTTGACATACCGTACAACATCGACTTGTATTTGAAAAGTTGAATTGGCTGCCAATTCAACTTTTCAAATACAAGTCGATGTTGTACGGTATGTCAAATCTAATTATCTATAAAACTGTTTATATTGTATTTTGTCTGAGGAAGGCATAGCATATTGTTAATATGATATCCCTGAAATATATATAATGAAATAAATATGGTTTTATAAATATAGTTTCCATTTATTTAATATCGTAAATATACTCCAAATACTTGTCGAGTGCTTTTATATCAGTTATAAATATTTACTAGTTGTAACCCAACAATTTAAATATAACTTTCCATATATATACATATATATATACAATGTGTGTGTGTTTATGAAAGAGTGAAACACAGAGACTCATCGATAGAAGTGCTTATTTGTTTACAGCAGTAGAATGTAAAAGACACACGCGTTTGTTACCCTGTCCCACTATATAAAAGTTGTGATAATGTAAATCTTATATTTTACTTTTGTCATATGATTATAACATTATAACGTAATATCATATTACATTGTAAAGTTATATCGTATTGTAACGTTATATTTTCATATATAATAAGGCTAATGTGATGTATTATATCGTATCGAGTTCTCCGTCTGATTTTCTCTTAAAGCCTCCATCTGTGCCAACTATGTCTTTCATCTTAAAGCTATCGGTGCAATAACTATTAATACTACCTGCTAGATCGATCAAACGATTATGTCTTCTATAATTTGGCAAAAGTACACGTTTGAAATTGGTAGTGAATGACTAAACAAAGTTACACTAATGAGAACGCTAAAATTGACGCCAATAAAATCTCTTTCTCTTTCCCTCTCTCGTTATACGTAGTTTGAAACAAATGCGACTCGTTATTGATACCCTATTTTCAGTATTGATAGATTAATATCTATCAGTATTAGCTTGAATTTTCATTCTGGCTATTCGCTTGTCTTTTCATGCAATTAAAAATTAAATATATTACCATCAATAGAATATAGTTACATGGCTGTCATGTCAAACTTTTGTGAAAAACTGTCCAATGGCTGCTTGCATGTCTTTGAAGATATAATCAAATATATGTACGATGCGTTTAGGCATGGACTTGTGGTGAAAAAGGTCGCTTCGTAATCGCTTAGTTCTGATATTGATCTCAACAAGAACTATCTTCGCTTAGCCTAATCTATCGTGGCGGGTGGTCTCATACAGCAATTTTGTGAATGCTTGTAGATGGAAACTGTGGGAAGGTCAGTATGTATAAGTGTTTGCGTGTGCATTTGCTTGTGCGTGTGTATATGTGAAGGTATTATTATAATCAATCAGAAATAATTTCCTGAATCTGTTTGGACTCTTTATATTTAACGGAGAGATAACGACACATAAACTAAGTCACGTTCGTTATCAATACAATTTAGAAAAAAAAAAAATATATATATATAATAATAATAATAAATGTGAAGAATAAAATCCAAAGAGAGCTCGATAAATATTTACATGTTTTTTATGTTTTAATTGAATATTGACCTGTTAGGCGCGCTCAGATGCCTAGCACAATATCCGCTACCCAACACCACAGACACTATCTTTTTTTTGTTAAATCACCAGTCTGACGAGCATAACGATACTGTACTGGAATCAAGTCCAGATCTTCTAGAAATAACCTTTAGTTAATTATTTGCGAAACTTGCATAACACGTTATTAACAACGGCTTTGAAATTATATGGCTATTGCAATTTCTTCAGTTCGTATTTAAATAACTTTGATGACCTTGTGAGAAAAAGTTCTGTATGTTTAATCACGGTATCTTGTCATCGATTACGAACGTCCATTAATTCGATCTGCCTGAAAGATTAAGTTTGGCTAAAAGCCGGCCAGTTTTGACAATTCTATATC
>OZ024753.1:31507785-31515285 GCA_964016885.1 Eledone cirrhosa
TACTTGAGTCAAATATAGTTAGTACACTGGCGCCAAGGAGAGTGAGTACTTGAGTCAAATATAGTTAGTACACTCGCGCCAAGGAGAGTGAGTACTTGAGTCAAATATAGTTAGTACACTGGCGCCAAGGAGAGTGAGTACTTGAGTCAAATATAGTTAGTACACTGGCGCCAAGGAGAGTGAGTACTTGAGTCAAATATAGTTAGTACACTGGCGCCAAGGAGAGTGAGTACTTGAGTCAAATATAGTTAGTACACTGGCGCCAAGGAGAGTGAGTACTTGAGTCAAATATAGTTAGTACACTGGCGCCAAGGAGAGTGAGTACTTGAGTCAAATATAATTAGTACACTGGCGCCAAGGAGAGTGAGTACTTGAGTCAAATATAGTTAGTACACTCGCGCCAAGGAGTGTGAGTACTTGAGTCAAATATAATTAGTACACTGGCGCCAAGGAGAGTGAGTACTTGAGTCAAATATGGTTAGTACACTGGCGCCAAGGAGAGTGAGTACTTGAGTCAAATATGGTTAGTACACTGGCGCCAAGGAGAGTGAGTACTTGAGTCAAATATAGTTAGTACACTCGCGCCAAGGAGAGTGAGTACTTGAGTCAAATATAGTTAGTACACTCGCGCCAAGGAGAGTGAGTACTTGAGTCAAATATAGTTAGTACACTCGCGCCAAGGAGTGTGAGTACTTGAGTCAAATATGGTTAGTACACTCGCGCCAAGGAGAGTGAGTACTTGAGTCAAATATAGTTAGTACACTGGCGCCAAGGAGAGTGAGTACTTGAGTCAAATATAGTTAGTACACTGGCGCCAAGGAGTGTGAGTACTTGAGTCAAATATGGTTAGTACACTGGCGCCAAGGAGAGTGAGTACTTGAGTCAAATATGGTTAGTACACTGGCGCCAAGGAGAGTGAGTACTTGAGTCAAATATGGTTAGTACACTCGCGCCAATGTAGTTGAGAACACTCTTCACTAGTTTGAGAATATAATTTTGAACGAAATATTATTTCAGCCGGCAAACACGGTAGCCTCAATACCATACATAAATCACAGCCTGCTATACTTTTTATTGAATAACCAGGGCCAAAGATGCATCATATAAGTCTCTATCTTCATGTCTGATGAGTGAAAGATCAGAAATTATCCTCAGGGCAGACATCCTGGTAGGAAAAGAAACGTATTGGGGTAAAATGCATTTGATCATAGGTTTGTTCGATCATTACTGAAAAAGGGCAGTGGATTGGCAGTATCAGTAGAGGGTCGGACGCCATGCTTTCCAGCATAGTTACGTCCCTTTACGATCCGAGTTCAAATCCCGCCGAGGTTGACTTTGCCTTTCATCCTTACGGGGTCGATAAAATAAAGTACCAGTAATGCACTGGATAATTGCTGGCCTTGTGCCTAACGTAGAAACAATTACTGAAATATGGCTTTCAAAACGCGCATAGTTTATTCTACTTTATGACAGAGTATCCAGCTTCAAGGCCCTTCCATCGTTTCACTCTATTGCCGTGACTGACCTGGTTCTTCCCCCGATTGTCTTCATGGATTCTTTGATGCCGTCCTTTCGTTTTCTCTTCCGTCTGCACCTCTTTCCTTGCTACTGTCGTTGAATCCACACTTTGGATATTTACGTCTATCTATTATCCTTCTCTGGTTTGTCTCAATATCCTGCCCGGTATCATTTTGTTTTTATTTGTTATAAATCATACCACCACACTGTATCTAATTTTTCCGCAATATATTTTGATCCGGTGCTGGCATTGCTCATTCCCATATATATATATATATATATATACACATCTATCTATCTATCTGTCTATATATAACCCTGGATAAACTTATATATGTATATATAAAATATATACATACACACATATATATCCGACCTAGCCGTCGAAACGGCTTGAGCTCAGCCGTCGGGGTCCTACTCGTTCCTATTACCCACTCTACTACCCTAAGTATTGAGTAATTTGGTGCGTTATGGTCCAGCTGGTTCCTTACCACATTTCCTTCGTTATATATATATATATATATATATATATCTTACTCAATGCACCAAGATTATTATCTACACGAAGGGAATTAGTCCTGAATCGCTATACTGATAACAAAATATCGGGTCATATGATTGACCTTTCTTATAGATACTAGCTATCGATATAAACTTCACTTCGCCTTCACTTTCTATACAGCAGAAGAGAAAAAAAGCATTTAATAAAATACAACTATGAGAAGAAGCACTACAGTTGGTAACAATACACATTTACTGTGGGAAAAGTAAAGAAATTTGTTTTGTGAAAAATATATTGGCATCTCTTCAATAGCAAACCATTCCCTTTAGACTTTCATATTGTTTTATTTTTTGGTATTTTATTTAACACTTATTTTCTATTTCCAACGCTCAATACAAACTTAGAATTCGAGAAGAAATCGAAGTTATAATCACGCGCCATTGTGAATGTATGGGCACAAGACTTAAATTGGATGTGCGTAAATGTTTCTGTATGTCTTTATTTGGGGGCATTTTGTGCTTATATACGTGGTGTGTGTGTGTGTGCGTATTTGTGTATGTATTTGTGCGTAATTGTGTCTTCGTACGTACGTACGTGTGTGTGTGTGTGTGTGTGTACACGTACGTACGGGTGTGTGTATATGAGGTTGTTTGAACCTTTGTGTATATGTGTATATATGTGTGTGTGTGTGTGTGCAGGGGCTTGCTGGCGAGTAATTGTGTGTGAATCTATCCACCATTGAATTAAAACGCTGTTTACAGTTCTATACTTCTCTATAATTTGCCAGCGTTGCTAGTCCGTCAATTTCCTCACCTGTTGCGATGTTTCCTCCAGCGGCAGAGTATTGAATAAGAATTTACACACGGCAGAATAAAAGTACTTTCATCCACACAAAACGAACACTACACACAACCTTTTTATTACCAGTATCTACACAAGGGATGTGCACTTTTAAAATATCTGAAAAACATTGTTTAGTTGCACTGAGTATATAAAATGATTTTGCAGCCTGCATGATTTAACCCCATACATACATATGTATGTATACATCCACACGCACACACATACTTTCTATATATATATATACATCCACACGCGCACACACACACACACATTGTGTATATATATATATATATATATATATATATATAGGAAAATGTATGACCCCGACAGCAGAGCTCAAGCCGTTTCGACGGCTATCCAGAAATAGCCGTCGAAACGGCTTGAGACCTGCCGTCGGGATCATACATTTTCCTATTACCCACTCTACTACCCTAAGTGCGTTATGGTCCACCTGGTTCTTTACCACACTTCCTTCGTTATATATATATATAGAGAGAGAGAGACAGATAAAAAATAACGATTAAAAAAAAAGCGCCTAGTATGATTGTATATATTATATATACATACTACAAGTATAGTATACAAGAAAAACATTCACATAGAAAAATAATGAATGCGATCTAGAAGCTAACACAGTGAAGAGTATTTAGCAAATAGCTAACCCAATGTACCAGACTATTTGCGTAATGACAGACTACCCAACTGAGTATCCAAACTGCAGACTACCAATGCTAGACACAGAACTGTTGCTGGAAACTAAGAATCCCGAAGCCCAAATCCGCCTTTCGCATTATTTCAAACTCATATCTTGAAAGTGGATCATAACTTTTCATAACTATTTGTAGAATTAAAAATATTCATATCAGATCATCGGCAAAACCAGAACATATATCACCATACGAAAGTAAATCCAGTGTTGCGTGCTCGTTTAAAATAACGTGAGAGCCAGAAACACTTACATATATATGATTTGGTGAGGATGAGTATTTATGACATGCATGACATAAACAGATATATCAACGAAAATTAAACTGAAGCATAAAATCCTAATACAAAATATAAGAAGTACTTAAAAATAGAAAAAAAAAGAAGTTTGTGAATCTTTGACAGTTGTAAACGTTATGCGTTCAGCAACGTCAGATAATGAGTGAAATATGATGGGGAATATATCCAATGATAACTATCAGTACTATTATATAGAAATATAATAGATGTGAGGTTATAGTGTAAAGAAAGCTTGTGATAGATAAGTCTTGAACCATGCAATCGAGTGAATCTCTGCCTACATTTTAGCATTTGCCTCTGAAAATATCGGAATTTTGTAAAACTTATAATGCTTATAAAATTGTTAAAGATTTTCATTATGACGGTGAATTGACAGTATCGGTAGAGGGTCGGACACCATGCTTTGACGCATAGAGCTACTGCCCTTGCCATTCTGAGTTCAAATCCCGCCGAGGTTATCTTTGCCTTTCATCCTTACGGGGTCGATAAAATAAAGTACCAGTAATGTACTGGGTATTTGCTGACCTTGTGCCAAAAAGTAGAAAGAATTATGACAATTTCACAATTACAAGTAATCGGCAACATTTTGTCCAATTTTAATGTTCTCTTCATAACTCAAGTATATTCCACTCTATAATAACCTGCATGATCTCTTAAATTCCAAATGTAATTGGAAAATGTTCTTTTATTCTTGTTACACTTTATTTATATCTGAAACAATATCTTTCATTCTTCCTTCCTTTCTTTCTCTCTCTCTTCCCCCTCTCTCTCTCTGTATCTCTCTCTCTCTACATAAATAAATGTATACACACACATGTATGTATATATATATATATATATATATATATATATTTGAAAAACTGGCTTTGACAATCGCCACCGACGAATGCGAGAAAGTTAACCCGGAATCTTCCCACCGGAATTAACAAAGTACTTACTAGATCTACCAACTCATAATATTATAATATTCTAAAATTAAATCAAATTCTTTAGAACTACAAGTGAAGTCATTCTTTTGCTTTTTTTCAAATATACCTGACTGTACCAAGGATCTCACACATTTTTCCAATATATGTATATATATATATATATATATATATATATATATATTGGAAAAATGTGTGAGATCCTTGGTACAGTTAGGTATATTTGAAAAAAAGGAAAAGAATGACTTCACTTGTAGTTCTAAACAATTTGAATATATAAACGTATATGTATATAAACGTATATATATGTATATAAACGTATATATATGTATATAAACGTATATATATATATATATAAACGTATATATATGTATATAAACGTATATATATATATATAAACGTATATATATATGTATATATAAACGTATATATATATGTATATATAAACGTATATATATATATGTATATAAAACGTGTATATATATATATATATAAAGTTATGAAACTAAAGGAGCTGTGTGGTTACTAAAAACAAGATTTAGGATGGTGGTTAGGATGGAATAGGAGGAGAAAGGAAGAAAGGAGTTTCCATCGTCAGCTGTAAATGTACCCCGAACCGATGTTTCGGCGCTGAATTACAGGACATCTGTGTAGTTGGGGTGCGCTCGAGGCCTTTTATTGATCAAAAGGGCAGGTGGAAAAGCAGAGAGAAAAAAAGGAGAGAAAAGGAAAGAGAGGGAAAGGAGGAATAGCAGGAGGGGGGGATGAAGAGAGAGGAAGAAGGGGAAAAAAGGATATATATATATATATATATATATATATATCGATTCTCCCATCGATTTCAATGTTTGAGAGTCCAACAGCTGGGTTTTGTTCTTTTATGAGACTTTAATTCGGTTAATGATTTGGCGATTCGATGACAGATTGGAAATTAGAGAAGACCTTTATACAGAGTGGCCGACATGTTAGATCAAATCTTCGCCTTTGCTCTCGCCTTTTAAAACAATCCAAACCTTTGAGCTTGTCCTTGTATCTGTGTTATGGTATTCTCACATTATAGTTTAATTGGTTCAAATCCCACCGAGGTTAACTTTGCCTTTCATCCTTACGGGGTCGATGAAATAAAGTACCAGAAATACACTGATATAATTGCTGGCCTTGTGCCAAAAGTAGAAACAATTATAGTTTAATTGGATATAAGTTGATGTTAAATATGAATAAGTCAGAATAAAATTCTAGATACTGAGTTTCTAAATATAACATGTTTGAGAAAAGTTGGATTGTCAGAACGGAAATGACTTAGTTCAAGCGTTAGCTTGATATCAGGCGACGGCTTGAGATAAACAACTGTATCAAAGATATACTGATCAGTGTACACTCTATCTGAATACAATGCGTGATAGTCATGTTTGAAAATCTCATCATAAGCCTCTTCTACAAAACTGAGATTACTCTAAACAACAACAGCAATAATAAGGAAAAAACACATTACATGATGGAAAACTAAGATAATATGTCTAAATATAGAACGTCATTTTTCATAAGTTGGTCTGACAATATGGTGTGTAAGCATCAACAAAAATAAGAAATAGTTATAGATCCTAATATTATACATTGTCTGGTATCTACATTCAACTGTTTATATAAATACATTCCTAAGTTTTATATCGAATAACAATAATAATCGATTCGTTTGCAAGTAAACAGTCTCATTACACTATGTTTTTAGATGACCATCGCCGTCCTTTTTTTCTAGTGGTCACAGAGAGAAACAATGATGGTTTCTCTCTGTCATGGCTAGTAAAAAAAAAAAAGAATGGTGATGGTCTTCTAGAAAGAGACATAGCGTAATGAGGCTGTTTACTTGCACACGAATAAGTCTGAATTAATAATCTAATGTCAACAGAGATGGTATATAAGCCTGTGTTTGTGTGTCGATGTGGGGGTGAGTGTATGCGTGTGTATATGTTTATTGAGAGAAATATAAATAGGGATTTTTTAATGTTTTCTCAATTTTGTGGCTTAAATAATACTAAATTAAAGGCAAACCACATTTACTAGCAAAGCTAAATTTTTTGTTGATACGATGTATATAGGAAGAAACGCACACAGAAACACATACCAGTTTGACTCAGACATATCAAAGATATAAATGCATACACTAATATATAAATGCATACACTAACATATATTTGTTATATCAAAGATATAAATGCATACACTAACATATATTTGTACAAATATTCATATGAATGTGTATATATAATATATATATATATATATATATATATATATATATATATATATATATATATAGGAATGAGTAGGACCCCGACGGCTGAGCTCAAGCCGTTTCGACGGCTAATTCTGTCGAAACGGCTTGAGCTTACCACATTTCCTTCGTTATATATATATTGGTATACATACATATGATTATATATATATATTGGTATACATATATATGATTATATATATATATAATCATATATATGTATACCAATATGTGCATATGTATATATTTTTTTTTACTAAAGAAATTAACAAAATTATTTAGCCTGATAGTGGGGTTAAGAACCCTCGTGATGTGTTGGTGTAAATGGTAGCACAGTGGTCCGGATAACCAAAGATGTGTGTTCGACTCCCATGTACGTCAATACTCCCCTTTTTCCATTTCTCCGAGGGTTCTTAACCCCACTATCAGGCTAA
>OZ024753.1:31520285-31525285 GCA_964016885.1 Eledone cirrhosa
TTCTGCTATGTACTGAGTACTTACTGACTGTGGTTAACCCAGGATAAACTTGTATGTATGTATGATTGAACCCAGGATAAACTTATATGTATGTATGTATAAAGGTTTGTGCGTGAGTGTGCGTGTTTTGTCTATTATTTACACTGTAAATTTCTGAGATATCTGGACTTCAGTTGAAATCCCAATGAATCATAGAATGGTTTCACCGCACCCTCTCATTATTATGTATTATTCAAGGTTAACTTTCCCTTTCACCCTTACGGGGTCGATAAAATAAAGTACCAGTAATGTACTGGGTAATTGATGGCCTTGTGCCAAAAGTAGAAACAATTATTTGCCTAAACGTTGAATTAAGCGTAGTAGTAGTAATAGTATGTTACAAGCGGTTCAAGCAAGCTATCAAACCTCTGAAGGGCATTGTTACATGTTTCCTAAAGGAAATATTAACCAAGCAATCTTTCCTCTGCATTGAAGCCTCAATTTAGCAGAATATCAGTAGAGTTATTCAATTCTATTGTATTAGTTGCTGCGATAAACATCCCTGAAGACTTTTGATATTCAAATACCTTTCAATACAATTTGTCGTTTATAACACATACATACACACACATTCATACATGTACACACACACACACACACACACACACACACACACACACACACACACACACACACACACACCACACATATATATATATATATAGTGTAATACACTATTTTCATTGCAAGATGAGATAAGCTGGATGCCCTTTACAGTCACCTATACTTCAGGAGCGAAAAGCAAGTTGATGAATTAAGGATAGTTCAGGTAGCAGAACATTTACAATTCGTAGAGATGTACCAATATATAATAACATCCTATACTTTTCTTTATTAAAATCTAAATATCTATAAATTGTCGATTGAATTTTCATCAAATCGGACCGAGTAAACAATGTTTCCGTTGGTCTTTCCAATTACTAATACTATCTATCGGTTGCAACTCCAGGTAGAATGAGCAACGTGAAAAAGTGTCTTGCCCAAGGTCATAACGCATCACCTGGTCCAGGAAACGAACTGACAACCTCACGAATGTGAATCCAGTTCTCTAACCAATCAGCCACACGCCTTCATATATAATATATAATATATAATATAATATATAATATATATATAATATATATATATAATATATATATATATAATATATATATATAATATATATATATATATATATATCTGCGTGTAAACACGCACACGCGCACACAAAACTAACTCGTACATCGAGTTTTGAGACGCTAGTGTATTAGAATCCGTAGGAAAATGTGAAAACTCGGCGTAAGGAAGGTGTTAAAACACCAAAATGGCGTCAAAGCGGCGTTGGGTAAAACATTAGCTCGAAGTGAGTTGGCGTATTTAAACGTCTGTTTATTACGTGAAGTGTGTATGGGTGGAGAGAGTTTTATTCAATAGCCTCCTTGTGTATATTTTGAGTGATTGCCATCAGAGATCAGCAAGTTTTAGAGAAAATAATCGGCTGTTTCCCAAATGTCTTCACCGTGTCTGATCGTTTTTTGTTGTTGTTTTTGCTTTGCTTATTTTCCATTGATCTTTTGTTACATACTTATATGTACAACAGTGTGTTTAACAATGGTTTCGTCTAATTCACTCTTTTTTTTTACTTCGTCTGTGTGTGATTAGAGGAGTGTTTTATGTTTTCCTGCCTTGTGTAATTGTCCACGCGTTTGTTTAGGATTGAAGCACGCTCTTCATATGTCGTAGACTGTGCGCAATCATTGCTCTCTCTCTCTCTCCTGATTTTATCTTCCCTTCTCTCTGTCATTTACACTCTTTTCCTATATCTTACACACACATTCTCTCTCTCTCTCTCTCTCTCTCTCTCTCTCTCACTTAACTGCTATATTTCTTTCTCTGCTTCATTTCTTCCATCCCGCCTCTGTCACTCACTAAACACTCATCACCTATCTCACGAGCTGTATCTTCTTCTTTCCTTCTTCTTCCTCTTTCCTTCTTCTCCTTCTTTCTTTCTTCTTCTTCTTCTTCTTCTTCTTTCCTTTTCTTCTTTCCTCTTTCCTTCTCCTTTGTCTTCTTTTTTCTTCTTTCCTTTTCTTTTCTTTTTTCTTCGTTTTTGTCTTCTTTCTTTCTTCTTCTTTCCTTTTTCTTCTTTCCTTTTTCTTCTTTCCTTTTTCATCTTTTCCTTTTTCTTCGTCTTTGTCTTCTTCTTTCAATTATAACTTTATAGGAGACTCTCTGAGAGATTAACTTGAAGAACTCTTAAACCTCTATGTCTGTCGATTTCTTTAGTGTCTAGAATTTAATTAATGCCACAGATTCTTGAAACCACTGACCCCTCTCACTTTCCATATTTAACAAGATTTTCTTGTTTCATGGAATATTAAAGTTCATAGAATCTGAACTACCAAGCAATGACATCTGCTTGCGGCTGTTCAAGATTTGACCATTGTCATAGAAAATTTCGAAAGTTTCGATGAAAAGATTTCTAGTTAAAAATGTTTTACTTATTGGTGCAGGCACCACTATGTTGAAGTGGGTGGGGCTATTCCAACTTATGTGCCTCTGAATATTTTGGATAGGCGATCCGGCTGGGGTATATCTGTAGGTAATATTTTCTATAAATCAACTCCAGAAGTGTTCGTTGACGGAAAGTACACATACACAGATATACACATCTAAACACATACACACAGACACACACACACATACACACACACAAAGACACACACACATACATATATATTTATAGTAGATATAAATAAACACAGTAAATTGTGTGTTTAAAATTACGAAGGCTGAAAGACCACCTTGGTATGACGAATACAATCTATGAAACAAACGGAAAATACAAGATAAAAAATGAATTAAAATGTACAAACCGTTTCAATAATATATTAATCTCCCCTCTACATATATATATATATATATATATATATATATATATATACAAACATTGAAGCTCCGACGTCTGGCAACTGACTTGGTAAACACCCACATAATTATTAACCATCTTGCCAACAACAATTCTGAGTTCCCTTTTGATTTCCATGTGTCTAACACATGTGGGCATGCCAACAAAGTCAGAGAACAGCACAGCTCCCATTTTTTCACGATCAGAGTTGCTGAAGCATGGAACAAACTAGATGCATCAGCTATTAGCTGTCGAGACACTGCATCCTTTAACACCTCCATGCTTCTGAGATTCGCCAACACTACACTACACCTAATATTCCCCCTCCGTGCACACGCACTCATGTATATCATGACTCGTACACTATTCACTTCCCTGACATTTGTACATTATTCTATTTACTATACATGCACCTTTGATGAGTTGTAGTGGACCTGAGCTCTGTACGCAATAATTTCATTATTATTATTATTATTCACACACATGAATACTATATATGGCGAGATTAATTGTAGAGTTGGATTATTTTAGATGACTCTACTAGAAATGTGCCAATAGCTAACTTTGTATAAGTTATTCTATATATGTTTACATAATTTCTCTAAGTGATATCTTTAGGTATCATTCCTTGAGATTTTCTGTATATCAGTGACAACTAATTTTCTGTTGATACATGCATCAATGCTTATACATATGTGAGAAAAACCACAGACCCTCCATCTCAATTCTACTTTTGAAAAGCAGAAGAACTGCGAAACCGGTAAAGGAACCAAATAAATATATATATATTTTTTTTAAATAAGACTCCACTTGCATTTCCGATTCCATCTTTTTTTTCTTTATATATATATATATATATATATATATATATATATATATATATAACCGTATCGCATTCTACCCTATAATATATATATAACCGTATCACATTCTACCCCATAATATATATATATAATGTGCGTCTATTTATGTATATATACATATATATATATATATATATATATATACTCGAGATGCATTGGTCTTCACGATAGTCTACGCAGAAAGTAGGATCGAACCCCAAACCATATGGTTGCGAAGTAAACATCTTAACCACACAGCCAAACCTATAGATATTTGAGTTGGTATCCAGTTGTATGTTTCGCTGAAATGAATTCTATCACATTTGACATTTATTCCAACGTGATGAATTCACTAATTTCTGGTAGATTGTGCTATGACATGCAGGACACTCAATTGGTTCGCGCGCGCGTGTGTGTGTGCGTGCGTGCGTTTGTGTGCGTGCGTGCGTGTGCGCGCGCGCGCGTGTGTGTGTGTGTGCTTGACAGGCATTACTTTTACTAGGAATATATGACATATAGGGGTCAACATTCAGTGTTTGCGCTGACGTGATTAATTTTACAAGTCTGGAGAGGCAACATTAGTATTTATATAGTAAATGACTTGTTAGATATATGTGATAGGAATAACTTCTCACTACAGACTCTCTCTCCCCCCCCCCCTCTCTCTCTCTATATATATATATAAAGTAAACATAAATAACAAAAAAAAAATTGCACAGTACATGTAGGAATTATATTAGTTTAACGTTTGAAATATCGCAAAGAGAGTCTTAATGTTTCGGACACTAGTCCTTCATCAGAAGATAGAGGTAGGAATAGAAGATAGATAGTAAAGAGTGCTGAGAGGAAGGAACAGGGAAAAAGAGAACAAAAATTGGGGAGAAAAGATCACACGTATGTATTTACTCGGCATATTTATAATCACACTTTTAAGAAAACACACATATAAACATGGTCAAATAGGAAGTATGCACTTAAGCCTTTATACCCATATTTCTGATCAGTTTATAATTATAGTCGTAATAATTAAGTCTATATTTGGCACAAGGCCACCAATTTGAATGGAAGGTCGATTAACTAGGCCGCAGTGTGTTACTGGTATTTTATTTTATCGATCCCGGAAGGATGAAAGCAAAGGTAACATCGGTGGGATTTGAATTCAGAACGTAAAGGGCCTTAATTCTATGCCGCAAAGCCTGTTATCCAATGCCTTACTAATACCGCCAGTCTAT
>OZ024753.1:31535285-31540285 GCA_964016885.1 Eledone cirrhosa
TATAATCTATATCATCTATACATTTACATTGTGTAGCACTTATGTATTTACATTAACGCCTATAGATGTACAATTTACATCACTTATACATGCACAAGTTACATCACCGCTAGATATAAAATGGACACCAGCTACACACGAACAACTTATATAAACTATACATATCTGTCTCCCTTTTATATTAATTGTAAAACAACGTATACATGTAAATATTTATATTTGCTTTGCTGGCGTGTATATGTAGCAATAAACCGCTTCAATGCGTGGTATGTCACAGTGTTTTAATTGAGTAACATATGGAGTGATATGAGATATGCATTTTTTATAAAAATATCGATGTCATAGCTGTATGTTAATGGCGAGGCTCGAATATGACACCATGTATGAAGGTTGAGAGTAACTATCATGAAAAATGCCAATTTCCCAATAATCCGATATCATGCTATTAGAATTCTCTGTATTATAAGGTGAGGATTTTTATGAGCTAAGCAATTCCATACCAACATGTCCTTCTATTATTAAAGTAACAGTAGGGTTTGAAAATGTCATAGACGTTAATACATTATTGATGCATGTCTTTAGATCTATTCGTGGGGAGATAAGCAGTATAGCGTTAGATAACACTAACACTAAAATGTAAATTCATACATACAGGTAATGGTGTTAGGTTTTTGTAGATGAAATAAATGGCTAAAAAAATATATATAAACATATGTAAGTAGATAGGCACTCACATGCATATATATATATATATATATGCACATATAAATGCACATATATATATATACAGATATGTATGCACTTATATATACATTTATATGCATATATATATATATATACATATATATGCATATATATATATATACAGGTATATACATATATATATATATATATATATATATATATACATATATATATGCATATATATATGCATATATATATATATACATATATATATATATGCATATATATATATACATATATATATATACATATATATATGCATATATATATGCATATATATATATATACATATACATATATACATATACATATATATATACATATATATATGCATATATATATGTGCATATATATATATACATATACATATATGTGCATATATATATATACATATACATATATATGCATATATATACATATATAAACATATATGTATATATACATATATTCATATATAAATGTATACATATATAAATGTTTTATATATATATATATATATATATATATATATATATATATATATATAACTGAGTTTCTAACTCAATATATACTTTTAATATATATATATATATATATATATATATATATATATATGATGTTATTTGTCTCAAAACCCCCAAATACCTACATCCGACTTCGGTATTGATACTCTTCATGTCTCTCAGTTCTTTGTGCTATTGCTTGAAAGCAGTCTGATGTTGTCCCCCACCTTTAAGATTTCTAGGCCCTTGTTTATCCAATAATAAGGAACCATGTCAAATGCCTTCTTAATGTCTTTGTTAATTTGTTTTTACATGATTTTATTGTAAACTTTCACTGTCCCTGTATTCTTGTATTATTCCCTATATGTGGGCCATAGTGTCTAATAAAGAAATTATTATTACTATCATTAACACTATTAAAGGACTTATGTGGATTAGCAAATCGGTGGCACGTCAAACAACATGCTTTGCATCACAGAATTATAGTCATTTAAATTCTCAGTTCAAATCCCGCCGTTTTACGTTAGCTTTCCCTTTCATCCTTACGGGGCCAATAAATTAAAGCACCAGCAATGCACTGGGGTCGATTTAATCGAATTTCCCTTCCCCTTCAAATTGTTAGCCTTTTGCCTAAATCAGAAACTATTATTATTATTATTATTATTATTATTATTATTATTATTATCATTATCAAGGGCGGTGGTTTGGCAGTATCAGTAGAGGGTCTGACGCCATGCTTTCCAGCAAAGAGTTATGGCCCTTGCCATTCTGAGTGCAAATCCCGTCGAGGTTAACTTTGCCTTTCATCCTTACGGGGACGATAAAATAAAGTACCACTAATACACTAGGATAATTGCTGGCCTTGTGCCAAATGTAGAAATAATAATTATTATTATTATTATTAAAAATTATATTAATAAAGTACCAGTAATGTACTGGATAATTGCTGGCCTGTTGCCAAAAAGTAGAAACAATTATTAACAATTATATTGATTTATTAGTCCATTAAAATGATATTTTTCAATGTTTAATGTAATTTGTGTTGAGAATGACTTCAATACTATATTAGTATGTATGTGACTAATGGATCTAAAGTCGGAGTTAGATTAAACATAATTAGTAGCTAAAATGGTAATGCAAATTTCTTTAATTAATTCAATATAATATAGGATTTCTTTAAATGTACACGCTAGAATATCTAATTGCCACAATAAAATTCATGTATGCATTATTATGTAATATTACGTATTATTTCGAATAATATTGAGTTATTACATAACCTTAAATACACGCACACTAACACACACACTAACATACACACACACACACATATATGTGAATGTATGTGTGTGTTTGTGTGAATGCCTGATTATGTATGCATATATATGTACGCATCTATAATTGAAAAAATAAAAAGATAACTTTATGCCAGACAGAATAAATAATAGGGCTATATTTTTATATAATAATTAGTGTACATATAGATTTTGGCGGACCACTGGCGGCTTTATGTGTTAAATTGAGCTCGAAAATATCTCTACATTTGCATAGATTTTACCGGGGTGACTTAATAAGAAGAGCCTTTCTATTTAGGGCAATCTCTACTGTTTCCCTTTTAGAAAATTAGGATTATCGCATCTGATTAGGTACCTTTCCAGAGATCAAGGCAACCCGGCTCGCACGATTCTGCCAGAGAATGCCTTCTCTATTTAAGGCTTTTAACATCTCTGGTTGAGTTTCATATTCCCGAAAGTCCTTGCCATATTAGAGCTCTATAACTGTAAAAGACGTTGGGACTGGATGTAGAAGAGCAGCAAAATAGTAACTTCAACTCGCCTGGTTGCACCTCTCTGAAGAGAAAGGATCCCCCGACAAGTTCCTGGTAGTTGGCGTGTAAAGTGTCTGATTCTTAAGCAATCTCTCTCTCTCTCTTTATACACACACCTCTCTCTCTCTCTCTCTCTCTCTCTCTACATACATAGACACACACACACACACACACACACACACACACACACACACACACACACACACACACACACACACACACACACACACACACACACACACACACACACACACACACACACACACACACACACACACACACACACACACACACACACACACACACACACACACACACACACACACACACACACACACACACACACACACACACACACACACACACACACATATATATAATATTTATGCATGCGTTTGTGAGTGCGTGGTTGGACGGGTTTGTGTATATCTCATTACAGATAGCTAATATGTTTACAAAAGTGGCCATTTCGAATATCGTTTATAAGATTCGAAGCGTTTTACTAGAATTAAAAAAATTACCCAATCAATATTTTATTTCTGTTCTTTGAAGTGGCTACTTAGAATCTCGCCAGGAGGACAGATGCAAAATTTCCAAAATAAATATCAAATATGGCATTAAATGTTACTATGATTAAAAAATACTAATTAATTAACGAAATAAATCGCATAATGTTGTTTTTATATCATCTGAAATTGTTATTTAAACTCAACCTTCACAAATATGAAGTAGTGAAATGTATTTTGACACATTCATTTCTACTTCATATAGTCTGCCTATAAGACATCACAAAAAAATTGAATTCCACTGAAATATTCAATATATAACTTTTATTTAACATTCCAAGCCTATATTTTTAATAAATTTACATTTACTCTCATCGTTGAAATATTCAAAATCGTCCCCGCTCCTTGGGACTTCCTCTGCAAAATGAAATCACATACACACAGTTAGTAAGTGAAACAAACAGAACATAGGAGGCAATTTCACACAGTTATATATGGTTCGCGCTTGTAGGAAGTACACACACAGACACACTCACGCACACACACAGACACGCGTGTGTGTGTGCGAGAGAGAGAGAAAGTCAACATAGCAAAACAATACGGGGGAATACAAAAGTATACAAAAGGAATGTTATATATATATAGTGGTAGAACACTGGAAGGTAATATCCGTAGTGGTAGAGCACTCGGTCCATGGGACGAGTTAGGTAGACGTGGTTACACAACAGTTAGTTCTCCATACCGAGAACAATTGTTTCACCTTAGCGGATCCGCTAAGGTGAAACAATTGTTTTCGGCATGGTGAACTAACTGTTGTGTAACTACTTCTATATATATACATATATATATATATATATATATATATTATATATTCATCATTGTCAGAAAAAAGAACGTTTTTAAACAGAAAATGGTAGTATACTTCCTTGAGAATCATACAATTCTTACAATGAGAATATCATATATATTGATTCCTAATATAGGAAGATTGCCAGGAATTTTTAAGAGGGAGTATAGTCTTTTATATAAAAAAAACTATTACTTGACCCGTTACATTATTTTATCGAATTCTGCTTATTTTCTGTGAAATGGTTGAAATCGAATCGCTCTGATATTTTTTATAATCCTTTAGCGATTGATTGAACGTTGATGTGCTTTTTGTGATCGCCTATTTTTTTACTGTTTTCAGTTTTCATTTAAATTGCTTTGCCTTTCCAGTTCTTTGCTTTTTTATGTATTCTGTTGGCCATACGCAAGCGTCTAAATTTTCTGTATATCGATTAATAGTTTAGAGGTGCGCTTGTTATATTAACACTGCAATTGACGCACGTGTTTATTCTTGCCACATATGAGGTAGCCGTTTTACAACATATCAATATTGCTAATGTGATATCCAAATATGTGTCAACATGTCTTGCTAGACCACAATAACAGAAATAA
>OZ024753.1:31545285-31547785 GCA_964016885.1 Eledone cirrhosa
GGTTGTCTTGCTCGCATAGGACTGTCTGGCGGGTTTTCTACAGTTGGATGCCCTTCCTAACACCAACCACATTTACAGTGTGGGGCTGGGAGGTTTTTACCGTGTTGCCTACACGGCCACATTACAGCGTGGACTGTCTGGCGGGTTTTATACAGCTGGATGCCCTTCCTAACACCAACCACATTTACAGTGTGGGGCTGGGAGGTTTTTACCGTGTTGCCCTCACGGCCACATTTACAGCGTGGACTGTGTGTTTTTTGTCGTGACACCTACACGATCTCATTTGTTTCGGCCTGGATGTTGTGGGACCAACATAACTTTACATTGAAAGGGGCGGTGTGGGTGGGGTGGAGGGACGGGGGGGAGGGTGTTTTGATAGAGATGCCTACTGACTGTAGTAGGTTTTTACTTTGTATTTAGGTAAGGCGGGTCTTCTCTATTACTGAGTACCGCCAAAGGCCTCGGTCCAGTGACATTGTCTTGGAGAGGTGTAAGCGTGTGAGGTCGGAATTTATCAGCTCGTCCCATGTTTTTCTGGGTCTGCCTACTCCGTGGCTACCGTCTATCTTTATTGCCCTGCACTTTGTTATACAGCTGTCGTCTTTCATGCGCATCACGTGACCGTACCAACGTAGCCTTCTCTCGAGTAAACAACATCTGATCCCTCTTATTTCTAATTTTTTCCTTAGTTCGTTTATGCTTTGCCGTTCACGTATATTACTATTGCACATCCAGCGGAGCATGCAAGCTTCGTTCCTCTCTAGTCTGCGTATATCCTCTGCACACAATGCCCAGGTCTCACTGCCATGCAGCATTGCTGTTCGTATGCAGGCATCGTATAACCTGCCTTTCATTTTTAGGGAGAACCCTCTAGCGGCTAATAGTGGTATAAGCTCTCTGAACTTTTTCCATCCAGTTCTGACTCTAGCTACTGTACTTTCAGAGCACCCTCCCCCACTGCTGATTTTGTCACCCAGGTAACGGAAGCTGTCCACTATTTCTATAGAACCCTCTGCGCAGTTGAAGGAGCTAGTATTTTGTGGGCACTTGCTGCTACTTATGTAAAATCTATGTTCTTAGTTAGCTTACCTGTGATCCCACTACATCTTTTATGCACCCATACTTTGCATTTGGGACATAAAATGGAGTTTCTACCTACGCCTTTCCTACACACTGAGCATGGCCATTTCCCAGATGGGACTGCCGCCTTATTTTCTTTCCTACAAACTAGAACTTTAGTCTTAGCCAGGTTAATTTTAAGGCCTTTTGATTCTAGGCCGTGCTTCCATGTTTGGAATTTCTTCTCTAGTTCGGTCATTGATTCAGCTATGAGCGTTAGATTATCTGCGTATAGGAGTTCCCATGGGCAGCCGGTCTTGAACTCCTCTGTTATAGCCTGAAGGGCAATAATAATTAGTAGGGGGCTATATATTTATATATAATGATATATATATATGATATATATATATTTATATATGATATATATATATATATATGTATATATATAATATGATATATATATAGATTTATATATAATATGATATATATATATAGATTTATATATAATATGATATATATATATATTTATATATAATGATATATATATATATATATTTATATATAATATGATATATATATATTTATATATAATGATATATATATATATATTTATATATAATATGATATATATATATTTATATATAATATGATATATATATATTTATATATAATATGATATATATATATATATATTTATATATAATATGATATATATATACATATGATATTTATATATAATATGATATATATATATATATATGATATGATATATATATATATATATATATTTATATATAATATGATATATATATATATATATATATATATATTAATGTTTAACATGGTAACGTGTAGTGTGGTATTAACCTCCGTTAGTAAGCTACAGTTCATGTGATGGCTTCCAGACTGTTTTCGTCTACCCAAGTCATAGCTTAACCAAAGATTATAATCAAACGACACTTGACCAAGACGCCACGCAGTTAGATCGAACTCAGCACCTAATAATTGCGAGGTAATCCTCTTAACTATCTGGCCATCGCGTGTCCACGGGCGCGCTATAGAATTTATGATTTAAAAAATAAATAAAAATGTTAGCCATACCGATGACCAAAGGCTCTGTTTATCCAGTGCTTTCATTCATAGGATTATGAAAATAGAAATTGATTTGAACATGATTTGCCTGTTAATTACTTTCATATATATATATATATAGACGATGGGAAATTTTACAGAGGACACTAATAATGTATAATTGCATTTACATTAATTAACTAAAATGCTAACGTGAGTCAAACTGCCGCCACAACGCTGCTTATTGGAAGTGTTTCTATTTTCTGTTACCTTCGCTTAATTCTAATTTCTAGACGAAAGGAAATGAGTACCGAAATGAAACTCGTCAAAACTATAAACATTCGTGTCGACATTTCAGAAAATTATATTT
>OZ024753.1:31560285-31572785 GCA_964016885.1 Eledone cirrhosa
TGGAGCATTATACCAAGTAACTCGTCTATTACGGTTTCTATGTTGTTTATTGTTTTTATAGGATGCATCGTGATGTTTACTAGGAGGATTAATGTTAATGACCTCACCACGCACATTTTTAGTTAGATTTATTGATTTAGGTGTTTTATCTTGTTTATTAGGAGTTTTATTATTAACATTTATTAGAGTTGTATGATGAGTAGTTTTTTGAGAGTTACTATACTTTATATTAGAGGAGTTGTTGGTATTTTGGGGTATAGTGTGGGTGGCATTTAGGTGTGTACTTTTCATTTGGTGCTTGTTGGTAATATTAGGTTGTATGTTTATAGTATTTTTAGTAGAAGGTATATATTCTAATCTATTTTTGTGGCCACTTCTATCTATAGCTTCGTTATAGGTCACATTTTTATCAAATACATCTTGGTTAGACGAAAGGTTAGAAATTCTAAGTGATATATTATATGCAAGGTTTTTAAGGATAGATTTAGGGTGATTAGATTGTGAGTGTATGTAGTGTAAGTTTTGGTTGGGTTTATGGTAAGGTTGGTAGATACCCGTAGTTAAGTCTAAAGTTATATCTAGGAAATTAACTACTTTACTTGTGTTTTCAAAAGTAATATGAAGACTATAATAGTCTTTAAGGAAAGTTCTAATAAGCTTTTTGTTTTTTTCTATTTCTGAGAGGCTAAGGTTGTTGGAAAGAAGAAGACAGTCATCACGATATAAACCACCTTTAAGGTGGGGAAAGGAAGCATTTATGTTGAAAAGAAGAAAGAGGCCCACAAGATCAGTAATTTGGGCAGAATCGCTTGAACCCATAGTAATATCAAATAGATTACTATATGTGTTTCTGGTCCAGTATTCATTCTGAAATTCAATAAGTGTTAGTCTAGCATGTGTAATAATATTAATGTCATCCAAAGTTAAGTTAGATCTATTTTTAGCAAATATCAAAGCTTTGTTCAGGAGTATAGGTGATATAGAAGAATAGTAATTATCTATATCAAATTGTAGAAATGAAGCAGAAGATTTACATCTAATATTTTTAAACCAGTTAATTACCTGGGAAGTGTTTTCCCAGAGTGGTAAATTAACATGTTTTCTTATTTGTGGGATGACACGATCCAAAATTTTTTTGCTAATTATTCCAATATCAGATTTGGAGGGACATATAAGTCTTATAGAAGGATTTGAGTTAAAGTTTGATTTATGATCCTTCAGGTTGACGTGTGGTCTTTTCAATGCCAAAGGTTCAGTTCTATCTTCAATGTTTAGTTTTTTTACTATGTACTCCGTTTATCTTTCACCGAAAGTGATTTTTGAATGCATCTCTTCTTTCCATGATATCCGGATTACATTGAGTTCTTCATACGGATTGGACACTACCGTAAACTCTTGGTAGATTTATCTACATATATATATATATATATATATATATAATACATATATATATATATATATATATAATACATATATGTAGGAGGTGAGTTTTATTGTAGTACAATAAAGCAATGCAGATATCGGATAAGTAGCACTCTAAAGTTTGTAGAACTGGAGTATAAATAATATATAAGATCAAAAGATATATTGATATGTTGATTTAAAACTGCACTATTCACAAGTGTTTTTTAACCTTCATATCATGTCTCCCTATTTTATCTGACGAAAACGCAAATGTCATCGCATGATGATATTTGTTTTTGAAATGCGCAAAATAAAATACATGGAACTCTTTTAATCATCTTTTGATCTTATATATTATAATACACATATATATATATATACACACACACATATACATATATATACACACACACACACACACACACACACACACACACACACACACACACACACACACACACAGACACACAGACACACAGACACACACACACACACACATACATATATATATATATATATATATATATATATATACACACACACACATATGTATACACATATATATATATATATCTATGAGAGAAGTCATATATATATGTGTTTGTGTGTGTATGTATGTGTGTATGCATGTATGTATTTATGATTATACGTAAAAAACTAAACAAGGAAAGATAACAGGGAAACAAGGCCAAACAATATTGATATAACACTTGATATAGTTGGAGCAATAGCATATAAGTCATATATCGTAAGGTAGAATGAGAGAAAGAAGAAGGAATATAAAGATCACCTGATCTCAACTGGGATCTGAATGAAGGAATTCGTCATCATAATTATATCGTATGAAAGAAATATTAATTAATGTTTTCAAATTGATGAAAATTTCAAAGAAATTTAAATTTAAAGGTAACTATCTGAGATATTCAAAAGATAAATACAGTATGAAAATAAAGATTTACACTAAAACACATTCATATCAGCGACATTATTGTAATGCACATACAGACAGAGAATAATTTGACATTTGGGGTTAAAACGTCTATGAAATTAGGTTAAGAAATGAAAAGAATAAGATATGAAAAACATTAGAACGATATGTGCTTACATACATATATACATACATACATATATACATACATACGTGCATATATGGTGGCTGCCAACTCGTTTTCGAGTACGGCCACTACTTTATATCCATGTAGGAGAACTCCCACCGATGCGCTGAACGAGTGTGACCCCTTAGTCCAGCCAGCTACTTGAAAACTTTGGTATAAACACTACACCTGTGACAAATATTGACACACAGTGCTGGGCCCACGATACGATGTGACGACAAGGGCAGAGAGATCTCCAGATATAAAGCAATGTCTGTGCCGTGAAGCTTTTATAGTGAGCAAAGGCACTGCACAAAGCCAGTCCCACTCTCTTAACTAAGATGATATTTACCAAAAAGAAGAACAAGTCAACATCATTGGATACCATCAGAGTTGCAGGTGTTATATCAGAGTTTTCCTTCTCCTAGAATTCTGCCTTGACAAAGGGTAAGGGGTCATCTCTCCCAGTGATTTTGGTAACATGTATCCCAGTACAACCTGTCTCATGGTAGGGTCGTTGTCGACTAGACTGGCAACGCCACCAAGGTTTCTTGGTGAGGAGGGTGACTTTGGACATCCTGCAGGACTAAAAACAAAACCTGTCAAAGGGCAAAGGAGCTCTTAAGAGTCAATGACATGCATATATACATACATAAAAACATATATACATACATACGTGCATGCATGCATCCATGAATGAATGTATGAATGCATGCATACATACATATATGCATAAATGCGTACATGCATACATACACACATACATTAATGCATCCAGTTTGTTTGGAAGAGTAAATTTTCTAATCAACTATCAACATTTATAAATCTTTATAGTCTTATCTACTGGATGAAGTGCTGATGTCATCCGTCGTAGTCTCTTTATAGTAGGCAAGGACAGTATCAGTGATATAGACAGTCTTTACCGTTGGTTAGACTCGTATGCCATCTGTCAGCTGTTTATTTTTCTATGTTGCTAGCGTATGTTGACTTTGGAATTGTTTTTATTAAAATATGGATAAAAAATACGTGATAAAAACGATACCACAAAAAGCAGTCATTTTTTTACTACAAATGTTGCGCTATAAATATAAAACAGCAAAGCAATAAAAAGTATTTCGGAGCAAATTTCACAGGATATTGATTGATATGGAGAAATAACTGAGAATATAGTAAATGTATAGTCAGACATACTACAGCCATAGAAACATTTTGTCTGAAAAAAAAATGTCTGAAAAAATATCAGTTCCTCAATGATTATACAGTGTGTGTATATATATATATATTTATATATATATATATATATATGTGTGTGTGTATGTATACACACACAGATATATAAATATACACATATGTATATATAGAGACATTTATATATGTATATATATATATATATATATATATATATATATAGAGAGAGAGAGAGAGAGAGAGAGAGAGAGAGAGACATATATATATATAGAGAGAGAGAGACATATATATATATATATATATAGAGAGAGAGAGAGACATATATATATATATATAGAGAGAGAGAGAGACATATATATATATATATAGAGAGAGAGAGAGAGAGACATATATATATATAGAGAGAGAGACACATATATATATATTATGTATGTATATATAGAGAGACATATATATGTATGTACGTATATATAGAGACACACATATATATATATATGTGTATATATATATATATATATATATATATGTACACATATCGTGTGCATATGAATATTGTTTAATCTAATTAAGTATGGCTGTTTCTATGTGTGTGGTGGGGATATGTGTGGGTGGATGTTTATCTCTGGGCTTGATGTGGTCATGTAATCTACCAATTAGAGATATCTTTAATTATAACTATCTTTCACAACTCTTCGATATTCGAAAATAAATTCTAATTTAAAAAACCCACGCTGTAACTTAGCAACAGTGTCTGATGTTATTAGCTTTAAATTAAGGTTAAAACCCTCGTGAATAAAAATATATAACATCGCCCTTCCTCCCACAAACAAACACTCAATTTTCTATGCATACTCTCTCTCTTTCGCTTACTCTGTCTCTCTTCCTCACTTTTATCTGGCTATATATATATATATGTCCTCTCTCTCTTTTTATTTCTATTTCAATCATCTCCTCTATCTCTCCATCTGTGCGTATATATATATATATATATATTTATATATATAGATATATATTGTTATACATTGGGAGAGTCATGCTGCCAATAAAAACACACGCACATGTTGATTTTATTTATTATAAATTTCCGGTTGGTTGGTTTGATCACCGGATAGTTGTTTATATATTGTTAAAGTTCTTTCGTCACATATTCTGTGACCTCCTAAGTCGCTGGGTTTTTATTTTGTCTCTCTTTTGTTCGGTCCTACATCACCTTGTTTGTCACATATACATATTAATGCTTAGATACACGCCTGTGCGTATGTGTGTGTTTGTATAGACAGCATATCAGAATTGTTAAGAAGCTCGCTTCGCAATTATATAGTGGTAGTTTCCATCACACACGGTGGTATATTGAGCCAATATTATTTTCCATAGACTGAGGTCCACTAAACACATTTCAGTGAAAGTGAGTTCAAAGAAACTGGTGCGATGTTCTTCGGTTAGACTGACTGCATACTTACTTCAAATGTCAAACCTCGTCATAGACCTTGTCACGCTGAAAATTGCATTAAGGAAAAAAAGAACCGGCTTTTTCTTTGTTCATACTAGATTATTCATTGTTAAAGCCAACAGAGGGTAATTACTTTCAATTCAATTTATATATATATATATATATATATACATACATAATGTCTGTGTGGGTATGCGAAAAGTCAACTTGGATAAAGAACACAGGAGACGATACATTACGATATATTAGATTAACGCATGATAAAGTCAGAAAACTGTCTTATAGCTTCGCATGTACCGCTTCTATATATATATGCGTCTGAATTCTAGGTTGGCAAATATTAACAGTTTTTCGTGTCACGAACTCTCGGATATATTAGTAGTGGTATCACTTGTAGCTGACTCAATTATATACCATACTATGCAAGTAAGCAGCGCAAGTATATGAAAAACACGAATACGTACAGCCAAATTCCAGGACTGTTTTTTTGTAAATAATTCTTTATAGATAGAAATAGTGTCAATGTGGGGAACTTCTGTCCGTGTTGGCGTTGCCTATCATCGAATTCTTACATACTTCTTTGCTTACAAGGAAATACACAACTAGTAGCATTACAAGGTCATCAAATAAATTGTGCCAGCCAACATCCAGCTAGTTAATTCTATAAATATATTTTGTAATGAAACAATTCTAGCATTCTTCGTATTTTGAAAATAACCTCTATATACTAATTAATTCACCGCTGTATCGTCCTTTATACACACATGTGCATATGTACACATACATATACTACACACTCATATATATATATATATATATATATATATATATACAACTGAAAATATACACACCTGAATTCATACGCCTGATATAGGGGTTGCCTCCCACGTGGGGTCAGCAATAGTCAGTCCTTGTATTGACATTGAACTAAAACCTGTTGAGAAAGTGGCTTCCTTGTTCAATCATCTTACCAGAAGCCTGACATTATTTGTGTAAGCGGATGGTACTTGATTTAGGAGCCGCAGAAACCCATATACTGGATTTTACCAACCTTCCAGAGGTCCGGGTAAATTTTCAATACCCGAATTACTTGATCGTTTTTTTTTTGGTTATGCGAATGATTGTTTAACCATCGTCTCAGTGTGTTTGGCCTTTAACGTTTGCTATAGCTCTGGTTCATCTGAATCATTGAGCACTTGCCGCACATCTTGGAGGTTGTTTTTCGTTATTTCGTGGGCCGAAATGCGAATCTCGATAATTTATGTTTATATATTGCAGAAACCCAAGAAGCTAGATTTAACACCCTTCTAGCGGGTCCGGGTGAGTTTTTTACATTCATTTAATTTATTAATTTATTGATATTTTATTTGAGTGACCCGAATCTTCCTGGTCGTTCTTTTTCGGCTGCACGGGTGATTTTAGGCATGATCTCTGTGTTGGTAATTTAACGATGGTTATAGCTCTGATTTATCCAAATTATTGAGCCCTCTGCCACACATGTCGGATATTGTTTATCGTGATTTCGTCGGCTGATATTCCGATTCTCGATTATTCTACTATATATATATATATACAAAAACACAGAGATACGCACTTATGAACACACACAAATCACACAGCGCAGACACATACACACACAAATCACACAGCGCAGACACATACACACACATAGGTTTGTTCGTATATGGTTGTATTATATTAATTTATCATATTGAATAATGGGTTGCATTTCCAATGATATTCATTTCATTGTCAGATGTACACACGACATATTTACTGAAATCAGCAACGACTGAAATCAAATTAGCAAGACAACTATATCTCTGTACATGTTTATAATGAATTAGCGCTTATGTCTATATACGTGTATATATGTGCAGTCGAGTGTTTATAGAAGCACACATTACCTTTACCCTTAAATATAAATCACTTGCAGTATATTCCATTGTATTATCGGAATTGTTGTATATAAAAATCCTAATGCATTGAATTTACAGAACTGTATATTTATTCAATATTAAATTTTACAATTGTTTGGATGTCAAGTAATCGGACGTGAGTATGATATTATGATGTTACTTAGTAATTGCTAGTTGCATTACTGATATATCTTTTCATCACATAGTTTATCTCGAACCGAAGTTATATGAAAATAAAAAGTAAAATGATGATACCAATGTAACAACAATTAGAATTAGAAACTATTGTATCTGCTACTGAGCAACGTATGTCGATGTTAAAATATCAATTCAAAGAGAGCTTCTATCATATCTGCAATAAAACAACAAACAAACAAATTGAAATCCTTTTTAGTAATGACAGAAAGATTCTCCAAATATATTTCATGGAAACGAATTGAAATAGCGCATAGAAAGATTCCACAAAAGCGTTCTTTGAATGAATAACGAGTTAAAGAATTAAAAAACACAAAATAAATGCACGTCGTCCATATTGCAATTCAATAGAACAGTTAATATAATAAAAATCATAATATAATATAATTGTTTCTACTTTTGGCACAAGGCCAGCAATTAACCAGTACATTACTGGTACTTTATTTTATCGACCCCGTAAGGATGAAAGGCAAAGTTAATCTCGGCGGGATTTGAACTCTGATCGTAAAGGGACGTAACTCTTTGCCTCAAAGCATGGCGTCCGACCCTCTACTGATACTGCCAATCCACCGCCCTATTATAATATAATATAATTGTTTCTACTTTTGGCACAAGGCCAGCAATTACTCAGTGCAATACTGGTACTTTATTTTATCGACCCCGTAAGGATGAAAGGCAAAGTTTAATAAATACATCTTTTGAACGAAAACATTTGTAACAGTGGTAACATTGTTAATATTTGTAGTAAACGATGTGTTGGAGATGAGACCCGAACTTAATCGGAAGACATAACTAAGTTAACCGAAAATTCTTTCAATTCAGACTTTCATAATATTTCGACAAGCATGTACCTCACAACGTCAGATTTATATGAAAGAAAACAATATAATATGATATCATAATACACGTAACAGCATGTTATATGTTACAAACAGTTCTAATTGTTTTTATGTAATCAGAGTAATTTATTCTCTGAATATTCCTTTAACAACGATAGCGTATTCCATTCCTTTTCAAGGCGTCTAACAATCACACTATGTTTTACGCTGTGTCAAATACTGTATTGCTGTCCCCTTCTCATGTATAATTAGCGCCATATTATGTGGTTAATTATACAGACAGTCTCATTAGAAAATCGGATAAGTTCCTTATAGCTTACAAAGTGTAGTTCTATCGAATATGTTCAATTGTAAAAGTTTTATATCACATCTACATACTCATTCACTTATATATATATAGAGAGAGAGAGAGGGGGAGGGGTGGGGGGGGGGGGGGCTATTAGATAGTACGTGAATATGGCGTTAATTTGACACCTGCTCAAATATACATACTGCAATGTCTGTCAAATCCTTTCAACACATTATTATATGATTCTCATCCTTAACCCAGCCTGCCGTTCCAATCAGTTCCCCCGTGACTTTACCAACAACATTGCTGGTGTCATTTAAAGATTACAACATGCTACATTCAAAATATTAAATAATTGATATAAATTATTATAAATCAAGCTGTGTACGTCACAAAGAGTAGTGAAAATATATGTAAGATAGCAGTATCTTTAATTCTGAACCTTCTTAAAAGTGACTTCAGTTTTTCTTCATATAATGAGGATTATCTACAATTAAGAGATTATAAATGAACTTCAGCTGTGAAAACTACTTTAACGAAGGTAAATGAGATATCTTCAATATTAAAAACCAATCATAGAAACACACCTACATAAATATGTTTATAGTAACTGTTGCCATCCATATCTATTGTAAATGTTGGAAATAATCTAAATATACGTATAACTGACGTCACAAATATCATACAAATAGTCACATGAAATAGAAATATTTTATCGTTAGGACTTTGTATAGTGTGTGTGTGTGGGGGGGGGGGAGTATGTGCGAGAAAAAGAGAGAGAGACAGGATGGGTGATAGGGTGTATGTAAGTGAGTGAAACACGGAAAAACATAAGTGTAGGAACGTCTTCCCTGTACACTGAACATTGTTAACTTGCCAACAGATAGAAAACATGTCGGTATGATGGAGTCGATTTTGATGGGTCGTGAACGTACGTACGTACGATAAAACACAAATACATCTGTGGACAAAATTATCGTTCTCTTTATATTTATCGACCTGTCATTAATTCTGTCTTGGTCTTTCTCTTTCGCTCACTTTTTCTTTCTTTCTCTCTCTCTCTCTCCCTCTATTCCTGACACGTGCACATACTCACCAATCTCTGTTACTCCTACTCTAGTTATATATTTACTTTATAAAGATTAAAGCTCTCTTACCTTGGCACTATGCATCAAATATATTGCCAATGGAAATCGGAATTTCTGACATTCATATCTTCATAACAAGAGCGACGTTATAAAAATAGTTAAAAAAAAGAAACAATCAATACGAGGACACTGACTTTGTTTACCATAGAACTAACCACAGGAAAATGCCGCCCGCTGCAACAATATATAATATCACACACATATAACAATTCAGCTTACATGTCGAATTTAGACGTCATGTTAATTTTGGCGTCTTTCGAACGCATATCATTATTGATTCTACTCTTGCTAAAAAAGAAAAGAACAGACAAACCTCATTTGGAGATATTCACGTACACATAACAGCTATTTTTCATTTCCAAATATATTTTCCTTAAACAGTTCAAATATTCCATTAAGCTACCTTCTGTATCACAGAAAAACCTGTAAAAATACATTGAAGCAAAGAAATAATTAATGGCTGTTGAAATACTTTGCGATCCACGTGAGAGGGGGGGGGGGGGTAAAGAATGTAAGTTTATCTAGAAAGACTCTTTTAAGCACTTCTTTGTTGCCTGAAGTATTTGAATTTTGTTGTAGTGCGATTAGTACACAGCCGGCTGGTAAAAAAAAACAAACAGATAAATTGTTCGACTCACATGGGTGTTTTTTTACACTTTTATAACCTTTGGATGTATAGATTAAAGTTTATATACTATGAAAATATTAATCTATATATACACACACACATATATATGTGTGGATGTGTTGTTTGTGTGTGTGTTTGTGGAACGAGATTAGTGAGCAAATGTTCATAGAACCTGCCTAACATTAACTGCATGACCAAATGTTTATTTTCTAAAGCAAAAGGTGGCAGACTTGAAGTTTACACTTTGAGATCGATTCTCTATGTCTCTCTCTCTCTGTTTCTCCCCCACCCCTATCTCTCTCTGTTTCCCCTCCCTTCCTCTCGCTCTCTCACTCTCTATATATATAAAGGGGAAAATGCGTAATTTAAGATGTGAGGGTCCTTTATTAATTGAGCCGTTTTACATATTTCAATGACGATAGACATCGTGATTTCTTCAGACACCAAATATTGATTAAAAGGTAACATTTAGGAGGCAATTTTGGGGGGAAGGGAGCGGACTAAAAGAATGTGTTTGCTTTTGCTTTGAGTGTCCGTGCCCTTTTAATGTTCAGGACATCCCGACAGCCCTGCTTAGTCAAAGGGGCATTGGTGGATTAATAAAGGACCCTAACATCTTCAACTTCGCATTTTCCTCTTTATTAATATACTCCGTCATCCTTGTTTTTAGGAAGTAATATGAGGTTGAGTGCTAGAACTGAATTGCATCCTTGTATACCGGATGTATATATATATATATATATATATATATATATATATATATATATATATAGCATAGTTTCTTATTATTTTCCCAATGGTAGTATGATGGATTGGTAGATTCGGTAGAGCGCCGGACAAAATACTTTGAGGCATTTGTTCCGAGTTTAACTTCAAATTCTGCCATAGTAAACTTTGCATTTCATCCTTTCTGATAGATGAAATAAAGTACCAGTAAAATACCTGGGGATTTAAACGAGTATATATATAAAGCATTGTTTCTTATTATTTTCCCAATGGTAGTATGATGGATTGGTAGATTCGGTAGAGCGCCGGACAAAATACTTTGAGGCATTTGTTCCGAGTTTAACTTCAAATGCTGCCATAGTAAACTTTGCATTTCATCCTTTCTTCTTTAAACTCGTTTCAATCCCCAGGTATTTTACTGGTACTTTATTTCATCTGAAATAAAGTACCAGTAAAATACCTGGGGATTTAAACGAGTTTACCCTCTCCACAAATGTTCGGCCTTCTGCATTAACGATGAACGATTGTTTGTTGGTGGTGAAAATAAAACAGTAATGTAGTTATTAACATTGTATTTACTGGGAGACAGAATATGTTCAAAGCGGTATTAATTGTTGAATATTGTTGCCTGAAAGTACGAATATAATTTAGATGAAAGATATATAAAAACGATTACGCCTACAAACACAATTTAAAAGGAGATTCATAATGGATAGTTTCCAAAACACTTCAATCTCTCTTTGAAAAAAACTCAAAATTCCAATCCATTCAAACAACCATTTCTCAAAACAACTTCCCGTTGCAAATATATATATATATATATATATATATATATATATATATATATATATATATAAGTTGTAATAAAATGAAAACGAAATTTCATTTCTCACTCTTAGTACGGCACTTACTTAAATGTAAGTATGTATGTATACGTACATACATATATGTATACAGACGTACAGTAGCATGCATATATATATATATATATATATATATATATATATATATATATATATATACACACATACAGGTACACATACATATATGTACGTATCAGTTTATAATAAGCGTCCGCTAAACTGATACGTACATATATGTATGTGTACCTGTATATATATATATATATATATATATATATGTGTGCATGCTACTGTACGTCTGTATACATATATGTATGTACGTATACATACATACTTACATATATATATATATATATATATATATATATATATATACAGGGTGTCCAAAAATTGTATACACACTTCAACAGCATTCTAATAAATATTGTCTGCACCGGTTATTAAAGTGTGTATACATTGTTGGGGACACCCTGATATATATATATATATATATATATATATATATATATATATGCATGTGTATGTATGTGTGTGTGTGTATGTATGTGTGTGTGTGTCTGTGTGTGTATGTATATTTGCGAAATATATCATTTGTACTATTTACTAGTATTAGGAGAAGGTTGTAAATTAAGCTTTCTTTTATGTAGGAGGTTGCGGTTGGGTTAAACTCACTCCTATCCAATCTCTTCTGCCAATACTACAATATTCTATGTTCCTCAGCCCATGCAAGTTTCATACCAACAGCACCCGAACACTA
>OZ024753.1:31587785-31589124 GCA_964016885.1 Eledone cirrhosa
AAGGACAACAACATCACCTATGATCTCACTTGGAGATTACTGTCCAGAGCCAATTCTTACACGGGAGGACGCCGTCCGTGCAATTTATGCTCGGAGGAAACTTTACAAATGCTGTTTTCGACGGACCAACTCCTAAACAAGAAAGATGAACTGGTCACTGCATGTAAACATAGATTGCGTAGGACTTACCTCGCCCTCAAACCCCATAATGACCCGGGGGGGAGGTAGACTAGGGCTATAACACCCCACTTGCCGATTTTGCAATGGGTAACACCTGCTTGCCAAGGAAGACGTAAGATCTTCTTTGTATTCTTTTATCGCTTCCTTTATTTCCTTCCCCCCTCTCTCCTTAGTCCTTCTACCCCAGCTCTTCTCCTTTGTCGGCGTCTTTTCTCGCCCACCCGAGGCTGCCCTTTGGCCCCATGTAGCCTTAGTACCCCCACCACCCCCTCCCCTAGTCTATGATAGATTTGGCGGACTCCGCCCTTTATAGCAGTTGGCTTAGACCCCGGATACTTGCCCCCTTTTTCCGACCGCTCCTACTATTCTCTGTGCCCTCTATATTTCTTAGTGGCACCTATGCCTTATTTTTTCGTTTCAGTATTTCTTGCTTCGCTTTTCTTCTGGGCGGGGTGGATTCTGAATTTATTTCTCCGTATTCTACCTTTATTTCGTACGAACTTTCATGTAGCTTGTTTTAGATCTTTTAGAGTTAGCATTAGTATATATTTTTCTCGGGACTCAGAATTATTATCTCGTACAAGTTCACTTTGCTGCACTGGATCGTTGCTGGCCCGGGATGGAAACCTTTATTGTTTATTTCGTGGTAGTCTCTTTAGTATTTTGGCCCCTTTTGTTGACCCGTCACCGTATCATTTACGTACTTATACCTCTTAAAAGGGTCCTTGCCTAATTCGTCCCACCTAGTTCTTTTACTTATTTCGTTATTTCTTTATTTATTTATTTCTTTACTTCTTTCTTTCTTTCTTTATTTTATTCTAGCCTTACAATAGCCTGAGACCTAGGTCGTAGAATTTAATTTACTTTACTTTTTTCTTTACACTTATTTGCTTTTCTTCACTCTCAGTATTTTTTCTTTCCTATATATTTCTACCCCCCATTGTTCTACCTACCGTTCCGACTTCCTCCCCCTCCCTCCCCTGTATCTTCTTTGACCTCATGCCCAGCTGTAGCTGGCACTACCAACGCTTGATTGGGTCTACTCCACCCCCTCCCCTCTTTCTCCTACTGGCAGGTTTAGCCACCATCTCCCCTACTAATTTGCAACCACAGAATTACTACTGATTTTTTGACAATCACTTTGACCATATATGGAATT
>OZ024753.1:31589324-31594324 GCA_964016885.1 Eledone cirrhosa
ATATATATATATATATAGGAGGGAAACGGATATTTCGCCGTTGAACTATAAACCGCATATATATATATATTTCGAGGTCATCATTGTACTGTGTTTACGTATCAATACTGATTAATATATATCGCGTACTCACTTAAACTTGCATTTTCTGTTACATATGCCTTTGTGTATATGCTTCCACTTAATATATGTATGTGCCTATATACATATATATGCGTATATATGTGTGTGTGTTTGCATATATACGCATATATATATATATATATATATATTGAGACTGCTGCTGCAAGTGACATTGTTTATTGAATTTTACACAGCAGAATTGCTAATCATTATATCGCGACCTCAGGCGTTTTTGATTTCCAATTACTCAAATAAATAGAAATACGTATAATAATCATAGCAAAGAATATAATTAATATCGTTACAATGACACGACGAAAAA
Source organism: Eledone cirrhosa (assembly GCA_964016885.1). Taxonomy (NCBI): domain Eukaryota; kingdom Metazoa; phylum Mollusca; class Cephalopoda; order Octopoda; family Eledonidae; genus Eledone; species Eledone cirrhosa. The sequence goes on from OZ024753.1 coordinate 31,589,770, forward strand.
AAAAAATATGTTATTGTTACAAATGAAGTATTGTTGCCGATATTAGTTTTAATTAGCGAAAGGATTATATAAAGTTATAGAAATCATGATATTAAATGTTAATTCAGAATCGAAGAAATTTTCAGTGACCAAGTGGATCAACGTCCAAGGAAGAGGAAGAAGAAGGGGGAGGAGGGGGTTATTGGACTTTATAGATTTTACACAGCATTCATTTGTTGTTATTAATTAATAAATCGTTATTTGAAATCCGTTGTAATTCTATTTGCCTGGAAATTCTAAAACCATTTCCTGATTCTGATTGCGTTTCTATTTATTTAGCCTGCCAGAAACAACGAACATAATAAGGAAGTCTTCCAAGACACCAAAATCGTAGACATGAAATCTCATAAATATAAAATATGAAAAACGATTCAATTGCATAAAATGTATAAATGTATGCGTGTGTACGTGTGTTAATATAAATATATATATATATGAATATATATATATATATATATGAATATATATATATATGTGTGTATATATATATATATATATATATGTATATGTATGCATATGTAAACACATATCTGGAACTAGCTGTTGAAACGGCAAGAGCTCAACCGTCGGGTTCTGACTCTTTATAATGTTACCATACTCTACAGTTTCAAACTGAATCCATCCTGATTTATATATATATATATATATATGTGTGTGTCCCAACGACTTTTTTTAGCCGTTGCTCGCACCAACCGCTTTAAAGCGATGAAATGCCTATGATAGTTGGAAGATCACTGATGAAGGACAAACTTTTTTCATATGTAACCCATTTGCAACTCCGCAGCGCCCTTATTATCATATATATATATATATATATATTTCGTTTCTGACCCTCCCAAAGTATAACAATATATATATATATATATATATATATATATACCTGCCCATATATGATAATGAATTATAAGGCAGTATGCTGGAATCTAAAATCATTTAATTAATTACTCGACGTAATTAATAAAACCATGTAATAGTCCAGCAATCTGCCTCATTCTTCATTATTATTCAAAATTCCTTCCAACATAAAATTGCTTGATTACATCACACTCTGGGATTATGTCGAGGACTAAAACATGCGTAAACATTTTGCGACAGGCCCCACAGACCACAGGGAGATCTTCAGAGGAAAAACTCCCATTAAGCAAGTGTTTCGTCTCTTGATTCCTCCCAACAATCTTAGTGAGTCCTTCCCACCTAGATCGTGAATCTTAGGTGTTCTTCTGCTGGTTTCTCTTCACCAGCGGGTGATTTTGTTTCCCATTCCTGTGGTTTACAGTACTCAGTGTATGTATATATGTGTGTGTCTGTGTATAACTGCTGACTCTCCACGTGACAAAATTGACCTCGGCGGCATTTGAACCTAGAGTGCAGAGAGCCGTAGCGAATACCGTAAACACTAACAACAATTATGTACCCTAAATGTTCTGAATGACTAGGATTTTAGTCACATGTTTCGACATTCCCTATGCTCCGATGAACCCAGACTTTCCTCTGGAAGAAACAATTGTCCGCAAATACGTGTTCTAAACTAAAATTTGATCATTTTAACACTTTGTATATATAGATACATACACTTTAGGGGTGTTAGATCAATGATCTTAAAAGTCCTCGATCAATACAAAATCATTCACGTCGATAGTACACTGGTTTATATGTAATAATGTGCAATTGATTCGGAGAAACTTTGTTAAATACATCAAGATATAAACTACTTGTTAATAACGCTGACCATTCTGTAGATATTTCTCTAGGGACAATAACATAAAATATATTATCTCAATTATAAGTTTAATATCTAAATGAATTTAGAATGTTCCGGAAATAGGTAACATTAATAAATTGTACCATGTTGACGCCACATGTAAGTCATAAACTTCAACTCGTCATTATCGACCATTTATATTTCAATATTTATACTGAATTACATATAGTCTAATTTATTCTATTATATATGTAGATACAAAGTTCAGAAAATTAGAGATAGCATTCATAAATCTGGTTTCGTTAATAATGCATTTTATCTGATTTGTGAAAACAAAAACAAAAAAATTGGCTGAAAATTGTAGAAGCACACTTCAGATTTTATTGAATAAAGAAAGTTTATATTGGCAATCGATATTGACTAGACAGCCTCCAAGTTTCAGATTATAAGGCGAAGTATATTAGTGTTCTAATTTATGACAAATCAAGTGCTTTGCTGTACACAACTCTACATGTAACACAAAACTGCCAATAATATTGAATAACAAGCAAGACAGAGATTAGAGCGAAACTGACAGTTATTATATAATATCATAAAGCACACACTGTGCGTGTAACAAAACGTGGGTAAATGTCGAGAATATTACGCGCTTGCTCATTACAAACACAGCAAGGGTGAGGGAGAGTCAGAATCATTAAAATGTCGAAAAAAAATCGCTTCGCGGCATTTGTTTTATCTCTTTACGCTCAGTTTAAATACTAGCGATCTGCCTCTCATCCTTCCGAGGCCAATAAAATATAACTAATAAGTACTGGAATCGATAAAAAAAAAAACATCGAGAAAATTCTTTGCAGCATTTGTTCCAGGATTTTACGTCCAATGCTGGACATTTTTATAACGGTGAAAGACAAAATTGACCTCGGCGGGATTTGAACCTACAGTGCAGAGAGCCGTAGCGAATAACGTAAAGCATTCTATCATATCCAACATTCTAATGAGTGTGTTAATTCACCGCCTTTTAAGAGTTAATATTCCAATCAACTAGTATTTACCATTCTTTTGTTGTGATAACCAATAGAATTTCATACAGTTACACTTCTCCGTAATCGGTTCTTCATTTGTAGTTGCTATAGTTTTAAGAAATGTAATATTACAAAACATTTCAAGGAATAAATAACAGATTATTAACTGTTATATAAATACATACATATTTCTACATACATATATACCTACATACACACACATACATATATACATAATACATATATACAAACATTCAAACATAATAGCTATGTTATATATCTATATATACATACATAATTGTTTCTACTTTAGGCACAAGGCCAGCAATTATCCAGTGCATTACTGGTACTTTATTTTATCGACCCCGTAAGGATGAAAGGCAAAGTCAACCTCGGCGGATTTGAACTCAGATCGTATATATATACATACATAATGGCCTTATTATATATCTGAATATACATACATAATAGCTATGTTATATATCTATCTATAGATTAATACTCATATGTGTACACACACATACGCTTACGCACATACACTCAAACACGTAGATTTTTTGTGTTCAAGTGTGTATACATTGAATCACTTACAAAGATTTTTTTAAGAAGGTTAGATCTTTAGACAATAAAACAAATCCAGTAAACTCAGTAACTATTAATGTATTAAAGTATTAACAATTACTATTAAAATGTTAAACCTAATCTAAAGAACTATGCAGCAGAACGTAAAATCATAAAAAATTTTATACGAAGATTTGTATTTTATCTTCTTTATAGAATTATCTCTTCTTTAGTGGTAGACAATTTTAGGGTTTCTATCATCAATCTCTGAAAAACGGAAAAACATTTTAGAGATGTATGATGGATTAACGGATGGAGGAGATGGTTGTAGTGATAAATATAACGATAAATATGCTTTAGTTTCAGCTATAGATTTTACTCTTTCGCGACTCCGCGCCTACTTGAGAAATGTAGAAAATAAAGACTATATTACATTGGAAGAGAGCCAGGAAAAAGATTAGTTGATAAAATAAACGTTGATATTTTCTTCTTTATATATGTATGTGTATTATAACACATACATAGAGAAACAGGTAAGGAAGCTCACACACACTAACGCATGCCTGTTCCCACATAGGCATATATGTAGAATGTGAATATTATAAGGATTTTCTACTCTACGGGTTAAACTTTTACCATTTCGATAGGAAATGAGAAATAAAACATAGCTGTATACACACACACACACATATATATATATATATACATACATATATACATACGTGCACACACACACACACACATATATATATATATATTCGATTGGCATCTGCCCTATTGTAGCTTCAGCTTCGGTGTGTACCTAATACACACACACATATATGTCTGTGTGTGTGTATACGTAGGTAATAGCATTGTATGCATATACATAGGTAATAGTGTTGTGTGAGTGTACGTATGTGTGTGTTTGTGTGTAAGAAGAGAGATGATATATGCAGCTTACTAGCTCGCTAGTGATGGGAAAACTGTCAGCTTTGGAATGTCTAGAAAATTGAAATAAGACATTCAAGACCAATCTCTAAATGATAAATGTGATAAACCTTATGATACATAGCAAACATTTTAGATACTTTTACTTATTTATTTATTATTATTATTTTCTTTTGTCGTACTGAAAATCCTTACTACTATCCTGTTGTAGATTGCATCTGAGATGTTTAAATATTTAAACTGTTTCAGACAATCGAAGTCGTAGAAAAGTGTAGACTGCCTAGATAAAAATATAGCTATC
>OZ024753.1:31609324-31629324 GCA_964016885.1 Eledone cirrhosa
ATATGCGTGTGTATATATATATATGTATATATATATATATATATATATATATATATATATATATATATATATATATATATATATAGTGTAGGCAACACGGTAAAAACCTCCCAGACCCACACTGTAAATGTGGTTGGTGTTAGGAAGGGCATCCAACTGTAGAAAACCTGCCAGACAGTCCTATGCGAGCAAGACAATCACTCTTGCCTCAAGTGGGACTACCCCCGTCCAAACCCATGCAAGCGTGGAACACGGACGTTAAACGTTGATGATGATGATGATGATGATGATGTGTGTGTGGTGTGTGTGTGAGATAGTACTTATGTTGCTAATGTTCTTTACTTGTAATCTATGAGATGGACAAATCTCTATCAGAATAATTTACATAGTCTGCAGTGTTGCCAATTAGTTGATACTGGTTCATACATCATTGTCATTTGTCTATTGACAATAGAGGAATTTGAAATTATCAACACCCACATTAGCCTATTGATTCACCCATAATGCACCTCTGTACTTTTAGCAATGCTGCTACATCAGACACTAGGTTGTCATATATATATATATATATATATTAGTACTGCCTCTCTGTTTTCGTTCCAATTTTCACTATATATATATATATATGGTGGCTGCCAACTCGTTTTCGAGTACGGCCACTACTTTATATCCATGTAGGAGAACCCCTACCGATGCGCCGAACGAGTGTGACCTTTTAGTCCAGCCAGCGACTTGAAAACTCTGGTACAAACACTACACTTGTGACAATTACTGACACATAGTGCTGGGCCCATGGTACCCTGTGACGACAAGTGCAGAGGGATCTGCAGATATAAAGCAATGCCTGTGCCGTGAAGCTTTTATAGTGAGCAAAGGCACTGCACAAAGCCAGTCCCACTCTCTTAACCAAGATGATATTTACCAAAAAGAAGAACAAGTCAACATCATTAGATACCATCAGGGTTGCAGGTGTTATATCAGAGTTTTCCTTCTCCTAGAATTCTGCCTTGACAAAGGCTAAGGGGTCATCTCTCCCAGTGATTTTGGATGGCCATTGACTCTTAAGAGCTCCTTTGCCCTTTGACAGGTTTTGTTTTTAGTCCTGCAGGATGTCCAAAGTCACCCTCCTCACCAAGAAACCTTGGTGGGGTTGCCAGTTTAGTCGCCAACGACCCGACCATGGGACAGGTTGTACTGGGATATATATATATATATGTATATATATATATATATATATATATATATATATATATATATATATATAATGTGTGTGTGTATCTATATAATTACACACGTATATACTTATATGCATGCATATATACATACACACACATCTCATGTTAAATGGTGATATCAAATATATTTGTATATATGCATATATATATATATTAATGTAGATTGTATATATGTGTGTGCATGTATATATCTGTATGTATATATACATATATATCTGTATGTATATATACATATATATCTGTATGTATATATACATATATATCTGTATGTATATATATATAAATATATATATATATATATATATATATATATATATATATATATATATATATATATATATAAACACACACATATATATATATATATACACACATATATATTTAAATATATTGAATTTCAATACAGTATGAGTAATTATTACTTCACGAGTTGGAAATCTAGTTGGTTATACTATGGATCATGTCTTTCAGAATATAATTCTCTCATTGTAATATGTGTAATAAATACATGTATTTTGCCTGAATGCTCCCTCAAGTGATTGACCTTAGAAGGGAATAATGTGTCTTCATAAATAGGATTGCAATATAATGACCATATATATAAATATATATATATAATTGTTTCTACTTTTGGCACAAGGCCAGCAATTACAAAGTGCATTACTGGTACTTTATTTTATCGACCCAGTAAGGATGAAAGGCAAAGTTAACCTCGACGGGATTTGAACTCAGATCATAAAGGAAGGTAACTCTATGCTTCAAAGCATGGCATCCGACCCTCTACCGATACTGCCAATCCACCAGTATATATATATATATATATATATATATATATATATATATATATATATATATATATATATATATATATATATATATATATATATATATATATATATATATATATATATATATATATATATATATATAACGAAGGAAATGTGGTAAGGAACCAGGTGGACCATAACGCACCAAAGTACTCAATACATAGGGTAGTAGAGTGGGTAATAGGAACAAGTAAGACCCCGACGGCTGAGCTCAGCCGTCGGGGTCTTACTTGTTCCTATATATATATATATATATATAATGAAGGAAGTGTAGTAAGCCACAAGATGGACCATAACACACCAGAGTACTCAATATTATGGGTAGTAGAGTGGGTAATAGGTAAATAGTCAGGAACCTGACAGCTGATCTCTGGCCGTTTGACAGCTAATATCAAATAGCTGTCGAAACGGCCAAAGCTCAGCCATCGGGGTCCTGACTATTTACCTATATATATATATATATATACTATTTATCTTATGTTGTTTACCAATGAGTTGAACTAGTGATTCCGGGTAGTAGACGATGATGAAATAAATTAATGCACTCAACGTTTTACAGATCATCCATCGTACATGTGGTATCCAGTTGTTGGTGCAGGAATGGAGTGATATCTTCAATAAAAACAACTACAGAATGCCGGACTCAAAGCTATATAATTTAGTTAAATGGCCCAGCTTCATCATCTAATATGATGCAAGACCCAGGTGATTTCATCTGATTTTAATTACAGAATTTATTATATAAGAGAACAGGATTTTGGTAAACACAAAGAGAATAGAAAATAGAGAACTGATTTTGATTCGTGGATGACCCACCAATTCTGTGCTGTTATAATGGTAGTTCATCCCTGAATATTGAAATATGTATAGTGTTTTCACAGAATCAAAATTATATAGTTTCCAGTCTGGCCTTTAATTGTTTTTTTAGTGGGTATATATATATATATATATATATATATATATATATATATATATATATATATATATATATATATATATCATCATCATCATCATCATCACCGTTTTACGTCCGTTCTTCCACGCTAGCATGGGTTAGACGGGTTGTCCTGTTGTGGGCAGTATCTGGTCGGCTGACCATGCTTTGCTCATACAGGAACTGATCTGGCTTGATTTCTACAGCTGGATGCCCTCATTTACAGTGAGTGCTGGGTGCTTTTTCGTGGCGCCTACACGTCCACTTTACAGTGTGGGCTGGGTGCTTTTTTGCCGTGGCACCTCCACGACCACCTTGTGGTGGGGGGGGGGGGGGGCATATTGTCTATATATATATATATAAGCAGAACAAAGTGGAGATGCTGCATAGCACCCTGAAACCAGACTCCAAGATTGCCTGATACACACATCAGTGTTAACGCAACAGAAATCACATCAAATCTGTATATATATATATCATCATCATCATCTTCGTTTAACATCCATCTTCCATTCTAGCATTGTGTGTGTGTGTGCATTAACTTTTGTTCATAATAAACTGCCTAAGACCATACTTGCTTCTATATAAAACATTTTGTTTTAAAATGTTTATGTTTACATTGAAACCTTCCAGCATAGTTTCATATAACAAACTTTTATTCCATAAAACAACTTGATAATGAAAATATTATTTATTTTACTAAATCTTTTCAAATTTATAATTATTTCCAAAATTATTTAGTCAGCGTATTTTATTAGAATTATAGTCATGAAAGGGTTAATCTGGTGTTCATAAAGACACAAAAATATTAAAATGCATAGATACACATCTAAAGAGTGCCATAGTTATTTGGTAGTGTGTGGTATGTGACAGTTTTGTTCTTAACTCTATTAATATCAGTCAGTTGCACAGAGATGGCTTACTAACTAGCCGCCACCTTGTCCTCACCAGAAATTTAAACTAGCCGGGTGACTAAATTGGCTAATTAGCTTTGCTTTTATATGAAAGAAATTTCATTATTTTTGAAGCTGACTTTCTGCTTTTATAATACCAGTATGATTAGACTGGAGGCAATCGTTGCATGACAATTATCATTCTGTTCTCAAGTGAATGCAAGACATTTCATTTTTTTTTTTTGTGTACGAAACTCATTTACATGCAAGAAAAGAGTGTTTAGCAGAAATGAAATATGACGTCCTGTACTCGGAAAAAAATATTGGTTCAAATGCAGTGGTGTGATTTAATGCGGAATAATTGATCTGACAATACAGATTCATTCATAGTACAGTTTTCCTTGCCGTGAGAATGATGTATGTGAGCTAACTGGAGTGAAAACTGGTGAAGCACACAATAACATATTCAATAACTACTACTGCTACATGGATTTTGATTGTTACCTAAAATAATGAGATATTCCTGTGGAGGAATAATAGCCCCTCCTTGATAGCTGCAAGTTTAGCTGCATCCAATAAAATTTATTTTCTATTCGATTCTTTCTTTTTTAAATTAGATACAGATTATTTTTTCTTTCTGGTGAGTAATCACATAATCTATGGTAAAAACATATTTGGTTCTGAAAATTCATAGCAAAGTCTGCATGAATGAGAAAGACACATTTGCCAGAGTGCAGTCTCATAATTAAATGAAAACAAAATAAATTGCTAAATTTATTACACATCACATCGTCCATGTATCAAACTATAAAATAAGTTTAACTATAAACCAGAAGATGATCTATATATAATATTGGTATAACTGCAGTGCTTTCAGATAGAGAGGAATTCATTAGATTGAGTGATCTCCTACTGAATGATGCTGTGACTAGGTTGTAATATTCAGATAGAGAGGAATTCATTTGATTGAATGATCTCCTACTGAATGATGCTGTGACTAAGCTGTAATATTTGACCAGGTAAGGGTGGTAGATTATCAGAATAATTATCTTTCTTTTTATGTGGCCATAAACTCGCAGGGTGCTGTTGTGACATACAGCATTTCTTGGGTAGTTTTAAAACCTGATGGAAAAACAGAAGGAGAGAGAGGGAGCGTGATAGAGAGTGAGTGGGAAAGATATAGAGAAAGAATCGAACTCAGTACTGCACTGGTACTTTTTTTAACGATTTCGAAAGAATAAAAAGCAAAGTTGACCTCTTGCTCTGCATAATATGTTGTCAACAACTTGTCTCCTTTTTACACATTTCGTTTGCCCTGTTTTCAACTCTTACATCATAAATGTTTGCTCCCCTGTCATTTTGTCTCATCCTTAACTATATATATATATATATATATATAATGTTTAATATAGACATGGCTTCTACAGGACTAGAACTGTTTCATTCGAAGGAAATCATCAGGAAAGCTTTCCTGATGATTTCCTACAAATGAAACAGTTCTAGTCCTGTAGAAGCCATTTCAATATTAAACATTATATACTCTAGTATGTATTAAGTACCTCACTTACAGTGGTTACCTCCGATTGAACCCAGAATACACACAGACATACACACACACACACACACATACATATATATATATGCGTATATATGTCTATATATATATATGTATGTATATGTATATATATATATATATATGAAAGACGTAAATAAGAAAGTTATGAAAATTGACTTACTAAAATTTCACTCCAACTAAAATTAGTTTCTGTAAGGGGATAAATATGGTTACGGAGTGTACCCATAGAGAAGCCTTACGTCACCAGGGAGTCTATTCCCCAGCTAAGCTTCCAGGCAATGCGGGGACACTGGGAACTTATATAAAAATAATTCAGTGGATGGAAAAAAGCGAGCGGGGCTAGATTCCAAGACATTCTTTTGAATTTGCCACTTGACCAAGTAGGCAGTGAATTTTCAATGTCTTGGAATCTAGCCCCGCTCGCTTTTTTCCATCCACTGAATTATTTTTATATAAGTTCCCAGTGTCCCCGCATTGCCTGGAAGCTTAGCTGAGAATAGACTCCCTGATGACGTAAGGCTTCTCTATGGGTACACTCCGTAACCATATTTATCCCCTTACAGAAACTAATTAGTTGGAGTGAAATTTTAGTAAGTAAGTCAATTTTCATAACTTTCTTATTTACGTCTTTCATATAATTGTTCTGCATCCCCTTTGCATAGAACCACAAAGTTACTAAGACAAAACATATATATTTGCTAACATAGGTATGCATCTGTATACATATGTCGGTAGATATATTAATTCTTTATATATATAAATATATATATATATGTATATAAATATATATATATATGTATATAAATATATATGTATGTATGTCGTTGTAATATCTTGGGTGTTTGTGAATTGCAATTAATTGAATCCAGATCATAATATGGAAAATATAATTTGTGGTGGGGAGTTTGCTGAGAAATCACTCTCATTAATTTCAGGTTTAATCTCCAACCGACATCAGATAACTATTAAACATATTTACATGCGCATGATAGATTGTGGCATGTGTTGTGATATAGAAGGTTCTAATTAATTGTGTAGTTTCACCACAAACTTATGATATTTGCTGCTATTGGTTGGATGAGCAGGTAAATATACACAAATTACAGTGATCATCCAAAAATATGTATATTCGCAACCATTCACCATACATCTGATATTTACATGTAGAATAAATATTCTCTGAATCGGAAAACATAGACATATATATATATGTGTGTGTTTTAAATATATATATATGTTTTAAATCATCATCATCACCGTTTTACGTCCGTTCTTCCACGCTAGCATGGGTTAGACGGGTTTTCCTGTTGTGGGCAGTGTCCAGTCGGCTGATCTTGTTTTGCTCATTGCAACTGATTCTGGCTTGGTTTCTACAGCTGGATGCCCTTCCTAACACCAACCTCATTTACAGTGAGTGCTGGGTGCTTTTTTATCCGTAGCGCCTACACGTCCAATTTACAGTGTGGGCTGGGTGCTTTTTTGCCATGGCACCTCCACGACCACTTTGCAGTAGGAGGGTGTGGGGGCATATTGTCTATATGCTTCATATATATATATATGTTTTAAATATATATATATATACAATGATATTAAATAAATGGAAACTATATTTATAAAACCATATTATAAATATAGTTTCTATATTTATAAATATAGTTTCCATTTATTTAATATCATTGAATATTTACTCCAGAAATCTGTCAAGTGCTCTGAATATTTGTTGAATCTCCAACAAATTAAATATCCCTTCCTCTTATATATATATATATATATATATATATATATATCATCATCATCATCATCACCGTTTTACGTCCGTTCTTCCATGCTAGCATGGATTAGATGGGTTGTCCTGTTGTGGGCAATGTCCGGACGGTGTGGGGGCATAGTGTCTATATGCTTCAGCTTCGGTTTGTACCCGAGGGGGCTCGGGTTTTCTGTATTACTGCATGACGCCAGAGGTCACGGTCATGTGTCATCACCTTTGAGAGGTGTAATTGGGTAAGGTCGGCTTTCATCACCTCTTCCCAGGTCTTCTTTGGTCTCCCCACTCCGCGGCTTCCATTGACCTCTAGTGCTCTGCACCTTTTTATGCAGTGTCGTCCTTCATATGCATCACATGTCCATACCAATGCAACTGCCTCTCCTGCACACAGCATTTGATTCCTCTTATGCTCAGTATCTCTCTCAATTCATTTATGCTTTGCCGTTCGCATATATTACTATTACACATCCATCGGAGCATGCAGGCTTCATTTCTTTCTAATCTACGCAAGTTTTCCATATTCAGCGCCCAGGTCTCACTATATATATATATATATATATATATATATATTCTTTAATATTGTTTTTAAATATATATATCATCATCATCATCATCATCATCAGGTTTAGCGTCCGTGTTCCACGCTTGCATGGGTTTGGACGGGGGTTTTCCCACTTGAGGCAAGAGTGGTTGTCTTGCTCGCATAGGACTGTCTGGCGGGTTTTCTACAGTTGGATGCCCTTCCTAACACCAACCACATTTACAGTGTGGGGCTGGGAGGTTTTTACCGTGTTGCCTACACGGCCACATTACAGCGTGGACTGTGTGTTTTTTGTCGTGACACCTACACAATCTCATTTGTTTCGGCCTGGATGTTGTGGGACCAACATAACTTTACATATATATTTCTAAATATATATATATATATATATATACTTTAATATTGTTTTTAAATATATATATATATATATATATGTTAATATTGTTTTTAAATATATATATATATATATACAGAAGACCCTTCCTCCCATATGCAGGAGCTGAGGCATACATATAGTATACACCAATTACCCTCGCACCACCCCGCCCATACACTACACCATAAAGTGGTCATCCTTCCTGAGTCATGACAATAAGTGCCCAGTCCACTCTGTAAAGTGGTCCTGTAGGTGTCATGACAAAAAGCACCCAGTCCACACTGTAAAGTGGTTGGTATTGGGAAGGGTATCCAGCCATAGAAACCAAGTTTAATCAGTTCTGTGTGAGCAAAACACAGTCCTCCAACTGGGGTGTCTCACCACGGGACAGCACTCCTTAGTGTGTAAAATGGACGTTAAACGATGTTGTTGATGATGTTGTTATATATATATATATATAATGAAAACTACAAAATATTGCCTGTTCTTTTGTATTTGAAATCATTTTCTGCCATAGTGAGTCATATGATGAATCCTTCATTGGTTCCATGAAGGGTATTTAGTTGTTTGACCACTTAACATATGCCTGACTTGTTACATTAAGGTCTTACTGGCTGAGTATATCACTGACATGTGACCCCGTAACATGATTCACAAACCATGCCAAATTAGCCTGACATATTATGTGATGAAGCTGACCATTTGAATTATATGTACAGTCCATCCAATATTTTTACACACATTTATTCTTCACATGCTAGCTTGGAAGATGGATGTTAAATGATGATGATGATGAATCTCATTCTCAATTTATTAATTACATTTGCTAAAGGGCATTTGGGTTGGACCCAGGACCTCTTGACTATGAAGTAAATCTCTTAAGCTGTGCATAGTGTAGTTGTCAATGTAAGCAATATCAGAAAATAATGGGTATATTATCTTTTAGAACAAATCATTTTCAATACATCTCTGAATGAGATATGTTTTATTTTATTACCCTGGTATAATGGCGCCCACATGTTAACTTCCTTCTGTGAGGGCTGATTAATTACAATGGATTTCATTAGGATTATACTCACTTCAGTTTCCTGGAGCTTGCCAATTACCACAGCTACTACTTATTTGCTATCTTTTCTTCAGATTGCAAAGACTTTCATAGAAACTAACTGGCTTTCTTCAAAGTTTTGTTAGAGAAGTTAGGACTGCAGGTATAAAGTGATATTTAGAGAAAGAAATAATTGACTGTGTCTGCATGTAAGAAATTATGGCCTGGATAACAAGAAAAACCAACATATGTAATAAAAGATCACTTGAGTCAGTATTCTGAGAAATGCTGGTATAAAATTAATTGATGGTTTATTTCAATGGCTTTCACATCCCCTAGAGAGATATTGTATTTGAAGTGTTAAAACACAGACACTATGTTTCAGGGAAAGTTACCAAAATCTTACTTCACTATTCATGGATAACACATAGAATTATAATACAGCTTATTATAAATTGTTAAGTGATAAACTTTCATGCCAACCTTATATTTATAATCACATCAAACTTCCACATAAAAGCTAAAGCCTTAATTTATTATTATAAACTCAACTTTGCTCAGTTACTAAATTTCTATGAGGTATCCATTAACCCTATGCTGCAACAATATCGGACCACTTTATTATTCACCAACACACTACAAACACCAGTTTACTAATATGATATATGCATTTCTTGTGCATCTTCTGTGAATGTGAGCAACCTAATGGTTAAGGTGTTGAACTGTAAGGCCAGACTTCAATACTTCAATTCCCAGACAGGGAGGAGTTTTGTGTTCTTCAGCAAATCACTTCATTTAATATTATTCCACTTCCACTCAGCTGAAGCAATGATTACCATTAAGAGACTGGCTTGCATTGCATATGGAACTAGAATAAGTCTCCATCTGATTAACATTAAGGCTCAAGAAAGACTAACCTTCTGAGTGTTTTCTAGTGATATTGCACAACACCCTAAGGAAATTCTTATTCCTATATGACAGCCTTTAAACCTGCCTTTCTGTCACCCTATTAACACATTGCCTAAATATATTACTAAAACTTTCTGTTTCTGAAACTAATCCACCTTGTAACATTGCGTCATGCTGATTAGGCCTAAGAATTGCATAAAGGTCGCCTATGTCTGTGGAATACTCAGCCACTAAGGAACCACAGAATATTTACTGTTGAGACTGGGAGGGAAGTACTTTATGGTGTTGATTCTGGTTCTCTAAACTCAGAGTTCAAATTTGGGTTCAATAAATAACATACCAGTCTAGTAATTTAAATATTCTCCATTGTGTACAAGTAAGACTTATACTTTGCTAAGGAAGTTTTATTAGGCCATAATATCTCCCAAATTGCTGGTTTTGTGTCTAAATTAGAAATCTATATTATTTTTCTCGTTCAACAGAAACGCTGTTATATTGTTACATTTTTTTTACAAGTTTAAGTTGACTAATGCAACTCCAATCAGTAAAATTACTAACACTGTGACAGGAAGAGAATGTGATAGGAAAACATCTATTAAATATATACTGTATGTATTTATCTATATAAACATTCTTGTTATTGCAGGTATTACTGGCACCGTCAGTATTGATGAAAATGGTGATAGGAGTGCGGACTACTCTTTGCTGGATATGGACCCTCTAAGTGGAAAGTTTGAGGTAAGGCATATTAAAAGAACATATTTAATTTTAATCAATATTTACTCCTGATAAGGACCTCCTGAACTTTAGCATTTCGATTGTTCTATAAACATCCATTGTCAGATATATATGTATGCACAAGGGTCCTCACCAAATAGGCTTCAGAATATATAATATCATTGAATATTTCTATATTAGGGACAAGATGCCTTAGTCAGGAGGAGAGCAGTGCTATATATTTTCAGCACTTTCCATACTGGTTGCAGAGGACGAAATCTTGGTCCAAGTTCTTGTAATAGGGTAGAGTTTACTAAAGGCATGCAAAAATTCAAACATTATATTAATGAGGCAGATTGATTAAGTCTAACACTCATGCATGCCACAGTGCGATTTGATCTCAGAACTCAAAGAATCAGGAAAAATATGATACATCATGATGTGGTGTAAAAATAATTCTCTTAATTATTTTTACACAAATATGTGTGCTCATTTCACTACTGCTAAGCTCTTTCTATTATAGACATACAATTTCTGATAAAAGAATAAAAAAAACATTACCAGTCAAGATAAGAAGTGCCTTGCACTAAACATATAGCTTATGGTTCCGTTGGACTTTAGTGTTCTGCTTTCCATACCTGGACAATCATACATACCAGAGAGGCTTGGTGATGATAGCTTTCTTCAATTTCTAGCACACTTTCTGATAAGAAAGAATGAGTTTGTAATGGGAAGATGAAAAATCAATATTATTCATACTTTGTGATTATTCCACATTATATATTGCATCATAATATCTATATCACTTTCAAACAGTCATACTGCTGTATTATAATATATAATCGAAATATCACATTCACTTATAATAGAATTGAATGGACCTCCATTTGGGCAATGAATGTTTTAGTTCTTCAATGGACAGAAAACCTGTCTATAAAATTGCAGTGTAAATTGCTGAGCATTTAACAAACATATATAAGCTTAACATAATTCTCTTGTGTGACAAGGCTGGCTCTTTAAATTACAAGTACATCCACCTGACACATTTTTGAAGAGTTTCCAGTAACATAATTTTACTCACGGCTTTGCTCATTTCTAGTTTAGAAAATAACACTTGTTCAACATGGCACACTGTAGGAACGAATGTGAAACATTAAGTTTTCAATGCAAACTGTCATTTACATATACATTACTGTATTATTGAATATCTTCATAAAATCAGAGGTGAATATTTTCTTTTCATGAAATGTAGCTGTGTGGAATTGTATCAATCTAAACATACACATCAACTAAACTGGATGAATAGCATGATTGAGGAATGGCAGTAAATACCTTGCGGTATTTCTCCTCTTAAGTTGGTTTTCAATCTGTTTCATTTCTATGAATGGTTTCTTTCAATAATAAAGAAATAATATTTACAAAAGTGATAATTAAAAGAATATATTACTTCTAAAGTATGTGTCTTTTATGCCTGAAGGAGAAGTTCATAATCTTGATAGTGCTATAACAAATTTTATTGATATTTTTATTCTTAAAGATGAAATCAGTCAAAGAAAACTGAGGATATCAAGAAATTTTAGTGCAGTCATTAATTGAATTATTTTATAACAAACCTCCTTATATATTAAAATACTGAGATTAAGACAACCTTTTATCAGTTTAATATCTGATTGATGCAGTGTAGTTTAGAACTTCTCTTCCCACCCATACAAACCCAGGTTCAATTTCACTGAAAGACATCTTTAGTAAGAGTCACTAATCAAAGTTCCAAGTTCACCCTAGCATTGTGAGTCACTGTCGCTAGCATGCTATTGATCTCTGTATTGGTTATACTGGACATAAAGAGGTGCCATAGAGTGGCTTTGTGATATATGCAACATAATTAAACTTTGTGAACAGCAATTAATTACTCTTGATTGAAATTATATTTTGTCAAGACGTTTTGAGGTAATATTTGCTGCATTTAATAATCCTAAGGAATATATTTTGCTGTATATAGATGCATGTCTATGAGGTTCTAAGTGTAGCTGTTAGCTAAACAGTGTTGATGGCGATAACCGTTTGATACGTTTAACTGTAATCATAATGATTTGCATATTCTCATTAAATATAAAGTGGACACAGAAATGGATGAGGTGTTAAGAAGTTCACTTTCCAATCACAAGGTTGGGAGTTTCATTCCACTTAATGGCATGTTGATCAAGTGTTTTTATCAAAGCCCCAAATCAACCCAAGTGTTCTGAGTGAAATTGTGTACACAGAAACTGTGTAAAAACCCATCAAATGGATTTGAAGTGGAGTACTCAACCACCTACATGTTAATTCACAAACAGCAGATTCATTTGATTGAGCAACATATATATATAAATATAGGAAAAAGGTGGTGGAAAAAAAAGAAGGAAAGAGTGAAGGGAAAAAGAAAAGGGAAGGAAAAAAAACAAAAAATACAGTCCATGCTGTAATGTGGCCATGTAGGTAACACGGTAAGAAGCTCCCAGCCCACACTGTAAATGTGGTTGGTGTTAGGAAGCGCACCCAACCGTAGAAAACCTGCCAGATAGTCCTATACAAGCGAGACACGATCACCTGACCAATCTTACCTCAAGTGCGACAACTCCCATATATCCCATGCTAGCATGGAAGATGGACGTTAAATGATGATGATGATGATGATATATATATATAAAAATACGTATTTGTGTGTGTATATAACCATGTCATGTTTTTCGGTGTGAGAATGAACACTCAAAATTGAAGTAGAATTTAATAATATTATTTACTATGGCTGAATGATGTGTCTTAATAATCTTGATTTTCATATATACTTCAATATACACATCTCTACCCAACACACTGTGTGTGTGAGAGAGAGTAATAAATGTGTATACAGAGGCGTATATGAATAACTGTGTTCACTTTCATGCTTAACATATATGAGATGTGTGTGTGTGTGTCTGTATATATATATATATACTCACATATATATATATATGTATATGTGTGTATATATATATATATATATATATATATATATATATATATATATATAGATATATATATATATATATGAGGAGGAGGACTCTAATGACAAAATACAAGTGGTTAACAAAGGAATTTTGTACAAATTCTACTTTGATTCTTGTCACTTTTCTATTTCTACATGAGCTGTGTTAAAATTAAGATTATCACTATTACATCAAAATTAATTAAAGTGTCTAAATTATATAATTCCTAGAATTCTATATCTTTCTTGTCAAATATCGAAAGGTGCTTTCTTCTGAAAATTATTGATTATTCTTTTAAATTCATTAATTAGATTGAAATAATTAAATTAAATTACTTGAGGAGCAGACAAGGATTGAACAAAGGACAAATCTGTTATATATGAGTAACTTAGTCTGTTATATTGAAATATATGTTAGTCATATAGATATTGTGAATGTTGCTGAACTTTAGGAATGATGAAATACACATTTCTGAAAGATCTACACTCAATATCACATACATAAATATTCTGTTGCTGTTTAATGTGGAATATTTATATATAAGAAGCAGAAGCTGTTTACTATGATTAGAGAACCACAGTGGTTGAAATGTATGAAATGCATGCTGGTGCTGTGATGGGAGCTGATATACTAGTGTGTAAAGTTTGGTGGCAGTGGTCGGTGCTATTGATGTCTGTTCACATATATATATATATGTCCCAAGGCTCTGATACCATCAACACCATAAACACAGAGCTGGCATATCTAAGAACTGACTAACTGCCTGATGAGGTCATAGCCATTCAATGGCTATCATTAAAATATGTATAGCAGTAAATAAAGGATTATGAGTTCATGCAATTGACTTATGTTTCGTCACTATATATATATATATATATATATATATATATACACAGAGAGAGGGAGAGAGAGAGAACAATACAACAATGGCTGCATATCGGTTTCAAGAACTGCCAACTCTTGAACTTCTTTGTATGCATAGGTGGCATGCACATGACTTTTATTACCGCTAAGACCCAAGTTACTTTACACTCCAAATCTGCCCACTTCTCCTGCATCCTGATTCTGACAATCCATAAACATCCCATCTGGCATTCAAATGATTTTGCCAGTCTATCATCCTAGACTAGTACTTTATGTATCAATCTTAAAATGATGAAAGCAAAGTTGAACTTGGTAGAATTTGAACTCAGTTCACAGAAATCCAGGATAAATGCCACAAGCTATTATTCATAGGCTAACCAAGATTCTCTTATGGAATGGCCAGATGAGGTTTATTTTTCATCATACACACTGGAAAGAAACAAGATGGTTATCAATTAGAAGAGTTGAAATTAATGCATGCAAGATTTCACAGCGCTAGCATCATGTCTTCATAGTCAGCCTATGAACTGTTTAGCTG
Organism: Eledone cirrhosa; assembly: GCA_964016885.1. Taxonomy (NCBI): domain Eukaryota; kingdom Metazoa; phylum Mollusca; class Cephalopoda; order Octopoda; family Eledonidae; genus Eledone; species Eledone cirrhosa. The sequence continues at coordinate 31,624,550 of OZ024753.1, forward strand.
CCCCTCGTATCTGAGACGTTAACAATCCTGTCATTTAGATTAGATAATTGTTTCTACATTAGGCACAAGGCCAACAATTACCCAGTGCATTACTGGTACTTTATTTTATTGACCCCGTAAGGATGAAAGGCAAAGTTAACCTTGGCGGGATTTGAACTCAGAATGGCAAGGCCCGTAACTCTATACGTCAAAGCATGGCGTCCAATCCACTACCAATACTGCCAATCCATAGCCCTAATTTAGATTAGATAATGTTATCTAAATTAAGAAACTAATTTTAGAGTATATTAGCAACTATTAATTCACAATTGGTAATTATAATTAGAGATCAGTGTGACAGGAAAGTTTTGACAATAAAGTTCCTTCTTTATATATTCTCATAATATATAAATCATTAAATGGATGCTTAATATAAATTAAGACTGCACAATGTCTAAAATAATCTTGTTGAGATGAAGTTCAAGTGACTATAACCTTAAATTATCATTGACTGTTTCTACATCTTGGATAATTCTGAAATTATTTCCTGAACTAATATGTCTTCAGAAAAGTCAAGATGGAAACTAAAAGTGCTCTATTACCAGAATATTGTGTTAATTTAATTTAATAGCCATATACATGGTCTGATGGGAGAGAATCCCTAGATATTGATTATGACGTAGTACAAGAGTTCAATACATTGATAAATTAATTGTATCCATTATTATTTTGGATCTAATATTGGTTTCTAAAATTGGTGAAAAGCCATAAAATATTGGAGAGAGAAAAGTCTATTGTGTCTATTGTAGTAGTTTAGTGGTAATGTATTTTAACAACGTTGCTAGGAGGAGTCATTGTTGACTATATTAAGATACAAACTCATTGCTTAAAGATGCATAACTAAATTCCTGCATGAAATCTTGTCAGTCACTGTCAATTATACAACTCCTATGTCTTGATTTACTGATTCTACAGCTTCACTATGCTGGCTATCTACTATATATTATAATTATATAAATATTATTATAATGTACATGCCTTAGTGGATAGGGTGTTCAACTCATAAGGTTATATGATTGACTCCTGGTATCATATGTTGTCCTTGACCAAGAAACTTTATTTCACCCTCCCCCAGTTAACTCAGTTGGTACAAAATGAGTTATACCAGTAAAATAAAAGGCAAGATTTGTCACATAACTGTGTCATACTGAATCATCATGAGAATTATATTAAGGGTACATTTGCATGCTAGGAGAGTACATAAGCTGCCTGTTACATTAATTAAATCAAGTGAAAGTTTCATTGTAAGAATCAATGGCAGTTCAACACACACCACACACAAGTTTTATACAGCAGAACTTTCACATTACCTTCTCGGCAGGTTTGTATATATTTTCTCTATATCTATTTTCTTATGCAATATGTATTCTATATTATCAATAAATATATGCAAGTAATTTATGTAATATTACATGTTTATTTACAGGTTGTCGCTAATTATTTTGGCAATAAGAAACAGTATATACCTGTGCCAAACAGAACCATTCACTGGGCAGGTGGAAGAAAGTCCCCTCCTCCAGATACACCTACATGTGGATTTAATAGATCAAAATGTCCACCTGACAGTATGTATTGTGAAATGTTTCCTTTTATATAAGTGTGTGGGAGAATGTATGTAAATGTGTATATATAGAAATATATATATGTATATATATATATATATGTATATATATATATATATATATGTATATATATATATATATATAAATAAATATATATATATATATAAATAAATATATAGTAATAATAATAAATTTGAAGACTAAAATCCAAAGAGGGCTCGATAAGGATAAATATATATCAAACATATAAGAACCGCAGAGCAAATATTTATTAAAATCCAGATTAAAGTTTATGCAAAGAATCGCAGCTTTCACCCTTAAGGGGATCTTCTGAAACTAACAAAGTCAATCTGTAAACGCAGAAGTGGATATTTCAGAAAACGTTGCAACCGGAGGAAGACAGGAAGATGATACTTTGGTTCGTGGAAACGTTCCCTGGCAAAGAACGGGAAAAAAACGAATATAATACGTCATTAATAGGAGCGTTGAAAAAAATTACGCGCAAAGACAGAACCACGTTTATGGTATAAAAGAAGTCGTAGACTAATGTTCTCTTAGGTGGTTCAAGAGACGTTCTCTGGCAATGAACGAAAAAAACGAAGATAATACGTCATATGTGGAGCGTGGAGAACAATGGCATGCAAAGACAAAACCACGTAAATGGTATAGCTGAAGTCGTAGACTAAATTCTAACTAGGAAACCGAATGAATCTCCGCTTCAGAGTTAAGTAGATAGACGGGAAAGCCTCAACGAAACGTTTCTTACCAGGTTCTGGGTTATGCTGGCAGGATGGTTGGAATGCTTACTTATGTAATTAAGTGTATCATTCGGCTTTCTATACGGGTAATACAACCCATTCGATTAATTGAGGGTAACGTCGAGGTAATTAACGACTGAGAGATTGGCCTCAACCTGTATAGAGAGGTTGAAGCCTTTAAAGAAGGCTGTGAGTTCTTTTCTGAACCTGTCGCAAGCACGAGGTCCGCACTTAGTCATGGTCAAAAGACCATCATCACGGTACAAACCACCGCCCGCACTGGGGAATTCGTCCTTGATAGAGAAAAGAAGGAAAAGGCCGATAAGATCAGTAACCTCCGCAGAATCGCTGGCGCCCATACTCACGTCGAATGGGGTACTATTGGATTTTTTAATCCAAATAGAGCCGTCGAAATTAATTACTGACTTACGGGCATTGAGGATGACATATATATATATATATATATTTATATATCATCATTTTCATCATTTCATTTTACGTCCTCTTTTCCCTGCTTGCAAGGGTGGGACGGGAACTGATGCTGGCTTGATTTCTACAGCTGGATGCCCTTCCTAACACCAACCTCATTTACAGTGAGTGCTGGGTGCTTTTTTGCCGTGGCACCTCCACGACCACTTTGCAGTGCATTTCTACAGCTGAGTAAACTGGAGCAATGTGAAATAAAGTGTCTTGCTCAAGGAAACAACACATCACCCGGTGTGAGAATTGAACTCACAACCTTTCGATTGCAAGGCCAATGCTCTAACCACTAAGCCATGTGCCTCCATCTATATTTATATATATATATATATATATATATATATATAAATAAATATATATATATATATATAAATAAATATATATATATAAATAAATATATATATATATATATATAAATAAATATATATATATAAATAAATATATATATATATAAATAAATATATATATATATATATAAATATATATGTATATAAATAAATATATATGTATATAAATAAATATGTATATATATAAATAAATATATATGTATATAAATAAATATGTATATATATAAATAAATATATATGTATATAAATATATATGTATATATATAAATAAATATATATATATATAAATAAATATATATATATAAATAAATATGTATATATATAAATAAATATATATGTATATAAATAAATATATATGTATATAAATAAATATATATATATATATATAAATAAATATATGTATATATAAATAAATAAATATATATATATAAATAAAAATATATATATATAAATATATATATATAAATAAATATATATAAATAAATATATATATATAAATATATATATAAATATATATATATATACAAAAATATATATATATAAATATATATATAAATAAATATATATATATATAAATAATTATATATATAAATAAATATATATATATATATAAATAAATATATATATATAAATAAATATATATAAATATAAATATATATATATATATATACATTTTCAACGGAAACTTCAATACTTATATATATATATATATATATATTGAGAAAGACAGTCTCCCCATATCGATCCAATAGAGGGACCAGCAGTGTTAGTCGAGGGGAGTATAATAAGTAAGGCAATCAAGGATATGAAGACGGGTAAGGCGGCTGGGCCTTCGGAAATAGTTGCTGAGATGCTGAAGGCATCTGGCACGGTGGGACACACCATGGTCACCCGCATAGTTAACCAAGTCGTACAGAATGGGGTTGTTCCGAAGGACTGGCATAGTAGCATCATCGTTAACTGTTATAAGGGTAAAGGAGACACCCTAGATAGGAGTAACTATAGAGGCATTAAATTAATCGACCAGGTCATGAAGGTCACGGAAAAAGTAATAGCGCAACTAATCAGAGAGAGAATCGACCTAGATGAAATGCAGTTCGGGTTTGTGTCAGGCAAAAGTACCACAGACGCTCTTTTCATAGTACGACAACTACAGGAGAAGTACCTAGCTAAAGGTAAACCCCTCTACTTAGCTTTTGTCGACTTGGAGAAAGCCTTCGACAGAGTCCCCCGCTCCATTATCTGGTGGGCTCTTAGAAAACTAGGCATTGACGAATGGCTTGTGAGGGCTATACAAGCCATGTATAAAGAAACAGTCAGCAAGGTTAGAATTAACAACGAATATAGTGAAGAGTTTAGCGTAAAAGTTGGCGTCCATCAGGGCTCTGTTCTCAGCCCCCTACTATTTATTATTGCCCTTCAGGCCATAACAGAGGAGTTCAAGACAGGCTGCCCATGGGAACTCCTATACGCAGACGACCTGACACTCATAGCGGAATCAATGGCCGAGCTAGAGAAGAAATTCCAAACATGGAAGCACGGCCTAGAGTCAAAAGGACTTAAAATTAACCTGGCTAAGACCAAAGTTC
>OZ024753.1:31634324-31641824 GCA_964016885.1 Eledone cirrhosa
ACATACTTATGAGTAGCTAGTTACGGTCAGTTTGGACAGGAAGAGGTGAGAGAATTATGGCCGGATATGGCCGGATTAAATGCTAGAAAGGTTAAAACACCTATTGTATGTTTTTAAGTGGTTTGTTCATGCATTTAGTGTTTGTGGTGCTGTTCTTATCTTGCTACTACTAGCATTGCTTTTGTTGTTGTTATTGGTGATGGTGTTTTTGTTGTTTCTGTTGTACTTAGGTCAACAATTTCCCAAAACACTTAAAAACAAAAGTGTTCCATCCATGACCTTCCTGTCATTTTTTTTGTTTTTGTTGTTGTTTTTTCTTTTTTTTTTATGTATACATTATCTAACACGACAGGCTACATATATTTTTAAGAGAGTGGATTGTGATTTGAGGGAGATTTGGATGCAATTTTTAGAAAGTCATGTTTAGTGTATTTTTATGAAGCTATTAACATTTGAAATACCATCATTATTGACATATAACAATCTGTTCAGCCTTGATCATGCATTTGCAGAAAGATAGCAGTTACAACTATGCCCATCTCACCTTTTCTATTTTTTTCTTCAAACTTTTAACTGTTGAACATCCAGTTTATCATTCAAACATTTAAGTTGGTTTGATATAATTTGAGAAAATTTGGCTGCTAGTCAAGATACTGTATACATGCTTCCATGCTGGTTTTAAAGTCTGGTGTTGTTCTTATTGCTCAGCCTTGGATTTGCCTGATAAAGCAAATATATTTGCGTGATTAGCAAGATACTTGGTATCTATTTTTAGCAGATTGTATGACTTCATAGGGACTCTTACATATAAAGGACTGGTTAACATGCGTAATAGCTAGTATTTATTATATATAATTGATAGGCCGGTGGATTGGCAGTATCAGTAGAGGGTCGGACACCATGCTTTCCAGCATAGTTACATCCCTTTACGATCTGAGTTCAAATCCCGCCGAGGTTGACTTTGCCTTTCATCCTTACGAGGTCGATAAAATAAAGTACCAGTAATGCACTGGATAATTGCTGGCCTTGTGCCTAAAGTAGAAACAATTATATATAATTGAGAAACCCTTATTAGGTAAGACAGTCATGGGATCATAAATGCAATGGGCAACAAATTGACGGAGTCATTAGAATATTGGATAGAATGTTTTACTGCATTCTGTCCAGCTCTCTGAGCTCTGAGTTCAAATCCTGCCAAGGTCAACTGTGCCTTTCATTCTTTCGAGGTTGATAAAAAATGTACTAGGCCAGTACTGGATTCAATTTATCCTCTATATATCTTCTAACTTCTTCTCTCTCACCTTCTCTGGAAGAAATAAGCTGTATTACAACCTGGAGAGGGGTGAAATCTGCCAAGTCTAAAATGGCCAGGAAATGCTGTATGCCGCTATTGTACATTTACAATTAAACAAAGTGTTACATTTTAATACATACAAGACATTCATGTATTTCATAGTATTAAAATTACAAATCATAATTCTTGAAATATAGTATTTTAGGGGTTGCCTATTAAAGTTTTTATGTTACAAATCACTAAAAAAAATTAGAACTTGTTAATGAATAAATAGAGGAAGGAAAGATTATAAAAAAAAATTCAATCATCAGATTGGACGAGCAAAAATATATTTCTATTGGTCTTTCCATTGCTGATATCTGCTGGTTGCTGATGATGACAATGATGATGATGATGATAACGAGTATGATGATGATGGGGTGGCATTTGTGGTGGTATTAATGATGACGATAATGATGATGAGAAGGATGTTGTTGAAGACGATGATAATGATGATAATGATGATGGTGATGGTGATGGTGGCAGTGCTGGTGGTATTGATGATGACGACAATAATGATGATCAGGAGGATGATGTTGAAGATGATGATGATGATATTGTTGAAGATGATGTTGTTGAAGATGATGATGATGATAATATTAAATTCCTCCTGTCTATGATATTTCTCGATATACTGTTACAATGTTCAAATTAAAAGGGGATAAGGGGAAAAATATTATATGATTATATGAATTATTCAAGTGTTTAAGGTGAATAAGATGTAACCCTGGATGAATGCAAACCCTAGTTCAGTGAGGAATAGGGCCCACCTCTCAATCTTTCATTTATTTAAATCAACTGTTCCATTTCAATATGGATACAAAATATTACTTGATATTACCAAATGTTGATATATACCGGAGTGTATGTGTGTTTGTATATATATATATATGGTGGCTGCCAACTCGTTTTTGAGTATGGCCACTACTTTATATCCATGTAGGAGAACCCCTACCGATGCGCTGAACGAGTGTGACTTTTTAGTCCAGCCAGCGACTTGAAAACTCTGGTACAAACACTACACTTGTGACAATTATTGACACATAGTGATGGGCCCATGGCACCATGTGACGACAAGTGCAGAGAGATCTCCAGATATAAAGCAATGCCTGTGCCGTGAAGCTTTTATAGTGAGTAAAGGCACTGCACAAAGCCAGTCCCACTCTCTTAACCAAGATGATATTTACCAAAAAGAAGAACAAGTCAACATCATTGGATACCATCAGAGTTGCAGGTCTTACATCAGAGTTTTCCTTCTCCTAGAATTCTGCCTTGACAAAGGCTAAGGCGTCATCTCTCCCCGATGTATACAAATACATACATATACACACATATATACACACACATGTACATATATATACACACATACATATATATATATACATATACACACATATATATATATACATATACACATACACACATAAACATACATATATATACATATACATATATATACATATATATATATATATATACACACACATATATATATATATATATATATATATATATATATATATACATATATATATAAATGTGTTTGTGTGTGTGTATATATATGTGTGATATATGTGTGTGTATGTATGTATATATGTATATATATGTGTGTGTATATATATATATATGCATGTTTGCATATCTATATATATATATGTATGTGAGTGTGTGTGTATATATATATATATATATATTATAAATGTGTGAATGTGTTTGTTTATATATATGTGCATGTGTCTACAAATGAGGTTTCTGGTTAGCGAGTTTGTTTCATGGTCATAAGTTTGTCTGATGCTGTGCCCCTTTGTGGACCAGTTGTACCGTTGGCAGGGATCGAAACTGGCAAAAATCATCTCAACGGCTTTTTGTATTTTTATTTTCAAAATTGTTTTCGTTCGTTGTCTTGTCTTGTCAATTTCCCTATATATATATATATATATGTGTGTGTGTGTGTGTGTTGTCTGCATATATATATATATATATATATATATATATATATATATATGTATATATAATGTATATATTTAATGTATGTATAATGTATATATTTAATGTATGTATGTGCGTGTGTCTATGTATATGTAAGAATGTGTGTGTGTGAAATATTTTAAGCACGTCCATCATTACGTTCAGCTATACGGCATATAATATTTGCACTACCGAGAAAGCTTTCACCTATGCAGTTTATCATTTCAATTGGTCGTTCTTAATATTTTGATCTTACAAAAATTGTGTAGCCTCCCAACGAAATGCTAAATTAGTACTAGTAAATATTTTCTGCTATTTCTGACGAGAATATCGAAGACTGAAGCCAACTAAATGGCGTCATTTTGATCACACCGCTAAGCTTAGATTTCCCGTATTTAAAACATCAAAAAGCTATAATTACAATTCCACTCTCCCAGCAGGCAATTGTATTGATCGTTTCACCTTAATTTCATACAATATTATTCCATTGAAATTATTTCAACGCAATCTGGATAATTTCAAAATAACAGAGTTGGTATATATATATATATATATATATATATATATATATATATATATATATATATATATATATATATATATATATATTTCTGTGTGTGTGTGTGATAAACTATCATTAATATATCAGATTGATATTATCTTTCTTCTTAAACATCTATTTACATATACAAATTACAGATTTCAAAAATATCACCGATTGACAGTCTACAATTGTTATTCTGACTGTCACGGCATTCATATAATCGAATCTGCATTTCTATGCTATGTGTGCGTGTGTCTGTGTTGTATGTGCGCATGTGTCTGTGTTTGTATATGTTGAGCGTGCATGTATGGGTGTGTATGTATGTGCATGTTATGTGTGCTATCTTACATTTTCGCCAGGGAGGGAAGGGCAGTACACATGACGCTTTTCAGAAACTCTGAGACAGATGAGAACTGAGGCAAGAAAGTTTCCTGCAACTGTAGACTTGGTCTGAGTGCTCACAACAGATTTGACGTGGTTAAAAGCACCCCTCCCTCTCTTTGGAAACCAACCCACCTGAAATTTCCCTTGTTCTGATACAAAACTTGCGTTTCCATATGTATATTAAAACCTTCGATCATAGTTTTATGTAAGAACCAATGTTTAAAACGAGAGTTTAATAATCAGAAAGTTAGTAAATTCTTACAATTTGGTTTGTATTTTCAAAGTGATTTGAAAAAACATAGGTACTGTCTTTTGAAATATGGTAAGAAAAGGACTAATGGTTTCTGATTTAGGCACAAGGGTAACCATTCTGGAGATGGGGAAATCGATTAAATAGACTCCGGTGTTTTACTGGGGCTTTATTTTAACGACCCCGTCGAAACCGACGGAGAATCGCTTAGCAGAGATTGTAAGATATCTCCCGATTGGAATTTTAATTGGGATACGTTTTGGAAATGTTTATCGCAATTAATCTTTAATTATGAAAAATATTTCTATAATCTATTCACGTAATATTTTTATGGTGGTTGATAATCGCAAATGTCTGCAGGCTACGTATTTCAGAAGTTGGTTGAGAGGTGTCCGACTTTTCTTATAGCTAGTTTTCCTTATTTGAAATCATATATGTACATACATACACACACACACGCGCGCGTGTGTGTGTGTGTGTGTGTGTGTGTGTGTGTGTGTGTGTGTGTGTGTGTGTGTGCGTGTAAGTGTTAGCGTGTGTGTGTGTGTGTGCGCGCGCGTGTACGTGTTAGCGTGTGTGTGTGTGTGTGTGTGAAACGAATACAGAAAAATACAACAGATGAGATTCAGAAAAAAAAAATATTAGCTTCACGCTTAATATAGTATGAATAGTCTTAAAGTTTCGGACACAAGTCTTTCATCGGAATATAGAATGAGAAATAAAAAAAAAAGAAATAGAAAGATAGAGAGTAGACAGGGTAAAAAACGAAGACACTTTCTTCGAGATAAAGTAGGTCTGTTTATTTCGCCTTCTCTTGGAAAGCTGTTGATAGGAGCGTGTTATAGGAGGTTCAGCTAGCCGCCTTTTAAAAGGCTTTGATCAAAGGCGCCTGTATAGTGCTGTAAAGGAAAGAATCCTTTTGTATTTAGAGTAAATATGTATGTGTATGTTTCTGTGCTGTTTTCGTTTAAGTGAGAGAGAGTGTGTGGGTGTTTGTTGTTGATTTGTACAAAGCTGTGAGGCGGTGGTGTTCTGACCGAATCAGAGTCGTAGGAAAGAAGGGGTGAATGTGGGCACACGTGACAGCGGTATAGAAGCATGCGCGAGCACGCAGCGATAAATATAGATTAAAGAAATTGTGGGGCCAGTTGAGTCCATTAGGGAAACTGGACCCAGGGCGGAAAATGAAGCTCTAGTTTGCCATGTTGTGATCCGAACACGTTAACCAGTAAGCCAGGTTCCTTCCCACACAAACATTTACACTTACACATACCTTGCGTGTGTGTGTATATATATATATATATATATATATATATATATATATATATATATATATATAGGAGAGTATTGAAGTTTGCTTGAAGCATTGTGGAACAATAAGTAAATATCTTTAAGTCGTTTGGAAGCCTCGACAATGCAAATGGGTAAATCTCTGGGTAACAAGGTCCGGTGGTGGAGAGAGAGATGTAAGTGGGTGTACGTTGAGATGCGTGGTGTGTATAAGATGTGTGAGATGTGTAGAATGAAGGGAAGAGTATAAAGGATAACATAGAAATAACAACACAAGAGAGAGTTACCTTGGGAGAGATTTAATAGTCCCTATATATTTCGGAATCACATCCATCAACTGGGGTTTTTTTCCGGGGTGGGGGAAAAGGTTGTCTGTCGGACAAGTCCGGAACGCGTCCTTCGCTGTTTGTTGTTTTGAATATTCAAAACAACAAACAGCGAAGATCAATTCAGAAAGGGCCGTACATTTCCTCTTATCTATTCTGTTAAAGGAATGGCGATGGTTATACCACCGAGCTTTGAAGCTCATCGCTGTGGATCCTATGTAGTGGTGCTCCGAGTTAGGGGTTGTGACCTTGCACCTGTAGACCACGTTTTTGGTCATGCATTCATTACTAAGGGGGCATAGCGACGGGTCTCTGCAATTACATGACTTCTTAAGCCCCACTACATGTACCGCGTGGTTAGCATCACTCGGCGTTGGCTGGGTAGCCTCCACAATCAGCACAGGGTCGTTGAGTTCCCGTGTGCTAGTTGGGCCTGTCCGGGTCCGATGTGTCCCGCGTGCTGGTTCTGTTGGGTGGCTCCGGGTTTTACGGTGGTATTAGAGGCAATGAGCCTATTCCTATTTATGCCAGCTATATGCTGGGCTATGGAGCGTGTGGTTGAGTAGGAAAGTTTCACCGTGTGCCTGTTGAATATTTTATGGTACTTATGGGATGTGTGTGTGTGTGTGTGTGTTTACATACATGTGTGTGTGTGTGTGTGTGTGTGTGTGTGTGTGTGTTTACATACATATGTGTATGTGTGTGTGTGTTAACATACATATGTGTTTGTGTGTGTGTATTTACATACATATATATGTGTATATATATATTCGCATTTATCTGTTCCTTAAGCGATTTCTGGAAGGGGTTAGATTAGTTAATAGAGAATTGCTAGGTATTCCATTAGTCGAATACTTTCCTTTATCTTCTGATCATTAAGCGAGCAGCTTCTATCAGTATATCAGTATGGATGTCTAGATGGTTTCATGTGTTGTTGTATTATTGAAAATATCGAGAGGTCATATTATAATTTGTATATTTGGAAGATTGGCAGTTTCGGTAGAGAGTCGGACGCCATGCTTTCCAGCATAGTTACGTCCCTTTACAGTCTGAGTTCAAATCCCGCCGAGGTTAACTTTGCCTTTCAAGCTTACGGGGTCGATAAAATACAGTACCAGTCACGCACTGGCGTCAATTTAATCGACTTCCCTTCCCCCAAATTACTGGCCTTGTGCCTATATAAGAAACCATTATTGAAAATATCGAGAGGTCATATTATAATTTGTATTTTTGGAGGATTGGCAGTATCGGTAGAGAGTCGGACACCATGCTCTGAAGCATAGAGTTACGTCCCTTTACGGCCTGAGTTCAAATCCCGCCGAGGTTAACTTTGTCTTTCATCCTTACGGGGTCGATAAAATAAAGTACTAGTAATGTACTGTGTAATTGATGGCCTTGTGCCAAA
>OZ024753.1:31651824-31671824 GCA_964016885.1 Eledone cirrhosa
AGTATAATCCCTCCGATAAGCAATCACATAACTTTCGTCAACACAATTTTACTCACATGGCTTTGTTTTGAACTGGAGCTATGGTAAATTATATTTAAAATTGGTCTCAGAGCTATACCTCGGAACCCTTTATGTTGCTAACAATAGCTTTGTAACGCTCAACTTTGATATTTTAATAAACCTTTTCAATTCATGAGTATTCCAAATATCAATTCAAACATATCGGCCACGAGTTTCGTTAGACACACAACGCTGAAGGGGTTAATATGTTACCGAAATTCATAGAAATTCAGGGCGATTAATGACAATTTCTGATTTTTGCATGCGTGAGTGGGAAAGTGAGAGATAGAGAGAGTGTATGTATGTGTCTCTGTGCATCTTACACTCTGTGTGAATGTGTGTGTATATGTGTGTACTTGTGCATCTCACAATGTGTGAGTGTGTATGTTTGTGCATTTCACACTGTGTGTGTGTGTGTGTGGAAATGACTATTCCCAATTTAATCATACCAAAACGTGACAGTTATCATGGCTAATGGTACAACAGTTTATAAATTCAACATGAGTAGACGAGATTGTAGTTCTGAAAGTCTAATAAGACATTATATAGAAATAATTAAATTAAAATCACAAACATTGGAAGATTATTTCGTAATATAAACTTGTAGACATAAGGAGTTTTTGTAATTATGTGTAGATAGTAAAATCATTCTTTACGTGATCGTGAGCAGCATACAGTATGATTTGACGCAAACATCTAGGTTGTGTCTCAGCTAGACGACAATTACTTTGTAATAATGTTGTTTCAGAATGCCATGACCGTAACATGATCATTTGCATTTCACTAAATACCCAATACCATCGACGTCGGACTATTATTCAGCGGGAAACTTTTTCTCAGTTACAAGTATTGTTCGAGTGTAGGACAAAATGCCTTGATGTGTTTGTTAATTCTTCACAGTGTATAAAAGGCAATCGTGTTATCAACACAATCTAGTACATTTCTTTATATATTTTAAATGATTCGGAATATTTCCATCTATGGATAATTATATATTTGCATAAGTGCAGTGCCGATTTAGGATAAATGAGGCCCTGTGTTAGGCCCCTTACTTGGGCCCTGAAGGAAGTAGGCCAAGTAATAAAAGTTTATCGGCAGGAAGGCGCCCCTCACCCCCTGGCACGGATCCCTGTGCTTAAGACACCTAAGCACAATGATTAACACGGCACTGTGTGTAAAAATAAACGGATAGACAGAGAGTATTAGCCCTGGTTTGTATTCTGGATCATTCTGATTTTAAAACAGGTGTAGATAGGACTCCGAAGTCACACCAATAGCTTTCAAGTATCCAATCGCTTCATCATTGTGTTGAAGGCATATAAGCTGTGTATCGGTAACCAATTTCCAAGTAATAGTCGGAGCACTCTTCAGAACCCACCGACGTCACTTTTTCCCGATAATAATCATGGACACACGGCATCATATAGGTGTGCATTAGTCGATAGATTCCCCGACCCTCAACAATGAGAATTGGTAGAGACCACACACATATATATATATGAAGCCCGCCGGATTGAATGTACATGCAATGTAATTCAAAGGGCCATCGCTCTCAAGCACTGTTACGCTAGACCTCTGAAAATTCCGTTAGTTGTACACGTATCTGTAAAATACCTAGCCACTTACAAGTTAATTTCATGACAAGCTTGTTCCATTGATCGAACGACTGGAACACTAATCTTCGAAACTGACGGAGGTCCGTTGATGTGTGTGTGTGTGTGTGTGTGTGTGTGTGTGTGTGTGTGTGTGTGTGTGTGTGTGTGTGTGTGATAATGTACAGCTATTCCAAAACATTTGCAAAAAATAAAAAAACATATATCAGTTAGTGTTGGCATGATGGCAATCTTTATTGGTGAGTTGATGCATTCAACAATGATGTGTTTTGAAGGAAATTCACTTGTTTTGGTGACGTAATACATTCACCAATGCCTTCTAGGTAATCAAAATACTGTTATTGGTGACAAAATGCATTTACCAATATTGTACTTTTATAAATAATCAGTAATATTTTGGTCATCATCCAATAATATACATTCGATGTAATCAATATATTGTTATTAATCAATATGATGTAATATATTTACTCAAATATGTGGTATAGGTAATTGACCTAAGTTTATTGGTTGCGTGATTCAGTAACCAGTAATGCATGTCGTATAGCTATTTAATCAATAGAGATTCATTAGTGATGTAATACCTCAATTACTGTAATTTTTAGTTAGTCTACGCAGAAGTATCCAAGGAGTTTTATATTCACCAAAAATAAGTCTTGCAGTTAACTTTTTTTATACCAAACTGCTTGAAACTACCTTTCGTACTTTGATATGTTCTTCATATTGAATTACGTATATTTATCTACAATCCTCCCATTATAATTTGATGTAAGAAATATGTTCTGAACATCAACTTAATAGCGAAAAGGTTAGTTATACTACTAAATCCCAGCGAATCCGTGATTATTTTGAAAATTGTTTGAAAATCATAGGTAGTGTTTTTCATTATATATATATATATATGTGTGTGTGTTGAAATTTCCGTGATCCCCAGCAGACAACTTATGATGAGAATATCCTCTGTTTGTGCTTTCCTCTTATTTTAAACACACTTTATCAAGTAAACACACAGCTCCCTGTTTCTTCAAGAATTTTTATTATTTTTTTTTTTTGCTGTGACCTGTTCTCTCTTTCTCCCTATCTACTTTGTTGGTATTAACTCTTCCCCTTCTTTCTTTCTCTTCCCCTCTCACTTTTACTCTCCTCCCGCTTTCTCCCATAACTGCCTCTTTTCGCCTACTCTTGCAGAGGTCAGACATGTTTTCTTTGCGCTCTCTAATTCACATACATTGGTTGGTGTTGTAATTTGATCCGCTAATACAAGGAGTAAACCACACTTTCATTAATAATATAAGTTAACGATTAAGGTAATCAACTAAAATTATTAAACATTTTGATCATAATCTTTAAAACATTGTTAATTACATTGGCTTTATAGTAATTGAATTAAAACTATATATGTTGTAAAGTGTGCATACTAACATAAAGAATAATTATCTACGAAGACTAATTGTATATGTAATTATTTCAAAAAGAAATATTTAATTATTTGAAATATAATTTTAGAAAAAATTATCTTATATACTGTCAGATACAATCTGAGAAATTTAATATGTTTTTCAATATCAAAATAGAGTACGAAATAATTAAAAGACACTGTATCTAAGTGTGGAAGTGTGTGAGACTATATATATATATACGTGCACAACGCAGCGTCTATTAGATTATTATATTTATATATACGTTCACAACACGGCGTCTATTAGATAATTTTATATATTTGTATATATATATATATATAATGTACATCCCACTAGATTTTATAAGTAAAAACCTTAGTATGAATAAAGAACAAATATTACATAGTTCGAAGCTAGTTTGTTGTTTTCTTTTATTCTTCTTATAACGGATTACTATTCTGTTAAATACAAACTAGAATATAACAGAAATATCCAATGTAATTTGCGTTCATTTGGCAACGTTATTAAATATTAAATATATCTGCCCAACAGAGCGTATATTAGAATATCTAGGATAATTTCAAATTGTTGTTTAGTTACAGATTAAAGACTAATTACACATATGGAATTCAGTGTGTAAGTCAATAAATTGCTATTAGCTTCAACATCATTATAAACATTAACGCTTAATCTTATTAATGCTTCATGCCATGAATTTAATCGCATCAGGTCGAATACCTCTACTTACTTACTTTAAGTGTTAGAGAGTGAAAGTGTGTGCATGTGTGTAAAGAAATATTTGATGTGAAACGAATGGCCAAGACTTCAATTTTAAAGGGGAAACACTATGTGATTGAGTCTTCTATAGCTGAGGAACACCTTTTCATTGGTTTTGAATGCCACCACACTTTCAAATTCTGACAACTCCCCCTTCCATGCCATGGACTGATTTACCTGCCCCACGTTTATCAAATACCGACGATACTCCCCAGAGCCCTGCTATAGGGTTCAACACACAACGTCGGCATATTGCATTTCCTGAGGCCCATCATGATCACTCGATTGACCTTCTCATCTGCACCCTTCCGCCTCTGCCATTGCCTTATACAATAGTTCTCTCACATCGAGTTACAACGTGAACGAGAACTTACTTTCTGCCTTAGAACAACACATTCACTTGGTTTCAGCGATTAGCAGGCCTTATGTTGATTACTAACACAGAAATTATTAAAGATAAAAATGATAATTTGATAATTTATTTCTCAGATTTAATAAGTTTATAAATGTCCAACATATATATATATATGGATGATATACATGAACAAATATACGAGTAACTACGGCGAAATAACTATTCCTCAAAATTCAATTTTCCTAGTTTGTTCTCATTGTTCATATATCCAGTAATCTTTGTATCCATGGTATGCCAATCTTGGACTAAAAAATAATAATTATTCACGTCATTATTGCCGACACTGGTCTACTAATTACATATTTTTCCTCTGAAACTAATAACTATACATTTAATAAATCTTCACTACTTTATTAAACTAATGTTAAGATATTAAATATGTAAATATAGTATATAGGAGTCGGATGGGTCAGAATAATTTAATAATAATTTATCCTTAAAATTACGTTCAATATCCTATGTCGAAATATGAAGTCGGGTATATACATATGCACATATATGTGCTCATACATACATACATATAGAAGGATAGACATATGAATATATATATATATATAAATATGAGTTTAGATATTTATGAATATATATATATATGTATGTGTATATATATTTATTTATTTATATATATATTTATATATTTAACGAAAGAAATGTGGTAAGGAACCAGGTGGACCATAACGCACCAAAGTACTCAATACTTAGGGTAGTAGAGTGGGTAATAGGAACAAGTAAGACCCCGACGGCTGAGCTCAAGCCGTTTCGACGGCTAATTCTGAGCTCAGCCGTCGGGGTCTTACTTGTTCCTATATATATATATTTATTATATATATATATTTATATATATATATTTATATAAGAGAGTATTGAAGTTTGCTTGAAGCATTGTGGAACAATAAGTAAATATCTTTAAGTCGTTTGGAAGCCTCGACAATGCAAATGGGTAAATCTCCGGGTAACAGGATCCGGTGGTAGAGAGAGAGATGTAAGTGGGTGTACGTTGAGATGCGTGGCGTGTATAAGACGTGTAGAGGAATGAAGGATAGAGCGTAAAGGATAAAAATAACAACACGAGAGAGAGTTACCTTGAGAGAGATTTAATTGTCCCTATATATTTCGGATTCACATCCATCAACTGGGGGTATTTTCCGGGGTGGGGGGAAAGGTTGTCTGTCAGAAAGGTGCGAAACGTGTCCACCGCTGTTCGTTATTTTGAATATCAATGTTCAAAACAACGAACAGCGGAGGACACGTTTCGCACCTTTCCGACAGACAACCTTTCCCCCACCCCGGAAAATACCCCCAGTTGATGGATGTGAATCCGAAATATATAGGGACAATTAAATCTCTCCCAAGGTAACTCTCTCTCGTGTTGTTATTTTTATTTTTATCCTTTACGCTCTCTCCTTCATTCCTCTACACGTCTTATACACGCCACGCATCTCAACGTACACCCACTTACATCTCTCTCACTACCACCGGATCCTGTTACCCGGAGATTTACCCATCTGCATTGTCGAGGCTTCCAAACGACTTAAAAAAATATATTTATATATATATTTATATATATATATATATGTATTTATATATATATATATTTATATATAATTGGTTATGCACGAGTGCATTAAGGTTTTCCAGGACACTGTGTTATGTACCGTGTAGGGGAAGGTCAGCTTACAACAGAGTGGTGCTCAACGAAATGCAGAAAATAGGTGTATATTCCAGTTTAGCTACACTCCGGGGCGTGTATAAAGAATCAAAAAGAACAGAAAGATGCAGTAGAAGAGATTTATTCGGTTCTAACGTACGTTTCAATAGACATCAATTTGCCTAGATCTCGCTGCATCTATCATATTTTATAGTTAGTAGAGCATTCGACATCCAATGCGTAATCGATTCCATATCATCAGAGATTATATTTCTATATACTAACTATATAATATTATAAATGCAGCGAGATCTAGGCAAATTGATGTCTATTGAAACGTACGTTAGAACCGAATAAATCTCTTTTACTGCATCTTTCTGTTCTTTTTGATTCTTTATATTTATATATATATATATATATATATATATATATTTATATATATATATATATATATATATATTTACAAGATGCCATACCGTGGAACCGATCCCCAAACCTAAAGATTGGTAAGCGAACTCTTCTTAACCATTCAGCCTTATTGCATCTATATATTTATATATATAAACATATGTGTGAGAGAGAGCATGAGTGCATATATATATATATAAAACGAAGGAGTTGTGGTAAGGAACCAGATGGACCATAACGCACCAGAGTACTCGAAATAGCCGTCGAAACGGCTTCAGCTCTGCCGTCGGGGTCATATATTTTCATATATATATATATATATATATTGGATTAATTGTAATACGTGACGTATTCTATTCTATAGCGATTAGGTCTTCAAAATGTTTATTATAAACATACAGAATAGTTTCGAATATTCTATGTCTATCTTCACACATATATATATATATATATATATATATATATATATATAATGTTTGGGGGTGTGATCATGTGTGGTAATTAGATATCTGTTTGGTACTATTTGCGTTTGATGTCATATATATTTCTCTGCTTGATTCACACCGTTTGAAACTGTATATTAGCAAACTTGAGAGGATGATTAACACAAACAAAATGATTCCCAGATAAAAAGCTAATTAAACCCTTGAGGATATATAAAAGATATTAGTACTACATTCACATATATGCACGCATCAATATACATACATACACAGTCATATATATGTATGTTTATATGTACATATACAATATATATATGTATATATGCCAATAAAAAAATTATTTAATTTTCACTTCAATTTTTTTTATTAGGTATTAATTAACCGTCGTCAAAGTTCTTTCGTCACACATTGAGACCTCAATAACTCTGTTTTCCCCTTTGCCTCCGCTTTTTTCTTAGCTTATTTTGTATACTCGATCTTGTCTTTCTATGATACATTTCCGCGTGTGTGTATTTGTGTTTGACATGTGTGTTTATGTCTTCTGTTCTCTGTGGGTGAGTTTATACATATGTACGGGGATCAGTAGAGCCACCCCGGTCCTTTAATACAAGGTCCATATCGAAAGTGTGACCTAGGGACAACAACAACATTTTTTAATAATTTTAAAACTCTAATTTTGTCTGTCTTTTTTTTTAAATTAAGATAATCAAGGGCGGTGGGTTGGCAGTGGGTTGGCATCGGCCAACAATATAGTTACGGCACATTACATTCTGAGATCAAATCCCACCGATGTTCGTTTTGCATTTCGTTCTTACAGGATGGATAATATAAAGTACCAGTATTG
The DNA here is from genome assembly GCA_964016885.1 of Eledone cirrhosa. Classification (NCBI taxonomy): domain Eukaryota; kingdom Metazoa; phylum Mollusca; class Cephalopoda; order Octopoda; family Eledonidae; genus Eledone; species Eledone cirrhosa. The sequence continues at coordinate 31,659,433 of OZ024753.1, forward strand.
CACAGGGGTCGATTTAATGGACTTTCCCTTGCTCCGAAGTTGTTGACCTTGTGCCTAAATCAGACACCATTATTAAGATGTTATTGGCAGTGGATTGGCAGTATCGGACGCCATGCTTTGCAGCATAGGGTTATGTCCCTTTTCGGTCTGAGTTCAAATCCTGCCGCGGTTAACTTTGCCTTTCATCCTTACGGGGTAGATAAAATAAAGTACTAGTAATACACTGGGATAATTGCTGGCCTTGTGACAAAAGTAGAAACAATATTTAAGATGATAAGGCATCATTTTCTAAATGTCCAACGTGTCGCCCGTACTAAGATTTGTTTTATTTTACTTGTGACCTTTTTACGAATATAATGTAAAGAATAAAAGGAGTGAGTCTAAATAATACAAAAATATGAGAAGGAATTCTCAGTTATCGCTTCTCCAATAATACAAGAGCGGGCGGTTGGAAGAACGCTAGCTGATGTAAATCGCCTCGCGATCAACTCTGACAGAATGATGTAAGATTTTATCTGGAGAATAATGGATGGCAAACTCCACACTGATAGCAGTGAGTATAGAGGTAGTACTAGAATCATGAACGACAGAAGTTTCAATCAGAAGAGGAAATATTTTATTCTTTCACATTTCCTTAGATCTGTTTTAGACGGGAATCGAAACCCAATTCAATGACAACAGTGTGACATAAGAAAATACCGAGGTAGGACCCTCCCGTCTACATATGTGACGTTAATGATATAATGTTAAAATGAATTTGAAAAGAAAACAAAAGAAAACATGACAGTTCTTATCAGCTGTTCCCACTTAAATGGAAGTATATTAAAAGTGTTGGTTGGATAACAAAATCAATATAGTTAAAGTATTGAATCAGTTAAGACCAGTTTTGGATTTTCTGATTTACATCTTGTGATGAAGAAACTATGGAAATTACATATTTTGTAACATTAGCTGCTTTCTGTATATTTCAGATAAGATTATTAAGAGAAAAAAGTCTTATAGTTCGATAGTGTTAAGAAAATAATTAATTTTCCTTTCGTTTACAAACACAAAAACTAAAAGGAAAACGCGAAATTACTAAAATAGAATAGTTCTGTGCGCGTGTGTGAGCGTGTATGTAGGTGTGTCATATATGTGTGTGTTGTTATTTTTGTTGTTGTTTCTTTCTTTCCGTGTCTTAACGAAAATAATTGAATGAACAAACAATTGTTACCAATTAATTTTCATCAGAATGAACGCATTGAACCAAAACACTACAGCCTTTTCGTTTTTAATTAATCCTTTTCATTAAATTTTTCCATGACAAGTTTCGCTGAAGGCGTTGCAATATTCGAATTGATCATGTTTTACCATCCAACTCTTTTGCATGACTTCGAGTCCCGTTAACTAAGTGATTATACAAAGAATTTATATCATACTCACTCTAACGTCCTAATCCTAACTGTAAATTATTGATCCACGAAATTAAACAAGTGTTCATGTCGAAATCAGTTTAAAACCACATCAAGCTTCAACATTTTACTTGATAGAATAAATTCATTTGATACAGTATCTTGCCTAAAACACTTCGAAATATTAAACACTAGATCGAAGATATTTAGAACGTACTTTTTAATAGCTGAATATACCTACCATACATAAAGATTTGGCCGAGAATAGTGTTATCGGGTTAAAAATGCCTCGGTATTTATTCCGGCCGACTGCGCACTGAGATCGAATCCCGCCGTGGTCAGCTTTGCCTTTCATTCGTTCGAGATCGATAAACAAAATACCAGTCCAATACTGGGTTTGGATCCCCACCTCTCACTCTCTCTAGAAAAAGAAGAAGAAAACATCAGTTACATTCTGCTCTAGAGAGTTAACTCAGAGAAAATGTTGACAGAGAGAGCACACAGAAACCTTTTTATATGGCTTGGATGAGAACTTAATAAACTGCTGTGAGTATTTCTATTTAAGATTAATAAAGAGAGATGTTATAATTTACTACAGAATATATAGATAGATTTGAAGCTAACACTATATCTATAGAAACAAACACCTTATCTCTATGTACTACATCATTAGGGGACGAATTGGTAAGGTCGTTAGGACGTTGAATGAAAAGGACCTCGTTATTTCAAATCCCAATAAGGTCAATATTGCCTTTCAGGTTTTCCTAATCGATAAAAATATACAAGTACATCACTGGGATTGATTCTTACTCTATCTCTCTTTACCACATTATCTCTCTAATTCAAGAGAAATTGCTTCTATACTTGCAATATATTAATTGTTTCTACTTTAGGCACAAGGCCAGCAATTACCCAGTGCATTACTGGTACTTTATTTTATCGAGCCCGTAAGGATGAAAGGCAAAGTCAACCTCGGCGGGATTTGAACTCAGATCGTAAAGGGACGTAACTATGCTGGAAAGCATGGCATCCGACCCTCTACCGATACTGCCAATCCACCACCCTTGCAATATATTAATACTAGCCGAATTGTCCGGGCCTTGCTGCGTTTGACACATTTTTTTTTGTAAGAAAATGATGATTGATTTTAAATCAGTGATGGAGAAAAACTCTGCATTTCAATATTACTCAATGTAAAATGTAATGCATGAAAAATTGGAAAACATTATTTTTTGTAATATATCAAATCAGAATTATTAAATATTATTCTTATTTTGTTTCTTGTAAATAATTGTTTTCAAAATATCAATTTAAAACTTGATCATTTCATTTTTTGTGTGAAGCATTATTTTATTTGGGCTTCCAAAATGTTCACTATAGGGGGCTTAACCCCCATTAGGGTGTCTTAACATTATTGAAATTTTCTGAAATTTGTGAATAAGCATCGTAGCTTGACCTATGCTTTAAATTTCATATAAATCGAAGGGAAGAAATTTTCAGCCGGGATTTGTGCCCCCGGGGAACCCTTTGATTAAAATGTAATATACTTATCCAAGGACCCTGGTCAATGTAGTTACAGAATATATATGGTTATGGGGGTCTATCTCCAAAACCATAGGAGGAGTTCGTAAACAACAAACAAAGAAACAAACAGGAACTACAACTTTATATAAATTTGATTCGTTAGGACCCTATGTTCTATACTATGAATATATTAATACTTTACTCCTTAGCACCCTACGTTCTATACTATGAATATATTAATCTTTACTCGTTAGTACCATACATATATATTTATATTTATTATATTTTACTTTTACTACTAGGATAAGTAAATGTAAATTAATATACTATCCTTTCATATTTTCTTTCTCTAGACGAATTAGTCTTGAAGCAGAACTTGATGAAAAGAACTGGCGTGTTCGATGGGAAGATATCATGTATGGTCCTCTTGACCGACATAAACGGGACCCAATGGGCAGTCGACAAAGTATTGCAAAGGTAAGAAATATATGTATATGATGAGGGGGGTGCATTTTAAACATAAATATTTTCTTGGTAGGTTTTTATGTGTTGGTGGGTCCTTCGTCGCTGTCGATGATTAGCATTCGGTTTTTGGATTAACAGAACTCGCAACTCGTGACTTAACATGTAAGAGTTTCCGTATTCCACAGACACGTGTATCCTTAACGTAATGTCCCAACTGAACCAGGCAGGAATAATATATGATAAAGCTAGACTTTTATCCGTATTCCACAGACACGTTTACCCAGGGGCCCCGTTTGCATTAAAAATGTAAGGGGGACAAACCAACATTTGTTGATTCTTAAAGGAGCACGTTAGTAGTGTTTATGGTGCCTTTCCCAGACACCATAAGTAAAATTCGCATAAGTAAAATGTTACGCTAATTGAATGTTATATATTCAAATAAAGTTCAGGTATAAAAAAATAAGCTTAAAAAGAATTTAATATCAAATAAACAGAATTTTTAATTTTTAGCAAATGGATGTAAATATCGAATGAACAAAATTCAATACCGATTGCAACTTAGCGGTATATATATTCATATAAATATATGCATATAAATAAATATGTAAAAATATGTATTATACATATGTATGATTTGTTAGTGGTATTTTCTTTGTTTTTTAATAGGGAAAAAGTGTGTGTGTTGGGGGGGGGGAGATGGTTTGTCCACCGTTCCTCAAAAGGTGGGGGGGGGGGGGTACTTGGCCCCCTGGTACCCCCTGAAACAAGGCCCTTGCGTGTACCCTTAACCTAATGTCCAAACTGGATCAGGCTGAAATAATATATGATAAAACTAGACTTTTAAATTACAGGTAAAATCCTGGGTGGACGTACACTTGCCCATTATGCCATTCAGTGGTTTCAAACCCGAGACCTCATTATTGCAGAGCCAATTTCTTCACTGACCCCTGCCTGTGTTCATGTCCAATGTTGTTGTTATTGGCCTGTTCTATTAATAGTGGTCCCTTAACTCCTGGTTTCTTGTTCCGATCTGTGATACACACTTTTCTTTTTGTTCTGTTCTTTTTTCTAAGAATGTATGTAATATACGAACTTTATATCTATAATATATAATGATGTGTCGAAAACAACTTGTATTCAAAATTATATATTACAAACATTTCAAATATAATATATATATGTATGTATGTGTGTGTGTATAATATATATATATATATATATATATATATATATATATGTGTGTGTGTGGTGTGGGTGGGTGTATTTATACATATATATAATTATGTATATATATATAAGCGTATGAGTATGCTTATCTCTCTCTGAGTATGTGTATATATATATATATACATACAGAGAAAGAGAGAGATACGTTCATATAGATGTGTGTTTGTGTGTGTTAGTGGGAGAGAGATCAGTAAACATTATGATATCTACTCTATAATTTTATACTTTAATTCTGCATGAAATAACTTTCATTGTGTTTAGTGAAAGTCTTATAGTAATTACAGATTATTTCTCTAAGAGCCAGCAGATCAAAGAACAGCAACATTAATGCTTCCATCTGCTTGAGGTTCTACAGAGAATTCTTCGTCTTCCGCTCTCTCTCTATTTCGTTCACTCGTTCCATTCTTTATTTTTAAATGATAGTGTGTCTGTTGGCGACCGCCGCTTTGTGTAGGTATCTAGGTTTGTGTGATACACTATACTGAGGACAACCACCACCACTACTACTACTACTAGCAATGCTAATACTACTAATATAGTCGCAATGGGGACGATTTCTAAACTAGGCAAAATATCAATAAATTCGGGAAAGTTGATTTCACGACCCGACCCCTGCTCATAATAATTGTTTCTACTTTTGGCACAAGGCCAGCAATTATCTCAGTGCATTACTGGTACTTTATTTTAGCGACCCCGTAAGGATGAGAGGCAAAGTTAACCTCGGCGGGATTTGAACTCACATCACAAAGGGCTGTAACTCCATGCTCCAAAGCATGGCGTTGGACCCTCTACCGATACTGCCAATCCACCCCTGCTCATAATAATAAACAACTACTACTACTACTACTACTACTACTACTACTGCATATGAAAACTCGACTGTACTTCATGTTTAACTGGTTTTTGTTCTGTAAAAGAACATAATTTCTAACTAATCAGATTTTAGTTAGAATCATAAAGTTTCAAGGTTTTCTGTCTCATTCGATCTGCTAAAAATAGCAGCCAATCTCTTGAGATTTACACACAACTGTCTTTGAAAAGGAGGGATGCATACTGCATCTAGAACTGCATTATCTAACGTTTAAAATTAAAATTTATCCTCATAGTTGGGACATCTTTGATTAAAGTTCTAGTCAATCAGAGCTGACTTTGTTGGCCTAAATAACAACAATAATAGCAGCAGCCGCGAATAACACTAGTAACTACAGCCAAACACAACTGATTAATGAAGTGACATTAAATTTAACGTCGAAAGTACCAGTAATGCACTGGGTAATTGCTGGCCTTGTGCCAAAAGTAGAAACAATTAAATTTAACGTCGAAAGGTTTCATGTTCATCAAAGACAAAAGATATCTCATTGTTCCCATGGTTACCTACAATATGATAGAAATATAAACACCATTACAGTCTCAAAGATAAAGCTACTGAACTGTATAGAAATGTCAACTAAGGCATGATGATGATGATGATAAAGGTCATGATGGTGGTGGTGGTGGTGCTGGTGGTAATAATGATGATGATGATTATGATGATGGACAGCAAGAAGTCGACGGCAACGGTGGCGGCGGTGACGACGATCGATGATGACGATGATGATGAGTTTGTTGAAGATAAAGGTGGTGATGGAGAAAGAGGGAGAGTAATCTAACCGACCAAATATCAAAGATAACAACAATGACGATAACAATTATTATAATATCTAAAAGTGGTGGATTGGCAGAATTGGTAGAGCGTCGAATAAAACGCCATTGCGGTATTTATTCTGGAGTTTTACACCTGAATTCAAGTCCTGCCAAAGTCAACTTCGACTCTTATCTCTTGGGCGTCGATAACCTAAATTGGCAATCAAATTTTTCGGGATTTACATCTCTCTCTCTCTCTCTCTCTCTCTAGAGAGAGAGAAGGGGAGATGTAAATATCACGAAAAATTCTCTCTCTCTCTCTCTCTCTCTCTCTCTCCTCTATATATATATATATATATATATATATATATATATATATATAGACAGAGAGAGAGGAATGGGTAACGGATAAAGAAAAGTATTGGCAGACATTTTAGATCCCCCCCCACCACCACCAACTTTGTTAGGTATTTGTGTTCCATAAATTCTAAATAAATATTTTTGCAATGCTTTTAACAGATACTAGTGTTCTTGTGACAGACGTATACAATTATTATAATATAAAATCTAACTTGATGCTTTCAACACTTAGTTTGTGCTTTTCAACATATAATTTTTTTGTGTATGGAACTGTGTCTGTTAAATTTCATGTTTTCTAGGTTTATATATATTCTTTTCAGTATTGTATCTACTACATCATTGTATTTAACAACTCTATCCGCAACCACAAAGATAGGTATATGTTGAAATGCAAATAAACACTGCAAATGGCTTCCACGCCACAATATAAACATAGTGTAAAGTAATGTTTAGACAAACATTGTTTTATCTCTCTGCAAGAAGTGAAGTTGACATTTCAATATTCTGAAAGAGTTTTAGTAGAAATCTAAGCATAAAAAAAAACGTTCTTGGTTTTTTTAAAAGTAATCCTTACTAATCAATTATAAACATAGGAGTTCACGACAAAACAAGAATAATGATGATGATTTATTTTATTTGCCACAAATACACCGGGTGAAGGAGACACTTCAAAAACAACTTAATAGAAATGAGAAAATGGGAACATGTATATACAGTCCACAGTTATATAAAACATACAGTCTTCGTGGCACAGAGAGTTAAATACGTAAGGTTAACTGAAGAATCCCACAGATCCACAATCACACGGATAATAATGGTTTCTGACTTAGGTACAAGTCCAACAATTTTGGAGGAAGGGAAAGTCGATTAAATCGACTCTAGTGCGTTATTATGCGCTTATTGACCCTTTAATTTTGGAAGACAAGGCTAACCTTTGTGGGATTTAAATTCAGAACGCAAAGGACCGGAACTATATTCCGAAACGCATCTTGTTCGACACTCTGTCAATACTGCCAACCCACCACCCTTAACTAGTAAATTTAGGGGTGCTGTTAAGTTAGATATATCCTGGACCAATACTGGCCGAAACCTATCAAAGTTACAGCATAGCAGTTACAGTATAGCAGAAAACAATGAATTCTGTTATAAAACCGATAATACATGTTGGATTTTTCATTCTTCACTGAATTTAAACCTCGCCCATCAACTCAGTTAAAGCCAAATACTGGGGCTTGACCGACCGCTTTCTTTTCGTATCGGTCGTTGTCGAGACCTCCGTTGTCCCCAGTCAACAGACTGTTATTTTCCTCCTCAAGATTGAGTGAAATACATTCTGATCGGGGAAAGGTTAAGCGAGTGGTACAGCGGAGGATTCTGGCTGTTATCCGCAAATTTTTCCACTAGGTGCAAATGTGATACTGATACACTACCTTAGTTTTCTGTCCCTCCGCTTTCCTTACTTTTGCTATTTTTTTGCTATTTGATTTTACTATATTCTATTGCAAACAATATATAATCTAACTACTTTCTTGTATTATACATACAAGTCCACAATGTATTCTGTAAGCAAGGAAGGTAGCAAATGCTTGACCTTTCGTTCACTACTGAATTTAAACCACAACCTGTCAACACACTTCGTAGTCTGTTCTATCCTGAGAGACTTGCAGTCATCATTGTCATTTCCAGGCTTGTCAAATGTATTCCGTACTAAATGAATCTATTCGTTTATCACCTTCAGCCCTGTTCACATTCGTAATCAATTACTTCACAGAATCAGCAAGGGAGCCTCGTTCATTTTTACACGCCAATGCCATCTTTGCTAAGAGTAGCTATAAATGTAAATAGTTACCTTCGTTCGTCATAAACAAAGCGCTTCATTTAGTCTCACTAAATATCTAGAATATAAGCTGCCATACCAACATATGTTGTTAAATTTCTCATCTCTCTTTCTATCCATCTAGCTATCTATCTCAACAATATTTGCAATAGCAACCTATATTATTCTCTCCCCCTCTCTCTCTCTCTCTCTCCCTCCCTCAACATTACAATATTTGACATAGTAACTTATATTACGCCTCCTCCTTCGGACACACACTCTCTCAGTTGCTCTCTGTTTTCAGTTAAGGCTGACGCAAGGTTAACCAACAACTATAACAACAAGCTTCCAATGTAAACATTAATTTTACGCTATTATTCCGATCTACCTAGAAATATTTGACAATTACTGACGAACATCTCACGTTTTGATCCCATTTATAAAGGTCAACATTGAATAAAATTGTTTTACGTTACTGGAAAATGTAAACACTTTTGATGAGTTATTTCACGCAAATCAAGAACTTATAGTTTGAGCCTAAAACAAATGATAATTCTTGTAATTTTTTTTAATAGAAGCAATATTTTGTGTTTAGACGAAACTAAAGAATATAAATTAATGGAATAGGCCTCCGTCGGTTTCGATGATGGGTGTTCCGGTTGTTCTATCAATAGAACCGTCTGTACGTGACATTAACATATAAGTTTCTACATTTGGTACAAGGCCAACAATTATCGCAGTGTATTACTGGTGCTTTATTTTATCGACCCCGTAAGGATGAAAGGCAAAGTTAACCTTGGCGGGATTTGAACTCAGACCATAAAGGGCCACAACGCTTTGCTGCAAAGCATGGCGTCAAACCGTCTACCGATACTGCCAATCCACCGCCCTTAACATATAAGAGGCAGATCGTAACAAACACACCTACAATATATTTAATGTAGTTCTCAGCGAGATTGATCGTGATACAGTCTGTGACAAGGCTGGCCCTTTAAATTACAGACATAGTCCAACCGATTGGCTTCTAAATTTCCATCTACCCAATTTCGCTAGGGTCGTTAGGGTTTGGATTCTCTCTCTCTCTGCCAATGGAGCATTTGTTGAATGAACGAGATATTTTCAATTACGCCATTCGTGGTCTATTCTTAGAGGATATTTTGTCTCACGACTTCGAATGTCCTCGAGGTTAACTTTGCCTTTCATCCTTACGGGGTCGATAAAATAAAGTACCAGTCACGCACTGGAGTCGATTTAATCGACTTTCCCTCTCTCCTAAACAAATGTTGGCCTTGTGCCTAATAGTCGAAATTAATATTAATATTTAATAAAGAATCAGTTCTACAAATATATGTGAGGAAACAGGCGAGGGTATTTATCTCAGTATATGACTGGTAAGTTATTTTATCACCCTCGGAATGTTGATCATGTTATGATATGAACTCACAATATAAAGAGCCTTAACTAGATAAATTTCGGAAACAAAATCTTGTCAGGCTCTCTATTAGTTTGCCAATTAACCAGTATCCATTTTACAAACGTTAAATATCAAAACTATAATAAAATAATTGAAGAAGGAAATTTTATTAAATTTAAATCCAACATTATACTACAACGTAATTAACCCCCAACATGCCACGAATAAAATATTTTTAAAATACCCACGAACGTTGCATATATTAATGCATTTTTTTACATGGTCGGTTTTATAGCTATAACCTTCGCCTCGTAAAATGACTTTACGTTAAAAACAGGCTTTTTAAATTCATAAGAACGTTGAGGATTTTTAATACATCATTAAAATTGTTCATAAAATGCACATAAACCCAAACCTTTCTAATATATTTTATTCCCTTATTAAACTAATAAAACATCTTTACATTTAATAAGTGTTTTGTAGAAGAATTTTATGTAATTGTATTGAAATTGTTAATTAGGATATGTGATTATCAATAACGTGGCACGAATTTATGTGGCAGTTTTATATTTTGCTCATTACTAATATCTTAATTAAAATATCACATGTTATCATTCCTGACATCTTAATAAATGACTAACAGCAGAAACATTCTATTTTTGATTGTTGTTATCTAATTTTATAAGATATTATTTTCTATATGAGTATTTTCTATATTTTCTATATAAGGGCAGTGGATTGGCAGTATCGGTAGAGGGTCGGACGCCATGCTTTGCCGCATAGAGTTTCGGCCCTTGCCATTTTGAGTTCAAATCCCGCCTAGGTTAACTTTGCCTTTCATCCTTACGGCGTCGATAAAGTAATGCACTGGGTAATTGCTGGCCTTGTGCCAAAAAGTAGAAACAATTATTTTCTATATGAGTCTAGTTAATTTTATTGTTAAATTCTTGGGTGGATTGGCAGATTCAATAACCTACCCATGTAATGCTAAATAACCTGAATGTCTCCAGTAATATATATTCTGTACAAATATAGAAGGCTAAACACAAAATACTGCTTCTTTTTAAAACAACTAACAATGCGTTAGTGTTTGCGTTACATTGGAAAGATACTAAGGGGTGTCAATCGTTTTAGGCTCAACATTTATATTTTTATTAGGATAAAGTCACTAATTAATATCCCCTAAACTCTAGTCAACAGTTATCAGTTATCTAATCTTAATTGCCATGGCATGGGCCCTTAACTGATTATTGAGCCGTAGGGGCACCGTAGTGACATAAGGCATATCTTGCACATTTAAACCGGTGGACCTGTCCCTCTCCAGTGTGTCGTAATAGGCTGGCGACAGAAAGGACATATGACTGTAAAATATCACCTCAAAAGCACCCATTGACAAGTGTTATTGAGCCTGCAATAGTGGAAGCAGAGCTAAATCCTGGTTTAACAGGGATATGGCTACGAAATGCTTGCATTTGAAATTTTTACTTCGATAATAGTCAAACTCAAACTAGGTTTGGTTCTGAAGGATCAGACATTTTTGATAGCTATATTCGTTATTTTCTTTCTCACTAATAATTTTATGTTGGATATATGTGTTCATTTTTCTTTCTTTTTTATACAGTTTTAAAATTATTTTTGGAAAATGTCAACTCAATGATTCACGTTGAACAATACATAGAAGCTGGTAACAGATGGAGCTTTTATTCTATTTTCTACTCGAGTTGTAGCGTTTCTGTTTCTTGTAGGTAATTGTCTTCAGGCAGGCTTTAGAAATTATGTTCACGTCAGTTGGGACACAAACCGGGTTTCCAAAAGCTAGAACAACATACTCCCTAATTGCCTTGTAGTAATAAATGTTAGAGAATGCAATTTTTAGAATATCTTTGGCAATTTCTACGATATTCCCTTACTGGCTTCAATCTTTAGGTTGCGGTCATGCTGGAGTACTGCCATAAAAGTATCTAGTCGATCATATTGCCTCCAGTATTTATTTTATCGCTTTCGTTTTGACAAAACTCTAGGTTATAGGATATAAATTCAGACACAAACATAAACATGGATACAGACACGCGTCTTGGGGGTACTTTATCCAAGGTTTCCCAGCTATTATCTATAGTGATCGACTGTTATTCGGGATTCTCACATTTTTAATATAAAATCTTCCAGCGCCAGGATAACTCATAATTCCTATACACAACATACACATACGTAACAACCTATACCTTAAACACACTCACACACACACTGTATATATATATATATATATATATATATATATATATATATACATCACGATTTAAAAAATGGTATGGTTAAGAAAATTGCTTCGCAATCATAAGGTCCACAGTTCGATCCACAGCATGTCATTTTGGTGGAGTAGCAATTGCTGAAGCCTCGCATCAATCCAAGTCTTTTCAGTGAAATTAAGAAGACGGGAACTCTTTGGAAACAACGTGGACGGACTTTATTTCTAATGGAATTCAGTAGGCCGATCACGTTTAGTTCCTCATTGTTTCTTTTAAAAAATTATAAAGGTAAAAGTTTTCTTCACATTGGAATCATGCTAAACAAT
>OZ024753.1:31676824-31686824 GCA_964016885.1 Eledone cirrhosa
ATATATGTGTGTGTGTATGTTTGTGTACCTTATATGTGTGTCTGTTGTGTACGTATATATATATATATATATATATATATATATATGTGTGTGTGTGTGTGCATGTGTGTACATATATATATTGCTGTAATAATTGGTCACTCTTAAGGTATGACAAATAAACTATCAACTGTCAAAGTGAATTTCTTCCCTATATTATCGATCTGCTATACCCTAATGATATGACTAACATACATGTGTACACTAACACTTATGTTTTAGTCATATCATACTGAAGGCATAAAGAATTCACGTAACCTGATGGACATATCACGTGTTGTATACGTGACAATTGATCAAATGAATGTATCAGGATTTTAGTTGGGTGGGAGTAGTCATACAAATATGGTTGACTAATCATATTTAGAAATGTTTGCAAATATTGTCCTTATATAATTTCAATTGTTTGAATAAACGGCAACATGAGACTCGATTCAGTTACGATTCAATAAGCTTCATCTTCTAATAAATTATACATACTGTATGCATTGATTACAACCACCACCACCACCACCACCACCACAGCAACAGCTCCTAAAGCAATATGCAAGAAAACACCGTAGTATTCTTCTATTTATCTAGTGGAATATTCTGTATATTTATCCAGTCTTATATTTGTTACCTAGTTCTCCACTTGTCTTATTTTTCTAGTAACAAGTAATCACATAACTTCCATATTTAATGCATTTTCGCATATATATGCCATGCATTAAATTATGTTCATTGGTGTGATGTTGGAAACTACTTAATCTGTACTTAGCAATGGATATCTCCCGCGGCTATAAATTCCCAGCTTTGTTCGACTTTTCTTTTTTAGCTATTGACGTATTTTCAGCCGTCATAATTTGATAACTCCATTAAGCTCGGGTTTCTAAGACAAGAGGATATCAAGCTTATAAGCAACTATATTCTAGATCCAATTCCGAAATTGACACTGTGCTAAAGTCTACCACAAGAATATGTAGCAGTAGCACCAACATATTATTTCGTGTGACATAAAATGATTATCAAACGTGTAAAGGTTCTAATACTTTTGATCCTCATTGAGGTGATATATCTCTAATCCATTGTAATTAGGTAATTTACTAAATATATGTATAGATAAGTAGGATTCGATTCAACTGCGAGGCATCTTGGACAAGTGTCATTTACCATAGCCTTGGGTCAGACCAGGCCTTTTGAGAGAAATTGGGTACTCAGTAATTGTATGTTTGGAATCCCGTCGAGTGGACAGTATATGCAATTCCAAGGGCGAACTTTATCACACCTTGTATCATGCTGAATCTATGCTGAGAAGTATGTAATGGGTGAAAGTGTCTGTGGAATACTCTGTCATATACGTGTTAATTTCTCAACAAGCTGTTTCGTTGATCGAACAACTGATGGAGGTTCATTCTATTCGTATACTATCAGTTATTCTGTCAAAGTTTTCTATTAACAAAACAGAAATTGGTGGTTATCAATATGCTGGACGTACAAAGCAATCATCGCTAAAATCACAATCATTTGCTGTCTTAAATATATAGAGGTATATTGGATAATAGAGTGTTAGGCATAATATGCTTCAATAAATGGGTGGACTGCTTTAGGTACTAGATCTGGTTACCTCTGTTAATAAGACACAAACCTAGGGATCAATGCTCATGCTGGAAATAGAAACTAACTCTCCCTAAAATCAGAGACAGTCTTAAAAAATATAAAGGCACATGTGATAACGCTGTACTAGATATGTCTGAATAAAAACAGGTTCATCAGCTAGAATTACTTAGATAACAGGTCAGCTCAATCACGTTGTACTTATATTTAAACAACACCCCCACCACCACCACCAACAACAACAACACTAGTCACTAGCTTACTAGTTTTCAAAGAGAAGATTGCAAGTTTGCCATGGAATATCAAATATTTTCTTGTAGTAAATCAGCTAAGACGAATTTGATTAAAGTATCCGAGTGCTGTTCCCCATTCTGACTCTCAGTAAAGTGCCTGTCAAAGTAATGTGAACCTCAGAATTAGAGGTTGAGATGATGAAGTGTGCATGTATAGAATGGTTATTCCTTGTACAATAATGTATTTCATAATGTGATGACAATATAAATATTTGATCTAACGGTTTGTAGCTTTTCGTTCATTTTGTGTGGAACCGATGCATCATATATAAATATATTTATTTCGATATAAATGGAAATATATATTGATTTTACATCATTATTATTATTATTTTATTATTATATACAAATGAGATTATAAATATATATATATATATATATGTATGTATGTATGTGTATGTATATATATATATATATATATATATATATATATATATATGTGTGTGTGTATGTATGTATAACCAATCCTGCATCTGTACAAACATGCATACATACATACATATGACAAATTTATTACATCCCACAAAAAAAAAAGGCTCAATAGAAAACGATAGTACCATTGTGTAAGGTCAGATTGAACATTTGCAAAATAATGTTCCGAATGTGTATAGAAACATATAAAAACTCTTTAAACAGAGTCAAGCAAAATGGTAAAAGTATCGATCTAAAAACTGACAAAAGCGTATAACAATCTAAAACCGACTGTCGATACTCTACAGCATGAATGCCCAGTGAAATGTCATGCTTTCAAATCATATTGCAGCTGAAAGCATTGAAAGCATTCATTGTTGTTTATTGTGTTTTTAGTACATAACAGATGACTTCAGTCAGATGTAAGAGATTTTTCTTGTCAGGACTACGTGATATATATAAATTTTACGTCTATTTTCATGTATATTAAGTTTATATATATGAATGTATATATATATATATATATATATATATATATATACACGCACATATTGGTGCTATGACTCCTGTTTTACAAAATTGTTAATAGGGCTCCACCTCGTTATTTCTCAATAGAGCAATAGAGATCAGGGAGTTGCTCTAAGTAAAACCACCACTTTTCCGGATTCAGAGTTTACTGTGCCGAAACTAGGGACGTGTAGTTAGAATGTCTGACAGATTTTACGAGTAAAGCTAACCCGCTAGACACCCAGAGACAGACAAAGAGCAAGGTGTATGGATAACATACATAAGCTCGATTTGTTTCGCATGCGGATCCAAACCGATCGTTTGGAGGCGGTTGCTTCTAATGTAAGGCGTGTCTGAGGACTCTGCTATCAGGGCTCTCCCGGGATTAAATGGGCAAAGAGGAAACTGTTCTTTTGTCGTGCGAGTTTTCAAAATAATCTTCACTTTGAAAAGTCGCAAGACGAAACTTCAGAAAGTACTCAACATATTTAGTTATGATAAATGTATCATACTTTATTGATTTAGTTATAGTCTTTGTGAATTGTTTTACTTGTCTCTGTTTGTTTTTTATTCTGAGGATCAAACATATTTAAGCATATATATATATATATATATATATAATTATATATATGTATGTATATATATATGCATAAATATGCGTCTATGTATGTATAAATTATTTTCCACTTTGTATTCAGCACCTTTATCTCAAATGTTTTTGCATTAACGTGTGCATTATGTGTGCATATGTGTGCATGTATGTGTGCGGGGGCAAATATAAATGTGTGAAGATATATATATATATATATGTTCATATATATTTTTTATACGCAAACATATATTATACGTGCAACATTTTACAAGGTTATTCATGCCTGCCTGAGTCTTTCCGACATAAAACAAAAGATAGGAAATATTCGATTACTGTTTTGTATATTTCTTCTTTGTTTCTGCCAAAAATCAATAAAAGATATTATCTGTTAAGTACACTGAAGTATTACTCATTTTTATATTTCAATTTCTATTTCTGCCATCCAAACCATCATTTTGAAAATTCTATATCCTTAAAAGATATTTTTTTTAATGATAATTATCTTCTTTTCCTGACTTGTGAATAGGATTTCCTCATTCTTGAAAACAAAATCTCAAAAATACATAAAATAGGAGAAAATATATAAAAGAAAAAAGAATTAAATTAAAACCTTTTAATCTGCTTTTGGTGCATCAAAGTGAAATACTAGTTTCAAAACATAATGTACGTTTCAGCAAAACCGAAATCAATGATAAAAGAACACCTCTGGGATCCATTTATTAGAAATATCGTTGTTGTTTGTTAGTTCCTTTTTTTTTCTTCTTTTTTTTTTTTGTTATTTCCTTCATTGTCCATTCATTCTTGCAAGAACTATTAGTCAAAGTCAAAGACGATTGTCTTTTCAGAATGTCAGTGTCACAGGATTAAATTATTTCTTTTAGGCTGCTCTCTGCTGCAGTGAAAAATGCTACATCTAAACAGCGGCTGTAATGTCTATGAATTATGTTTTGTGTTTGCTGATTCAATATTATTTCCCACCCACTAATGTGATATTCATAAAAGGATCAAGTGTGGTGCAGTCAAAATAGAACACCAGACTAAGACATTTACAGTCTTTTGTTTCTAATCTACATGCTAAGTTTTAAAACCGTTACTGCAGTTGCATTCGGCCCTTCACATCTCTGGCGTTGATAAAATATGTACCAGTAAAAACACTTAGGGTCACTTTTAATCTATTATTCTACTATATATATACGGGCTGAGCTGAAATTACCTTACTTATCACAGAGAAATATAATAATGACATGCTTGTAAATCTGCAGTATTTTGAACATTTAACCTAACTATACTAAACAATGCTTGCGTTTCTATTGTCTTTGCAAGATAACCTTGTGGTAATTCCAATTCTCTTGTTGCAAGGGCCACAATGTCGATGATTTTAAGGCATTTTATACCTGCCTACCTATCACAATCGGTAATATATAGTCGATATAAATCGATATATATATATATATACTAGTTAGAAGCGAGCAGAGAGTGATTATCAGTTTGTATACGATATAAGTGTGCAAGAGTTGCCTATAAATTACTTTGGGAATAAAGTTTAGAATCTTTACGGTTTCATACTTATTCACATTTTTAGTAGATTTAAGATAGGTCGTATTACGCTATAGTAAAACACATGTTTCAATGCATTTCTTTTGAGGAACATATATGTATATACAGGCTGTCCCCCAAAAATGTAACATACTTTGATTACCTGTACAGGCAATATTTATTAGAATGCTGTTGAAGCGTGTATACATTTTTTGGGGACACCCTGAATATATAAAGCCAAACACACGCATATCGGTGAGGAACGTACATACATATATATAAATGTGTATGTGTGTGTGTGTTCCTCGCCGATATGCGTGTGATTGGGTTCATAGTTTGGTTACCTTTAGACTCAAAAGAATGCAATGTCTCAGAAGGTGCTTTACTATAACAGAATACGCTATCTTAAATTTGATAATGTAAATATAATAATGTTACTGTGAAGTAGATAAACTCATTTGTGAAATTGATTTAGTTCAACCTTGCAATAATGATGTTTAGTACTTGTGTATATAATAGCAGCGTAATGTGACTATGTCAATGGCATTGAAAACAAGGAAGGAAATAGAGAAAAGGAACGTGTAAATGGTACTAATGAATATATATATATATATATATATATATATATATATATATATATATATATACGTATGTATATGCATGTATATATATGCGTATGTATATATATGCGTAGGTATGCATGTATATATATATGCGTAGGTATGCATGTATATATATATGCATGTGTATATATGCGTAGGTATATGCATGCATATATATGCGTATGTATATGCATGTATATATATATATATACGTATGTATATGCATGTATATTTATATGTATATGCATGTATATTTATATGTGTGTATGCATGTATATACGTAAGTGTATGCATGTATGTATATATATATATACGTATGTGTATGCATGTATATATATACGTAAGTGTATGCATGTATATATATATGTATATGTTAGTGTATGCATGTATATATATATACGTAAGTGTATGCATATATATATGCGTATGTATATGCATATATATGCGTAGGTATAAGCATGTATATATAAATATGCGTAGGTATATGCATGTATATATATGTATATAAGTGTATGCATGTATATATATATATATACGTATGTGTATGCATGTATATATACGAATGTGTATGCATGTATATATACGAATGTGTATGCATGTATATATACGTATGTGTATGCATGTATATATACGTATGTGTATGCATGTATATATACGTATGTGTATGCATGTATATATACGTAAGTGTATGCATGTATATATATATATATATATATATATATATATACGTATGTCTATGCATGTATATATATATATGTGTATGTCTATACATCTATATTTATATATGCGTATGTCTATGCATGTACATATATATGCGTATATACGTGTAATATATATATATATATATATATATATATATATATATATATATATATATATATAAAACATTTATACTCATGTGTGTGTAGGGGGTATTTATCAGTAAAACCATCACAGATTCCTCCAAATGAATTATGGATGTCATAAACAGATCAGAGAAGTTCAAATTGCATAGATGATACGTTAGGTGTTGTAATATTTATGTGTTATGTAAGATTATCGATCACCTAAATGAAATAATCACATTTGTAATTGAAACTGAGACGTGAATTCCATTTCCTCAGAAATAACCACTGCAACGTTATTAGGTTTGGGAATCGCGAGTAGAAATATAGAGCATTTGTCATTTGATTGGTTCAACTTTATATTTCTACTCGCGATTCCCAAATCTGTTGATTCCATATAGAGGACGAGCATTTGTCATTTGATTGGTTCAACTTTATATTTCTACTCTCGATTCCCAAATTTGTTGATTCCATATAGAGGACGAGCATTTGTCATTTGATTGGTTCAACTTTATATTTCTACTCTCGATTCCCAAATTTGTTGATTCCATATAGAGGACGAGCATTTGTCATTTGATTGGTTCAACTTTATATTTCTACTCGCGATTCCCAAATCTGTTGATTCCATATAGAGGACGAGCATTTGTCATTTGATTGGTTCAACTTTATATTTCTACTCGCGATTCCCAAATCTGTTGATTCCATATAGAGGACGAGCATTTGTCATTTGATTGGTTCAACTTTATATTTCTACTCGCGATTCCCAAATCTGTTGATTCCATATAGAGGACGAGCATTTGTCATTTGATTGGTTCAACTTTATATTTCTACTCGCAATTCCCAAATCTGTTGATTCCATATAGAGGACGAGCATTTGTCATTTGATTGGTTCAACTTTATATTTCTACTCGCGATTCCCAAATCTGTTGATTCCATATAGAGGACGAGCATTTGTCATTTGATTGGTTCAACTTGTCCTCTATATGGAATCAACAGATTCACTGTTTATTAAATTTGCTTATAATTCCTATATCATATATATATATATATATATATATATATGTATGGTCCTGTAACTCCTGATAGCCGTGGGGGCGCTGTATTGACATAAGGAGTTTCTTGGGTATTTTAAGCCTGACGGAGCCCATCCCTCTCCAGCCTGAGTACAGCAGATTTCTACTAGAGAGAGATGGAAAGTGAGAGAGAGGAAATGAGAAAGAGATACTATATATATATATATATATATATATATATTGTTATATTTGGGGAGGGTCATATTTGCGTAATATTGCCAGAATTAATAACAGAACACACTCACTGTTTGGTTGGTTTTCGCTTCTCGCTGTCTTTTATATATATATATCTGCGATCTAACTTACTCGGTCCTCAATGTTGCCATTGACTGACCGGCGGTCAAAAATAATACAGATACAATATAGACAAACACATATATATATAGTTTACATAAATCTTTCGTTGCACATCTGCAACATCGTGAGTGGTGTTATATTCATTGTTCCTCCTGTTGTGTTGTATGTCTACGCCATTTTTTTTGTTCAGTCTGTCTATATATTTATTTATTTATTTATTTGCTTGTTTGTTTATCTTATTTTATTTTGTCTTCTTTGCGCATGCGTTTGCGTGTGTGTATAGTGTTATGTGTGATGTGTGATTAGTGTGTATAGTGTTGTGTCTGCTGGGTGACTAGTGTGTGTTTATGTGCTTGTGTATGTATTTATTTATCTTATTTTATTTAATTTAATTTACTTATTTATTTATACTTCTCTTAGGTCAGTGTTGTTTGTTTGGGTGTTGTTGTTGTTCCACTCATTCTTTCTGTTTAGCTTTGTTCTTCTAATTTCTATTTCACTGGCCTCTCTGATTTGCCTATCTGCTGGGTCATTCCTATGTTTAGATATTATTCTAATTTCTATGTTGTCTATGTTACCGTCATGATGTTGTCTAGCATGTTCGTATATACTATATATATATATATATATATATATATATATCGTATATACTATATATATATATATATATATATATATATATAAACGGAAAAAATGAAACGAAATTTCATTTCTCACTCTTAGTACGGCTGTTACTTAAATATAAGGCTTAATTCGGGATGTTTGTTTACAAACACACCGAGCATTATAATAAATGTTCGGTAAATCCATACGTACATATATATGTGTGCATATATGTATATATATATATACATACTACTATACGTCTGTATACATATATGTATGTATATATGTATATATATATACATACTACTATACGTCTGTATACATATATGTATGTACGTATACATACTTATATATATATATATATATATATATATATATATATATATATATATATATTTATTTACTCTTTTACATGTTCCAGCCATCATGCTGAGGCCATACTGTTAAATATCCATTGCTTGTATAATGGTCTGGGGTATATGCTATTTAAAGGTAATGTGTAGGGCGTTAGTAAGTATTGACTTTAGTCATCACTACAGGGTGTGACAACTCAGCCTTGCACACGTTTGAGGCCCAGCTAACATCGACTGACAACATCTGGAATGGGTGTCCTTCATTTCGAAATTTTTCGAGTGATATCTGGTTCATGTTTAGAAAGGAGAGGAATATGGTGTGCTAGGGTTCCGACGTTACCTTTATTAATCAAAATTGCTATAGAAGTGATAAGTTCCCCGATGCTTCATAGAGAATGGAAAGGAGTGGTGTTAAGATATGGTATTTGTGTATGTGATAATTGGACGTAGGAGATGAGGAAAGTATTCCTTTCATATCATGAGGATGCACATTTCTTCATAAAGAACCCCATGACGAGTTTCTGGACTGCAATATATTTTTGAAACTGACTCCTACCTAATGACTGAACGCAGCCCTTGTTACCCCGCGCCAAGATGATGTGGTATGATGTTTTATTTAAATCTGACCAGAATGCAGTTTGTTGTGGTTTTATTCGAACCAGTCACCAAATTGATACTTTCTCAGGCCCGAAAAGACTAGACTTTTTTAAAGTCAGCCTTTACTCTCCTCATCCTAATTACATCGCTGGCTTTTGAGAGGTTTCTTGGGAGCTAAGAGTTCCCCATTGCTCCATCTCCTGTAAGAGCTTTCCACATTTGGGTCCGGGGTTACTTGTTCGTTCGTCAGGAGACCACTAATATCGCAACTTTTCATTATATTTGAGGGCCGTATCACTATCTGCCACTTGCACCCCATTCTCTGGCAGAATAGCTCTTCCAAGAAGGGTTTATGGCATTTATAATAATTCTATTCTATTCTTAGATATATATATATATACTGTTGCTAGACGACTTCATTTCAAAAGAGCTGAGTTGTTAGTATCTACGCTTCTCGTAGAAAATTCAAAATCTTGAAAAATTACAAAAATATTGCAAGTGAAATTTTTCACAGAACGAAAATCAATTAAATTATATTTATCCTCATACATTTGTTTTACTATCCAGATATAGCCGTTTAAACTTCAAACAGTATATTTGACGATTATTTACCGTGAGTGATGGTCGGCTGGTATCTTTAGTTATACTGATACTATCTAGACTTCATGTCGGCC
>OZ024753.1:31704324-31711824 GCA_964016885.1 Eledone cirrhosa
CAATGAAGTACTGGGGGTCGATATAAATTGACTTTTTCCTCGCCTTTCCTCCTAAAATATTATGGTTGTATCTGAATTAAAAACTATTAATAATCCTATATAACTGAAACTCATCGTCAAAACCGACACGTGACATTTATTTGTGGAGTGTCAGAGAATTTCTGTGTTAATGTTTAATTCAGTGAAAAACACCCCCACTGGCCTGTATCGAGTGAATATATAATCAAACCGGCTTCCTTATATAACAGTTAAAACCTTAGAGAAATATTGAGAAAATACAAGTGACACACAGGACAGTTTTTAAGAAATCATTGTGTCAGTGAAGGCGCGTGGTTTGATAGTTAGAACGTTGGGCTTGCAATCGTGAGATTGTGTATTTGATTCCTGTATCGAGTGATGCGTTGTATCCTTGTACAAGACACTTTATTTCATGTCCCTCAAGTTTGCTCATACAGTTACCATCTTCAAATTCCTCTCACAAGGTTTAATTAATCCATATTTGAAATTTGCGAAACGAATTCGATCTCTCGTACTTTCGAAGCGTTTTTTTTTAACTGCACAGTGATGCTTGTGTCCACGAAAGCTCACTTTAAATCAATGCATCTAAACATAAACATTCACTAGATAAGACATTTTGTTTTATGCTTTTCAATGTTTGAATCCGTCCACATTGCGACTTCTCTCAGGTGATTCTACAAGTGCACAATACATTTAAGATTCGCGTCATGTTTATAGGTTTTCAGCTAACCTAATCTACTCAAACCTCTTCTGTATTTCGAAACTAAATCAAGTGTACTTATCTAAAGAAAATCACTGACCCAAACATATGTATATAATGCCAAACTTAGATTTTCTTTTTTGTAGCTATTTATTTTTTTTTTTTGCCTTTTTAATGGGAGCTGCGTAAAGAAGTTGCTTGACAATTAAGCTATGCATGATTAGTAGTAAATGTAGCAGTATTTATCGCCAACTGTTGTACGCATCGAATCAGTGGTGCTGCTTTTAGAAATTTTCTTTTTCTTTTCAGCATCTCTTCTATTGTTTATATTTCCCTCCTCGCTCTTCCTGAAAATCAATTATTCATTTTTATGGAAGAGTAGGAAAAATGTCCGTACACCAAGCAGCTTGCTTCTAATAATAATGGCGTGATTTTTGTTTGCCTCGCAATCGAATATACTTATTTAAATATCGAAGAACTTGGTTTACACAAGAATATTCACTCCTGCAGCTATTTGTATTTAATGTGTAACAAAGCAGATTTCTCTGTGACGATATATTGAATCTTCGAGACAAACATACCTCCGACTACTACTACTACTACTACTACTACTACTACTACTACATTATTTATCAGCAGTGTACAGTGCAACATACTAAAGCTGTGTGATATGTCATCAAATTTTTTTTTAACAGCTGATAGTAAAGAATTACTGCAGTTTCCAAACAACAGACATTGACTGCGTGGTTTCTTTTAATGTCAGAGTCCACATTGAGGCCTCTGGTCCCCGGGCTGCCGTTTCTGTCTTCCGAATCTAAACAAGAGCATCACGCCTGCAGATGAAGCCTCACGTAGTGGAGTGGCTGATGCATCCAAAAAGATGACCCACTCAGCTTATCACTTTAAAGTCACTAACTGACACACCCCAGCCATTGGTTCCCGTATGCGGTGGCTCGTCTAAATTTACTAAAATAATATTTGTTCTTTAAAGCATGCTGAATTTGTTCAAGCCCCAATCAAGTACTCCTTAAGCATCCTTACTACCTCCTATCATTATATATGACGTATAGAGTTACGGCCCTTGCCATTCCGAGTTCAAATCCCGCCAAGGTTAACTTTGCCTTTCATCCTCACGGGGTCGATAAAATAAAGTACCAGTAATGCACTGGGTAATTGCTGTCCTTGTGCCCAACGTAGAAACAATTATTTATGTTGCGTCCACTTCCATTCCCGCATGTCCCGCAATAAAAGTTATACTCATTCTTTCTTAACGCTGGCCAATATATATATATGTGTGTTCAGGTTTCCATGGCCGTCTTTACGTTTACTGCTTGTTTATGACTTGTAACCTAGTGCTTAGACAAAAAAGATTTGGATAAAATATATACCAAACATGAAATGAGTAGTGGAGTAAATATGACCAACGAAACTTCCTTTATGGCTGTGCCTCATCATGGCCGCAATCTAATGATTAAAGCTAGTACTGAAGCTAATACTAAACCAATACCGAAGTTCAATTCTGGTGCCAGTATCGCCTTTTGAAAAGGTAACAACAAGCAGAATGGTGTGATTAGATCTAACAAACGAAGATTATCATTATAAACAGTGAAACCGTTGTGCTTTTGGAAAAAGAGAAATAAATATATTTACTCTGATATGATATCTTCTCGGGTAGATTGGGTTTGAAATCTATCTGATAGCTTATAAGAGATTATGTTCTTCACTCATATGACAGTTAGCTATCTCTAGGGGTATATTCTACAGAAAATGTCCGTCTCCATTATGTTACTGTAGTCTGATGTATATATCAAAATATGACATACCTGGATACATACTTAGACAGGAACGTATTCCCAATATCATGTTATCTATAATTATATATATAAATATTTGATATGACTATATAAATGTTTGTGTGCTTGCAGAATAACTTGCACACTAAGAAACACATATACATTTATAAATATTTCGCAGTGAGAATTATCTCCCTTGGTTTCTTAAGGACGAACAGCCTTCGATCTCCGTTTGTATAAGGCAAGGTGTTTTTGTCTCTTCTTTCCTTCGATATCATCCAAGGGAAAGGCATCAGTGCCGTCACAACTCATTTCTTGAGTGAAACCGGAGCAACGTGAAATAAAGGACACAACACATCCCCTCGTCCTAAAATTGAACTCACAGCCTCACGATTATGAATCCAACTATCTAACCACTAAGCCATGTGCTTTCACCTGTATGTATGTGTGTATGTATGTGTGTATATATATATATATATATAATATTGTCTATGTGTGTGTGTAAAACTAAGAAAGATAAGAAAAAGTATAGATTTTATGATAGATTAACAGTAAATCGATATTTACCAAGCATAACATTGATAGTTTTATACGCTAAAGTTCTTATTTTCTTTTATCTTACTTTGTGTTTCCATAAACTATTATCGTTTTTAGCTTTGCTAAACATAGAAATTTATTTACAATTACCTTTGAGCTGTTTACTTTAATTTTGGAAGCGAAATCTAGCATTGGGGACTGACCGAAAGACAGTGAGTCTGTGGAATATGGTTATATTTAATTTATAATAGTAATATTAATTATGGGTAAATTCTGTGAAAATTACCGCTGGAACATTAACTATAAATTATGTATTTCTGGACGCAAGTTTGGCACCAATAGCTTCTCAGCTTCTCTTCTTGGAAGTTGCCCTGTTATCGTCCATAAAGTTAATCAGATTATATATATATTTATCAAACTGATTGTCCCTATCGCTAAAGGTTAAGCATTAATTAATTTGTAAAATTCAGAAACACTATACGATGACCCGAGAAAGGAATTGACCCCTTACAATTCTAAGAATTATTCTGTATAAATTACGTTGCATATAAATAGCATATGCCCTATAAGTTATTAAGGGAATTGTTCTTTTATTAATTTACACATTCTACTGATTTGAAGCAAGGTCACCACCTTCCAGGAATGTTATAGATCCTATTGTTCTCAGTAAGTATTTCAGTCTCGTATGTTATCTTATTGATTTATTTATTACTAGCAGTAAAGCCCGGCGTTGCTCGGGGTTGCTCAGTAGCTGTGTTAAAGTTACAATGTTAAGTTTCTTTTTTGGCTTAAAGTCTTTCTGCACGACTGTCTGTCTGCACGCCTAACGAAATTTACAGATACATATATTTTAAATAAACTTATATAATTTTTGCTTTTTTTTTACGAAATATTTGCTTGTTTTACGTAGTCTTTAAATAGACTTGTTTTCAAGTAAAAATATTGTTTTAAAAGGCTTTTAAATGGAAATGAAGCAAAACGGAAGCTTAGTGTTCGAACTGATGAATTTTGCAGGTCAAAATTTTGCTGGCTCGACAACTGTTCGTGTATTGTGTTAATGTCATTTTAAACGCTGAGAAAGCCAGCGTAATTTTTTTTTATTTTTGCACGCAGAAAATGTAAACAGAACAAAGGGAAATAACTCGTCATTTACGCTCAAAAATCGATACATTAGATTCGATTTCGTCACATAGGGTGGGTCAATTTGAAATATTCTTTTTCCGATGTCTTCGCTAGGGCTCAATGTACAAGTATAGCAATTTCGGTGCAATTCCATCAGAGATTCTAAGAGGAGATGTGTGCCAAAAATCGATAGAGAGACAGACAACCACAGCTTTATATATATAGATTTGAGGGCAGGGTATTGTCAGAGCCGTTAGAACGTTGGATAGAATATTTTGCGGTATTTGTTTCGGCTCTGTGCGCTCTCAGTTCAAACCCCTCCAAGCTCAATATTGCCTTTCATCCATTTTGAGTTGATAAAATAAGTACCTGTTCTGTACGAAGGGAGATTCTTTCTCTCTCTCTCTCTCTCTTTCTCTCTTGCTCCTTTTCTCTCTCTCTCTCTATTTCTCTCTTGCTCCTTTTCTCTCTTGCTCCTTTTCTCTCTTGCTCCTTTTCTCTCTCGCTCCTTTTCTCTCTCTCTCTCTTTCTCTCTTGCTCCTTTTCTCTCTCTCTCTCTCTCTCTCTCTCTCTCTCTCTCTCCTCTCCCTCTCTCCTTTTTCTTTTTTTTCTTTACATATCTTTCTCAGTAAGAAATCGGCTGTGTTGCGACATGGTGAGACACTGGCTACTTTCCTTTCGTCGGTGACGTCATGTTATAGTGCTGGTCACCTCATGCTGCTCTCAACGATATAATGAAGCAAGACAGCGGCGCTGGACCGAAGGGATGGTAAAAGGCCAGGCCGCATGACAATCTTCCCGTTCCGGGAGATAGGTCCCTCATCTGGAATGCTATATTCAATGAGACATTCTCCAGTGGTAACCTGTTGCGACCTGCCACAAGCCCAGGCTCTGCTTCCCTCACGGCCGAAGAGGGGAAAACTGTCCAAGTATTGGCCGCCCTCTTTCGAGATTTCTGGCGTTCTTGGCCCCCGGAACACACCCCTGCTCACTGCTATCAGAGCGGAATTGGCTGCCATCAGGTGCGAGTTCCGCACATTGCCGTCTTCCGGGGCAATGTACTATCCATTCTGTCGACCAGGACCAAGAGGCGAAGGCGAAGCTAGTTGGAGGTGAAAGATACTCGTTCGGACATACACACATACACAAAATAGATAAGTGTGAAATTTATTAGACTGGATCAATTATTGAATTTCTAACTAATTTATCACGTCGCTGTTTCTATCCTATTTGCATAATTATGCTATAATTCATTCAGTTCTTTATAAGGAATAATTGAAGGTTCTTGACAACAAATTTCATTTGGGAACGAAATTATGTATATTGAAAAAAAACTTCTGGGGGTTGGCACGATTTGAATTTTCTTCTATATAAATTGAAACACGCTATGAAATATAATTACGTATATGAACGTATTTACAATACATCAGATATCCACACTTACTCATGGTGCACATATAATGATGCCTTTTTTTTTGTTTGAGGGTATAAAATCAAGACGTGATTTGTGATAAAAAAAAAAAAGTAGATACGAATTTATTCCTTTTGTCTACTCATAAATTGTGTAATTGTGCATCATCTTCGAGAATATCATCCTACGCAGAAGTATTTTTTAAAAATCTATAATTTTGGTCAGTTTTATGTGCAAACAGGGAAGTGACGCAGAGGCTTAACTGCGTGTAAATTCTATCAAAATAATGGGTTAATCTTGGCAGATTAACAAATGTATTATTCACACATATTGAGGAATGCAATAGGGATACAAATTTGAAAAAAAATATAAAACAATATTCTGGCTACTTTGCATATTTCAGATTTCAGTATATAATGAACTAATTTGAATATTTAATTAATTATTGAAGTAGTTTTTGTTTTAAACTGACGTAGCTTGGCACAAGTATTCTGCATACCAAGTTTGATGGATGGGCTACTTGAGATAATTGGTGGATGTATATTAATTAGCTGACCTTTTACGGAGGAAGTGTGTGTTGAAAACTTCATTTTCAAATGTCTGTTGTAGAAATACGCTATAAATTATATGTATAGAAACCTCAGAGAGGTGAAATGCCACGAAGCATTCTATCTGACGTTGTAACTTCTCTGCCAATTCACCGCTTTTGCGTCACATTGTTTGTAAATTTGGAATGTATGTTAGCTTAAAACAGACTGGCCAACCTCTAAAAACCTAAACGGGAAGTACCATGAAAAGAAATGCCCCTAAACGAGGAGAAATGAGGCAAATTGAGGAGATTATACATAATGAAAGCTATACTGATTTTCATAAAAGAATACATCTCTCACCCACCTCAAAGTGGGTGGGAGATCTTCTCGTAGGACGGGGAGAGTTAACAGGTCTGTTAAAATCATGTCTCACACATGATGCTATCCACTCTTTCCGTCTCTAGTAGCTTATATGCCCAACATGTTCCTCTATTTTTTATTAACCAAAGCAGTTACATTTACATACATTCAAATTTCATAATTTTCTCATCGCTTTTAAAGTATATTGATTGCATTTTTAATATATGTATATACCCGTAACACTTGGTGACATTCTTGGACATTTTCCTCCCCAGGTCTGAACACAGTCGATTTCTTTTAGAGGAGTAGGAATGAGAGAGTGAGAAAGAGATATAGAGGAAGAATCTACCCCAGTACTAGAATGGTACATTTTTTTTATCGACCTCTAAAGGATGAAAGGCAGAGTTGACTAATGTGGGATTTTGAATTCAGAGAGCAGAGGGCCGAAAGAAATATCGTAAAGCATTCTATCCAAAGTTTTAACGACTCTACAAATGGCCGCCTTGTATATTTGCTAACAGAAACATAATCTTCGCGTGTCTATAATATCAGACTTTCTACCTTGGACTCTATTGTTATGGAAATTCTACAATGGTTTCAATTCAAGCAAGATACCTCGACCCTCCTTACATGAAATGTATAGAGCAAATGAGGAGCCTTTACATTATTGCTTGATTTGCTAGACATAGCAGCCTAATTTCCCTCATATCTCTTCCTACCAAACTAACGAAGGAGCATCCTTGTTTGTGAACCTCTTTACTTGAAATATATAGAGGAGCCAAGCCAATGCTTGACATCCCTTGAAATAGTAGCTGAATTCCTCTTATGCGATAACCTACCGACAAAACGAGGGAGCAGCTGTGTGGTTAATCATCTTCATTTAGCTAGACGTTTATCATCACTTAGCTAAATATATAGAGGAGGCGACAATTGAGCCTCTACATAATTGCTTGACTTTCTTAGACATAACAGCTAAATCTCCCTCATATCCTACGCTACCTTGCCAACTAGGTAGTTTATATGTGATTA
>OZ024753.1:31716824-31724324 GCA_964016885.1 Eledone cirrhosa
AGACGAAGAGGAAGGAGATTCTCCACCCACATCTTTGTCAAGATAAATTACTCTTTTGTGCCAACACTCATTCAATGATTGTAATTCAATTCCGTGTCTTTAATGAAACGAAGCCACGAAATGTTAGTTTGTTTGCTTTGTTTCGTGTTTGTGTTGTGTGTTTTGGTTTTCCTATATTGTGTATCAACACAATTTATCACTCCGACTGTCTTTACTATAGAGAGGAGCAGGAAGAGGAAAAGACGAATATAAATGACCACAGTATTGACATACAGCATTGAAGATAAAATTAATATTTCGCGCTGAAGAAATATTTCGAAGAGCAACATTTAAACAGATTTTCTTTCTCGGTTTTCTATTTATAGATTTAGATATTTTCCTACATATTTCCCTTTTAATGTTTTGTTTCTTTTGTTGATGTTTTTATTTTTTAATTTTACCCATTTTGTTTAAATTTTGTGCACATTTTATGAATATCTCATCTGAAGTTCGGCCATTTAGAACGCTTTTCCATTTCAATGTAATATTATAGCATTGCTCATCTGTAGCAAGATATTTAGTGTCGCATAAGAAGTGTTCTGTAAACAACTTCAGAAAGCAACTATGTGTTGTCTCTATAGTTTTCAGCCTTCAGATATAATATATTCACATTTCGCTCTACAGTAATTCTACTTGTTGGAATTGGGTTTTGTCTTTTCTTTACACATTTGTTTTGTTTTGTTGTTTTTGTGAGGGGGGGGGGGGTTCTAGTCACAGTGAAATCTTCTTTAATTAGACTCTGTAAAACTTTGGATTATGATATATTTCTCAAGTTCTCGATGTTCTGATATTTGTTTCTTGCCATCTCCTTTACAAATCCAAAACTGCTATTTCATATCAACTGTGAAGAACTCTTAACAACACTTGCTATTATGAAGATTAGACGAAATCAAAGAAAACATAAATATGAAAATAACAAGCCAAAGAGTCCCTTATAGCGAAATAAATTTTGAAGGAGAACATATAATGATGTTTTGGAAATATTGCCAAAATTATAATTCTTAAGATTTCAGTTATTCTTAGTCTTGGCACTAAATGGTGAAATAAAAAAAATTATAAAATGGAAGCGTTTATCAGTTCTGAAAGGTAAATAACATGTAGCTGGTTCTTGGTACGCTTATCAAATAGAATTAGATGGCAATTTATGCTTTTAAGTTAAACATTTCTAAGCCCTTCGTGTAATCCTAAAAGACATCAGTAATTCTATAGTAAGTGGAGGCACAAATATAGGAAACTACTTGCTAGTTCTTACAAACACACACATTTAGGTATGCACACACATGAAAGTATATATTTATATATATACACTCAAACATATATATATATATATGAGCCAACTTAGACAGCTTCATATGCAAATGATATTAATCACCTCATTTACACAGACGATAAAACTATATACTCTCACCTGTTTTCAAAGTCCCGCAGTTCCAAGAGTGGGAGGGATCGTCGGATGAGAACCAGTTCAGTTCGAAATGCATCGGCGATTGTCCCCCTTGTTTGTGCTGGACACCGCCAGGTGGCGATAGCTGCCGGTGTTTCTACATAGCTACGGCTTTCGAAATCTTTATTTATGAACATAACGTATTTCTTTAGAAATACAAAATTCCAATACACTCATATATATATGATGTATTTTACATTGTAAACATGCAGAATCTCATGGTGCGTGGGCGTGTGTGGTGTGGTATAGTATAATAATTATTATAATAATTATATATATATATATATGTATATGTATAAATGAGCGTGCATGTCTGTACGTGAATACACGCACACACACACACTCACATATTTATATATGTATATGTATATATATACATATATACACACATATATATATATATATATATATACACATATATATATATATATACACATATATGTGTTTATATATACACATATATATATATCTATATACACACATATATATATATATACACATATATATATATGTATGTGTGTGTATATATATATACCCATATATATATATATATATACACACATATATATATATATATATATACCCATATATATATATATATATGTATACATATATATATATGTACACATATATATATATATATATATACATATATACACACACATATATATAATATGAGAGTGTGTGTTTGTGTGTATCTATTTATGTACAAATATGTATGTTTATTTATACATATTTATATATATATATAATTATTATATTATACTATACTATATACGCCCACGTACTATGAGATTCAGCATGTTTATAATGTAAAATACATCATGTCGCTTGAAAAATATATTAATATTGCCAAAATAAGCTATTTTCCTACAGCTACTTATATTCACTTAGAAAGTAAGTCAAGCAGAGAAACACTGCGACTTTCAGCAGTGATATACTTGGCAAATATGAAATAACTCTTGAATACATTCGAAAAACGTTGTCTATGGATACAACTTTAAAACAGGTTGGAAGAGGATTCTTCTTACTCTCTGTTATTTATACTATAACGTAATCTGAAAAATGTTCAGCAAATTTTCTTTGATCTAAAGAAGATAAGACATTCCTATACCAGTTTATATATATATATATATGTATGTATATATATATATATATGCATATATATTTATATATGTGTTAATGGGTTTACGTTATATGTTGTCAGACCAAAAATACCCAGTAACATCAAGATACATTACTGATTATGAAAGTCGTATTCATTGCATTATAATTACTTCAACACAATAGATCTGGTTTCAAATCATGATTTGGAGATTGTATTTGAGCAGAATTTAAATATGACATTCCAGCAGAGACAGGGATAAAATACGAAAGTCCATAAAACCTTGCAAAGGTCTATAACAATACTAATCAATTTTGAAAGCACTTCTAGTTTCGATATGATTGGTTTCCTTGGAGAATTACATTGTCTGACATTTCAGATGCAGATATTTTAATGTATTTCATCTCGCTTTGAAGTAAGAAATGAAAAGAATTTCTAAATGTTTCTTATTTTCCTTCTATATCTCATTATAAATCTCCTTGAACTTTTCTTAATGCCTCGTAGATTTGTTGTCCGACAAATGGAGATCGATAAATTTAGAGTCAGACAGGAAAACCTAAGGCAGTGCTCCATCATCGCCACAGTCAAACGAAAGAATAAACGTAAAGCAGCTAATTCCGATATGGTCTCCATAAAACATTCTAAAAGTTAAAACATGGCGGTGGTATATGTAAAATTAGTTTCAATAAGTCAATATAGTTAATATAGTTTATTAATTATTTACATTAATGTATTTTCTTAATGTCATAAAAGTTATAATATATTAAATTCGTGTAATAATTGTATTTGAATAGTGCATTAATCTAATAATTGTATAATATATTACATTAGCGTAATTCTATGTATATAAATATTTATATAAATATTGTTTTAACAGAGAAATCAGCAGTTAAATAACAAATATTTCATTTGTCGAGAATTTAAACGAGATTTCCATTCAATCTAATGATATATTAGTTAATATTTTTTTAATATTCCATACAATTTAAATACATTATTTTCGTTTTCTACCAAATATGTGTGTATGTGCGCGTATTTTTTTCCTTTTTGTGTGTGTATGAATATAGATATACATGTGTATACATATAGGTAGGTAGGTTTATGGATTTAAATGACATTAAGGGAAGGTGTAGTGTAGAGGAGAGAAAATGAATCTACATAGGTTCAATATGTGTACAAATGACAATCAAAATTTGAGCCTGTGGCTTGAATCGACATATTGTTTATTATAAGGGGACTCAACTTGCTGTCCCAAATCATTGGGTCTGTTTCAAGTGTTTTAAGACAATACCACATTAACTCTGTGTCTAATTACTAATTACCTACGTTATAAGATATGAAAATAAACAGCCGACACCGTACATATTAATTTTATCTACAGCAGTAACTAATTCTCACATCAGTCTCGTTCTCGTTAGGTATTAATTTCTAAACTTGAACAATGCCGCCTACCACCTTTCTTTTTCATTAGTGAGTGTTCTCATCAGTGAGTCGCCTTCCTACTGATGGGTTCCCTCCACTTGTCAATCAAACTATAACCCCGCCCCCGATGAGATAAATGTGAACCAAATTAAATGAAACAGATATGTTTCTATATTTGCTATCGAACCGGTAAAAGCTTCACCGTAGGACAGAAGATCCTTAGAGTATATATATATATACAGTTATATAACATGTATCGTTACCTTGTAAGCCACCTCGTTGGTAGTGCAGTTTCGAGCATTAAGGTGGTACTGTAAAAGATATAACATATATGTGTTTGACTTAGTGTGTGTATGTATTCCCCATATTCACGAGTTGACTCTGCCCTTGTGATTGAAATTAGATCAACAGAAACTATATGAAAGCCTAAATGGATTGTATTGAAATCTTGTCGCACATTTTGTCACATTGATCCGCTAATAACTCGAGGTGATCGATCGTGAAACGCCAGTCACCCATGAACAAACATAATGATGCTATACTGATACCTCATTATATATATATATATATATATATATATATATATAATATATATATATATATAATATATATAAAGAATAATATATATAAAGAATGAATAATAACAGGTAGACATCATAAAAAGGTAATTTATTCCGTGTGCTTACAAATGTTTCCACGGTGGTACTACAGCCTAGTTATGGTATGTGCAAATTTACAACTATTTGCAGAACTCAAATATCCAATGCTGTGACCACTTTATCCTCAGAGCAGACTGGTTTAAATGTACAATGTAAATACCCTTAAGTGGGGTTGTTGGAGAAGATAGAGTAGAAAAGGGAGAGAGAAAAGTAGGGGAGAGGGAGAGAGAGAGAAAGATATGCAGGGGTTGGAGAGATAGGAGAGAGTGGTTTGTAGATATCTTAATCAAAAGTTATGGTAGGGGTTTATTATACTGGTTACTTTTGGAGAGATGCGTTGATAGTTAAGGTCGGAATTATTTATTGCCCCAGAGGGCAGGTTCATAGATGTGGAGAGGAAGGTAGGCCAAAGGCGAGAGAGAGAGAGAGTGTGTGTAATGGATGTAGAGAGAGAGATAGAGAGGGGACAGACGAAGCCTATGTGGTGAGTGAACTCTGGGTTCGTAGTAGTAATCTGAGAATTGCACTGAGTTACCATTTATAGTGATAAGCAGTGTATTGTCTTGTAGTGTGGGGGAAGAGAAGGTGGTTAGCTAGAAAGCGATGTTATAGTTACGGGTTCGAATGTTAAGTTATTTTATAGTAAGAGAATTTAGCTTTTAGTTTGTGGTTGCAGTATAATGATCGTTCGATTCTATCGTTAAGTAGTTTGTTTTTGGATTTTAATATGTAAAAGAGTTCAAGGTTACATAACCTGCAGTACTTCAATCCATGGATTGAAGTACTGCAGGTTATGTAACCTTACGGGGGTCGATAAAATAAAGTACCAGTAATACACTGAGATAATTGCTGGCCTTGTCCCAAAACTAGAAACAATTATATATACATATATATGCGTGTGTGAAGGCGCGTGACCGAGTGGTTAGAGAATTGGATTTGCAATCGAAAGGTTGTGAGTTCGAATCCAGGGACCGGGCGATGCGTTATGTCCTTGAGCAAGACACTTTATTTCACGTTGTTCCTTCTACCTAGAATTGCGACCGATAGATAGTATTAGCAATTGGAAAGACCAACGGAAACATTGTTTCCTCGGTCCGATTTGAGGAAAGTCGATCGACTGTCGATATATATATACATATATACATATGTATATATACATGTATATATATATATACATGTGTCCCCCACAAATGTTTACGCTTCAAAAACATTCTAAAATATATTGCCTGTACAGATCATCAAAGTGTGCATGCATTTATGGGGTATAGCCTATATATATATATATATATATATATATATATATATATTTATTTGTGTACACATATATCTTATACATTATAAGTTTATAAAATAAAGTACCATTAATGCACTGGATAATTGCTGGCCTTGTGTCTAAAGTAGAAACAATTATAAGTCTATATTACACACACACACACACACACACACACTCACTCACTCACACACTCACTCACTCACTCACTCACTCACTCACTCACTCACTCACTCACTCACTCACTCACTCACTCACTCACTCACTCACTCACTCACTCACTCACTCACTCACTCAATCACTCACTCACTCACTCACTCACTCACTCACTCACTCACTCACTCACTCACTCACTCACTCACTCACTCACTCACTCACTCACTCACTCACACACACACACACACACACACACACACACACACACACACACACACACACACACACACATACATACATACATACATACACACATACATACATACATACATACATACATACATACATACATACATACATACATTGTTACACTTTGGGAGGGTCATGTTGCCAATAAGAAACACACGCACCAGTATTGGCAACATGACCCTCCCAAAGTGTAACAATATCGGTTTCAACACACGATTTCAGATAAAGAATCTTGCTAAACAAATTCAGAAACGAAATATATATATATATATATATATATATATATATATATATATATATACCTAAGAAATCCAGCAGTTGTAACGTTTCATTTACAGATAATTTTAATTTTCTGACAGACAATGCAAACATATATTCTTCATTGAATGATTCCTTCATTGCTGACTACGTATGATTTTTTTTTTTTAATTTCACCGCAACAGCAAACTAAGTGAATTACTGTTGAAATAATGAATTATAGATGATATAGCATACAATATCATCATAGATAGCATCGTACGTAGATGGCCCCTTTCATAATTAACACAGTAATTACATATGTATCTGTAGTTCAATGACATCTGAGGTAATTATATTGCCAGCTAAATGATGACGAATCGAATGGAAGATTATAACACAACTAATATGATTATCACCTTAACCATCACCACCACCACCACTAGCGACATCACCACCACCAATACCATTACCACTAGCCACATCACCACCACTACCACCACCACCACTAGCGACATCACCACCACCAATATCATTACCACTAGCGACACCACCACCACTACCACCACCACCACCACTAGCGACATCACCACCACCAATACCATTACCACTAGCCACATCACCACCAACACCACCACCACCACTAGCAACGACATCACCACCATCAACACCATCACATCCACCACCACCACTATCACCATCACCACTATCACCATTACCACCAGCACTAGCGACGGCATCACCACCACCATCAACACCATCACATCCACCACCACCACTATCACCATTACCACCAGCACTAGCGACATCACCACCACCACACCACTACTACCACCACCACTAGCAGTATCAACATCGTCACTAACACCATCACCACCAATACCAGCAACATCAACACCACCACCACCACCAGCAACAC
>OZ024753.1:31729324-31734324 GCA_964016885.1 Eledone cirrhosa
ATATATATATATATATATATATATATATATATATATATATATATATATATATATATATATAAATATATATATATATATATATATATATAAATATATATATATATATATATATATATAAATATATATATATATATATATATATATAAATGTATATATATATATATATAAATATATATATATATATATATATAAATATATATATATATATATATATATATAAATGTATATATATATATATATATATATATATAAATGTATATATATATATAAATATATATATATATATATATATATATATATAAATGTATATATATATATATATATAAATATATATATATATATATATATATATATAAATGTATATATATATATATATAAATATATATATATATATATATATATATATATATATATATATATATATATAAATATATATATATATATATATATATATCTCACTCAGTGATATATATATATATATCACTCAGTGAAGGCGTGTGGCTGAGTGGTTAGAGAATTGGATTCGCAATCGGAAGGTTGTGAGTTCGATTCCTGGAGCAGGTGATGCGTTATGTCCTTGAGCAAGACACTTTATTTCACGTTGCTCCTTCTACCTGGAGTTGCGACCGATAGATAGTATTAGCAATTGGAAAGACCAATGGAAACATTGTTTCCTCGGTCCGATTTGACGAAAGTCGATCGATTAAAATATATATATATATATATATATATATATATATATATATATATATATATATATATATATATATATTAGTAACGGAATAGGGGGGAGGCGAGGATGACGATGAGAGGAAGAAGTAGAAGTGACACTATATATATATATATATATATAAATAGTCATTTCTACTTCTCCTCTCCTCATCATCCCTCCCCCTCTCCCTACCTATCCCGCTACTAATAACAAGCCTCTCTAAATTTCTCATTATTTTTGAAGACCATAGTCTCTGACGTTCGTTTGGAATATGATAACAAAATGAGGATCTCGAATTAACCCTTCCAAACTATCTCGTACATTATAGTGCAAAATCTCAGCCAAAATTCCATTCATCAAAAGAATAATCAAGGAAACTAACTTGGTCTTTAAGACTTAAAAATATATACAGTAAAATGTATGTGTGTGTGTATATATATATATATTTAATTAGTAAGTAAATAAGTTATATTGTATTCTTTACTTCCTAATTAAATAGCTCTGTATTAACGTAGAGCACTGTTTTTCCCTTTGCTTTTTCTTCGGAAATATTTAACGCATAAAACATATATATGTATGTGTGTGTATATATATATATATATATATATATATATATATATATATGGAGGCGGGGGCGCATCGAAAGAGGAAAATAATAGGATTCTTCTGGTCTGTGGGTTGTATGAGAGAGGATGAACTGTGCATTAAATAGAAATCAAAAAGAGTGCGAGAGAAGCTTTAATCTCTCTCTCTCTCTCTCTCTCTCTCTCTCTCTCTCTCTCTCTCTCTCTCTCTCTCTCTCTCTCTCTCTCTCAAGTGTATCATTGTTGATTTTATATTATGTTAATTGTTAATTTAAACTCCATCTTTTGAAAAGCAATTCTTAATTTCTTGAGAATAAAAAAACTATTCTTAAGTGATACTCATCCACTATGATTAAATGGACGTCTATCCTTTCTTAAGTTACAATTAATGAATTTATCTTAAATTGATTTCGGTGAAAGCCTATCAATGTCAACCTTTAAGTCACACCGTTTTCAACAGTTAAATTAGATGAATGCTGGCCAACTCAACCCCCGATATCGTCCTGACTGATTAAGGCAAATTTCTAGAATTTGATAGAAGCTATTTTGCAGGATTTGTGCTGTATTGATTCAGATAGAGAAATATTTTCTAGTTTATGTAATGTTATATTTACCTTTTGCCTTTTAATAGAATTTCCATTGAAAATTTGGTCTTCCTAACATCATCGATTTCGTATTTCAAATGTTCGTGTGTTTTACCCAAATCTAATATAGTCTTCCGATATCTGAGAGGAACTTTCTTTAAATGCTATTCTATATTGATTTCTTCATTTCCACTTTAAACATTTTAGAATTACTGTACATACATACTAATTGAATCTAGTAATGCAATTGTTATAGTTCTGTCAAACATTATCATTCTTTTATATTTAAGCGGTTGTTGTTGCTAGTGGTAATGTTATTTAAACTCCAGGCAGCCTTGAGTAAACCGACATATGATTAAAAGCGTAGAAGCTACGATCATTGCGCATTTGTTCTGACGTATAGTGTATCCAAGGCTACACTAGTCAAGATAGACATGTGCCTCATCTTTTACGATGATACTGTGATAAAATTATGTTTCGCTGCTATTTTTAACTGATTTGATTAAAAGTTTCTAATTAAGACAAAGACCCAGCATTTTGGAGGTGTAGAAAATCGAAGCGCAGTACTTAAATGGTTCTTTATTTTATCGGCCCTAGAAAATCGACCCCAGTACTTAAATGGTTCTTTATTTTATCGGCCCAAGAAAGGTGAAAGGCAAAATTGACCTAGGCGAGATGTGAACTCAGAATGTAGAAAATCGCTCTGATAAGAATGAACTACAAACACATTCAACTATCGTTCATTACAAACATAAAATATGTGATTAAACTTATACTAAATTTCAAAAGAATTTCTCCACATCAGAAAACAATTATTCATATGATTCTGTGAATGGAAGGGTATTATATAGCAATGCATTGTATTTCTTATAAAATTTATAATATAACTGAAATACAGAGCATTCTAATTTGTATCGAGCAAACAGATAATTCATTGGATTCTGTATATCTGATAACCTTTTATAAGGATGATATGCTGTGTGAATAGATTTGAAGTGAACGTAAACTGGTGCAAAACATACATTTGTGTAAAGTTGTGCAATAAAATAACTATTGATTTTGTTAATACTGTTAAGTAGAATTTCTCCAATTAAAACCGTCTAATGAGGATTTCAATCACATGGTCGTAAAGAAGGTTTCAAAGCGTTGCCAAATATCACAAGAATCCGGAAGCGACGCATCTGTTATTAATTCAGTCATTGTATCACGTTTTATTGCTAGCTAACATTTCTTAGAGCTAGAAATAAATTGTTCAAAATAAATTCATTTTCTCACTATTGTCTTCAGAAAATATAACTAAATCAATGATATTCAATTGTTTCTTCAATAAACCCCCACTCAGTACGTGTATTGTCACACATTCCCTCACATAATCAGAGACCGACGTGTTTGTGGATGTGTGTATATATATATATATATATTGTGTGTGTGTTTGTATGTGTGATAGAAAATATTTTCCAAAGTAAAAGTAACTTTTAAGATATAACAACTTATTCAATTTTTTTTATCTATATTCTGCTAATGCATTTCTCTAATTTACAATAAAATTCTCTTCTTTTCAATATGTAAAGTTATTTTATACCACGTCATTTGTTTGGTGCTGCAATCAACAGAAATAAACCTTTTTTCATTGTTAATAGATATTTTTTGTTATATCTGTTCCTATTCAATTATGTACAAGATTTTTCAATTGATTTTTATGTCTTTGGCTTCTTTATAAATAATGTTTCAATTATGAAAGAAAAGCCGGTAAGCAATAGCATAAGAGTTCCTGACTGGTGCAGCACCGGTTTCAGAGGTCTTGTGAAGGCTATAGACACTATCTCCTCTTTCAAAACCCACCAAGCAAACACAAAGCTCTCCGTGGTTCGTTCTCAGCCTCTTGCATGCTGCAGTTATTGGAAATATTGGTGAATATGGTGTCCCAATTCAACGAAGGAACAAGATGTACGGCCATAGGTCAATCTGGCAGGATGACTACCATCTCTGTATCATCCTCAGTCCAGTGGTTTCCAAGCCAGCTTGGAAGTAATCCCCCAGATACATATGCGAAGGACGTCTTCGTCGTTTTCTTTTCCCCCTCCTCCTCTTTCTTATTCTTCTTATTATTGTTATTATAGGGCGGTAGATTGGCAATATCGGTAGAACGTCGGACCATATGGTTTATCGCATAGGGTTACGCCCCTTTACGATCTGAGTTCAAATCCCACCGGGGTTAGCTTTGCCTTTCATCCTTATGGGGTCGATAAAATAAAGCACCAGTAATGCACTGGGGGTCGATTTAATCGACTTTCCCCTCCCCCAAAATTGCTGGCCTTGTGCCTAAGGTAGAAACAATTATTGTCATTATTATTTGACCACTTATTCCTGTGAGCGTAGTATCTTCAGATATGCCCTCTTGTGGGTGCCATTGGAAATGACCGCCTCCCACATGGTCTGGTTGGATCCCGAGACAAAACAATATTGGGAATGTTATCCAACCATCTTGCTTGGAGTCTACCCTCCCGTCTATTGCGGTGGACCGTTGTTTATTTATATTTTTCATTTCATCGTTTCATGTTCGGCCATCTCCCGGCACTGAAACAGCATGGCAGCCTATTGAGTCCTTTTAGAACGATCCTTTGGCGACATCGACACCTCAACGTTCGATCTACACTCAAACCTATATGAAGAACCACAGCGGCTCTCGGGGTGCTGACAAGTATTTATTCGAGTTCCCTGTGTTTCGAAGTAATGGGCAAATAAATATCAATCGTTGACAGTAAAGTATCGGATTAAACGTGAAATCTTCGTCTCTTTTTATATTAATAAGAATGATGACAGAGAGATATGTATCTAATATAATACTCAAATAGCTAATAATTGTTTCTACCTTTGGCACAAGGCCAGTAATAACCAGTACATTGCTGGTACTTTATTTTATCGACCCCGTAAGGATGAAAGGCAAAGTTAACGTAGGCGGGATTTCAAATAGCTAATAATGTGGTTATATTGGAAACATAAAATGAAGTTGTGATATAACGTTTTCCTTCTTAGAATCATAGAAATATTTAAGATGTGGAAACAATACATGAATAATAAATAAACAAAGAGAAAAATAAAATATGTATGTGACATCTT
>OZ024753.1:31739324-31751824 GCA_964016885.1 Eledone cirrhosa
ACACATATGCATAGATACAGACACAAGCAGACACACACACACAATATATATATATATATATATATATTATATATATATATATATATATATATATATATATATAGTGTGTGTGTCTATATATATATATAGTGTGTGTGTCTATATATATATATATGTGTGTGTGTGTATATATATATATATTGTGTGTGTCTATATATATATGTGTGTATATATGTGTGTGTGTGTATATATATATATATATTGTGTGTGTCTATATATATATGTGTGTATATATCTCTGTGTCTGTATCTATCTCTGTTTGTGTCTGTATGTATGTATATATATATATATGTGTGTGTGTGTATATATAAGGTTATTTCTCTCTCACAAGCACCATGCCTGCCAGTGTACCAGTATATTTGGCAGTCAAAACGAAACAAAAATACACATTTATATATATATAAAGAAAACAAAACAAAATCTCAACGTATGACATGTATACACACATATTTCACCCCAAAACTTTGCAATAACCATAGATATTTATTCTAGTTTGCTGTCCAACAACAATAATACGTCTCTTTATAAATTCCGCGATGTAAGAAATAAAAATATAAAAATAAATCTGAACTTATCAGACATCTAATAAACATTTTCTGCGGAGCACATTTGATAAAACTTCTTCTCACATTCATTTCCGGACACCATCTTTCACACCATTTTTTATTTTTTATATTTTCTTATATATTTATTAATTCTGCTTAGCTTTACTTCATGTATATACTGATAATGGTGCTGTTGCTGGTGTTGGTTGTGTTGGAGGTGTGTGTGTGTGTGGGGGTTACGTCTTGAGTACATGTACCTTTGGAATTACACCTTAATTCACAAGTTGGACGTTCAAACAACAGGATTTTCTTCGTTGAAACTTACGAAGGATCCATTATTATCATGTATGTATATAAGGGCGGTGGATTGGTAGTATCGGTAGAGAGTCGGACGCCATGCTGTCCAGCATAGTTACGTCCCTTTACGATCTGAGTTCAAATCCCGCCGAGGTTGACTTTGCCTTTCATCCTTACGGGGTCGCTAAAATAAAGTACCAGTAAGACACTGGGTAATTGCTGGCCTTGTGCCTAAAGTAGAAACAATTATTATCATGTATGTATAAGGGCCATACCAACCACTTGCTTTTCATGTCTGTCGTCTTTGAGACCTCTGATGTCCTCGGTTCCTGGACTGCCGTTTTTCTCCCCAAAATCGGAAGGAATGAATACCTCCTGCAACAAGAATTTCTGTGAAGTAGAATGACTGATACCGTGGGTGTCGCTGACTCTT
The DNA here is from genome assembly GCA_964016885.1 of Eledone cirrhosa. NCBI lineage: Eukaryota > Metazoa > Mollusca > Cephalopoda > Octopoda > Eledonidae > Eledone > Eledone cirrhosa. The sequence goes on from OZ024753.1 coordinate 31,740,639, forward strand.
TTTGCGACAATACTTTCACCATCTTGTTCTTGGTGTCCAAATAAAATATATTGTCTAGCCAAAGGTGTCGAGTTTGCACCCTCCAATCCCTTTTCTCGTTATTTTTTTCTGATTTCCTCTTTATTATCTTAATCAGTACCAGTAATGTACTGGATAATTGCTGGCCTTGTGCCAAAAGTAGAAACAATTATTTTAATCATTTTTACAAGTATTTTCATCATAGTATATCCACATGTATTCTGACATGCGGTTCTCTCTGCTTTGCAGTAATCCTTCTGACTCTCTTGAGCTCGAATCCTGTCCAGGTCAACATTGTCTTTCATCGTTTCGTTGTCGATAAAAAAAAAATTACCTGTACAGTTCTGGGTCGTTTCTTTCTCTATGTCTCTTCTCTATATTTCTTTCTCACTATTTCTCTCTCTCTCTCTCTCTCTCTCTCTCTCTCTCTCTCTCTCTCTCTCTCTCTCCCCTGGTAGAAATCAGCTGTGTTCATACCTGGAAAGGGGATGGGCTCCGACACATCGCACATCATGATCGTGGCGCCAAACCAACTCCATCAGAAGGTGCCGACCCGTACACATACATAGTTATCTAACCACCTATCCCCTTATACCTAAATTACTCTATGTACATATCAACTATATCGATTTTTTTTTTTTGTAAACTGCTGTCAATGTTCTACTATTCGACTCTCTCTCTCTTGGTCCTCTCCTCTCGTTCCCTCTCTCGCTCTCATAATGCTCTCTTTCACTTTCTCCTCCTCTCTCTTCTTTGTGTATCCTTCGATCCCTCATCTCCTCTCTTTTATTTTTCTCTCTCTCTCTCTCTCTCTCTCTCTCTCTCTCTCTCTCCCTCTCTCCTCTTATCTCTCTTTCCCCCTTTCTGTTAGCCTTCTTATACCTCTCTCCCTCTGTTAGCCTTATTGTATCTCTATCACCCTCCTTCCTCTCTCTACCCTCCTTCACCTCCTTACTCTCCCCCTCCCTCTCTCTACCCTCCTCCACCTCCCTACTCTCCCTCCTCCTTCTCTATCTATCTCTATATAGCCCCTTACTATATCTTTATCACTCTATTTCTCTCCTGTATGTCAGTAATAACAAATTTCCCATAACCATTCAGATCTCTTGCTATTTTATCAAATATAATTCATATAATAAAATCAGTGACATCGTTTTTTGACAACACATGCGCGCACGTGTGTGTGTGTGTGTGATAATTTGTGTATGAGTGTGCACGTAAATAAGCTTGCAAATGGAGATTTTTACCTAACTCCTTAAATTTTTTTCTGTATCTTTTCTCTTTAATATCTGGAGCGCTGTTTTCTAAAAATATATTCATGTCTCTAACTAATTAGTTTTACTACCACCACCATCACTCTACACAAACAAACAAAAAACAATATTCCATAAAAACATATAAAACATATATAATAAATACCATACAAAAAAAAATGAGATTCATTTATTCTCAATGGGTTGAATATCTTATGTTATATTTCAAAGATTTTTATTGTATTCTTTGTCAAAAAAAAATCAATAATTATGACACATATTTCCTGGTAGAAGACACCCTCCATCGCCACTTACCCATCTATCCTTCAACATTTCCTACTTCAATATATTCCTTCCTCGGGATCGTCGACTTTTAATGTGGATCAGTAATGTGTTGGTGTATTGCATAATCTATTAGATAACTTTTCAGATTTTTTTTTCACAATTTCTTTCAAATGTCCTTACACTCGAGAAATTATTCGAGCTTGAAGCATCTTATGGCCATCGGTATCTTATTTTCTTTTTGTGTGTTGTTTGTACATATATATGTAGTTCACTGGGTTTTGTTCTGTTGGTTGTTTGTGTATTTGTTTCGTTCTTATGAGCAATGTATTAAAGAATTGTTTTATTATAAGATATATTTTATTGCATGCTATGCCGTGGGGAATATTCCAAACACATGCCATATAATGTTTTTGTGGTGTGTTTGTGTGTTTATGCACATATATATATATGTAAATACATATACCCACATATATATATATATGTATGTATATGTGTTTATGTTTGAGTGTGTGTTTATGCATATATATATTGTGTGTGTGTGTGTGAAATAGAATTATATTTATGCATGCATATATATATATATATTGTGTGTGTGTGAAATAATATTAAACTCCGTCCTCTTCGACGATGAGTATTCGAATTGTTCGATCAATGGAGAACCTGCCGATGAAATTGTGTAGTTTCTATATAATATTATTCGGCAGTTACTGCCACCCCATTTTATAATTGGCATGGAACACACACATAACCAATACAAACCTTAAGTTCAGCCAGCGACCTGAACGCCTTTCAAACCTGATCCGGTACACAAACACGCACCAATTCTAACCCTACGATCAACCACCAGAACTGAAACTCAGCCGAGGCCCTGTAATTACCATCAATCAGCCCGAAACCTTTACCTACTTAACGAACCAACAAGCCCGAGTAGGAAAGAGCGAATCCATAAGGCCAGTCAATAAATATTCACATGAATACGACCGCAAGCCTCAGGAAACAACTGATCATAAACACTACAGATACGAGCAATTAAATACGAGCTGAAACAATAAACATTTTCGTAATAAAGCACGTTATCTTAACACCAACACAGAACAAACGAAACTACTGAGCAACAACTGCCATTTGATAGTTAGAAATATATATATATATATGTTTTATATATATATATATATATATATATATATATATATATACGGGGTAACAGATTATTGTTATAGGTAGTCCACTTAAGTGTCGTCCAGTTATGGTACTCCGGGTAGTGGATGATATCAACGCTTGGCTAAGTTTGACTCAACAAGACGTTTCCATAGTGATGTTGCGAGTACGCTGTAATTCCTATGTTGTAAACACTTGGAGTAATGATAAATCAGGAAAGAAGAGTGACACGGTTTGCGATACAAAAAAGGTTTTTAATCTCATTGCTGACAATTGTTTCTCTGAACTGGTAGGTCTAGAGATCGCTACCCGCTTGTTTTCACGTTATTCGATCACCAATACAAAGTTATAACCAGTCAATTCATCCGATGAATTGACTGCTTATAACTTTGTATTGGTGATCGAATAACGTGAAAACAAGCGGGTAGCGATCTCTAGACCTACCAGTTCAGAGAAACAATTGTCAGCATTGAGATTAAAAACCTTTTTTGTATAGCAAACCGTGTCACTATTCTTTCCTGATTTATATATATATATATATATATATATATATATATATATATACACACACACACACATACACCACACCACACACCACACACACTCACTTTTATTTAGAAAAAAAAATGGAGAGTGAAGTCAGATGAATGTACGTAGTGTAGAATTCAGTTATGCTGTTTGAAATATTTTATTCCTATGTATCTTAAATCACAACAAAAACAATAACAGCAGCAACAAAACAGCTAGTAACCATTGTCAAATATTTTTCACTTCGCAGATACACTACTTAAAGTATATTTTATGGGAATTAAAACACTGTTCGTGACGAGAAACAAGAAGTATTATAAAAATAGTCGTATTGATTGCTTCTGACTAAAGTATGAAGACTTATTGTTTTAGGGAGAAATACATATTTGCGAGTAATGGGTAAATTTAATGTCAGTGTAATTCTTTCGAGCATTAAACATCGAAGGAGTGTGGTATTGGAATGTTACTAACTGTGTATCGAAAACATGTTTTGAATTCATTATTGCCAAAAGCTTACATCTTTACATCGAATGTAAAATATTTCTGATATTAGAAGGAAATAAAAATCTGATTTACTTCGCTGATTATGAAAAAATAAATTTGCACGAGCATATAGAAGAATGTTGCGAATGCTGCCGTTTGTATACTTTTCATTCATATATGTTGACGTAAAACAACTTAAATAAATTAACGACAACTCTGTTTGTGTTTCTTCTCGCCGGCTATTTTTCTATTGTTAACCGGTAACTCTCACCAGAAATCTCGCTAGAAATTTGTGCAAAATTATGATTCATCGGTTAGGCACTAAAGATTCATATTGTGCAACATGAGGAATGACGTGACACACATAATTTTATCGGGCTTTACCAAAAGTGAAAAGAAAGAACACTAAGAGAGTGGGTAAAGATACATTGCTGTACATATTCCTGCTTCTTTTTTTTCTGTGCTCAAATCCTGCTGAGGTGAATTTTGCTTCCAAACCCTAGATCTTCCATCGTAGAAATTCAAATTACCACCTAGCAAATATTATTATAGGCTGAGGGTGGTGGATTGATAGTATCGGTAGAGGGCCGGGTGCCATGCTTTGCAGCATAGAGTTACGGCCCTTAATGATCTGAGTTCAAATTCCGCCGAGGTTAACTTTTCCTTTTATCCTTACGGGGTCGATAAAATAAAGTACCAGTCACGCACTGGTGTCGATTTAATTGACTTTCGCCTCCCCCAAAAATGGTGGCCTTGTGCCTATATAAAAAAAAACATTATTGTAGGCTGAGAATTGGCGAAGGCACTAGAACATCAAATAGAATGTTTCATGGCATTCAGTCTTGATTTCTGCGCTCTGAGTTCAAATCCAATTGAGATCAGCATTACCTTTCATCTTTTCGATGTTGATGAAAGAAGTACCAATCTAGTACTGAGGTAGATTCTTCCTCTGTATCTCTTCCTCACTTCCTCTCTCTCAGTCTGTCTCTGCCTCTCTCCCACTTTGAGATAAATCATCTGCTTTGAGGCCTCGAGAGAGATGGGCTCCGTTAAGTATACAATGCCCACAACACGCCACTATGACTCCAAAGGAATTACAGATCCATACAAACAAACATTATTTTAATGAAGACTAAAAAATAAGTATTGATCATGGATGGGGGGGGGGGGGTATACTGGAGAAGCACCGTATTTGATTATGAATAATTACTTAAAGTTAAAACTGAACGCAACGCTACATTACAGATCAATAGCCAGTCACATTTAATATTCTATTTCAAAATCAATTAATTTTATGCAATTTTCAGAAAATAGTAAAGACCCCATTTTTCTGTGTGAATATATTCCTGTGTGAATATATTCCTGTGTGAATGTGCGTTAGTGTGTATGTGCATGTTTATGTATGTCTGAGCTTGTGCTTGTCTTTGTATGTGTGTGTGTGCATGTGTTTGCATGTAATTGCGTGTGTCTGCCATTGTACGGATGCCATTATGTATCATTGTACACATATCTGTGTGTGTATATTTATTTATCTTTGTGTGTGTGTATATATATATATATATATATATGTATATATATATGTTTCGTTGTATCATTATCTTAATCCATATATCTCAGCGTGCATGTTTGTGTGTGTATACGTCTGTGCGTATGTGCCTTTGTATATGCAACTGTGTGCGTGTGTGTATACGTCTGTGCGTATGTGCCTTTGTATATACAACTGTGTGCGTGTGTTTATACGTCTGTGCGTATGTGACTTTGTATATACAACTGTGTGCGTGTGTGTATACGTCTGTGCGTATGTGCCTTTGTATATATAACTGTGTGCGTGTGTGTATACGTCTGTGCGTATTTGCCTTTGTATATACAACTGTGTGCGTGTTTGTTGTATACGTGTTTATCTATATATACATTTGTGTTTATGCATGACTTTGTACGTATATCAGTGTGTATATATGTGTGTGAACAAGAATCTAAATTTATCGGAATAAAATATTTCAGATTTATTTCAAAATAAAATATTTTTTAAGACATTAGGATGATTTTCCAGAGAGAGAGTAGGGTTCTCCCCGAAAGACCGAGAGGGAGGGAGACGAAACTGATTTATCCTAAAAGAAAGAGGGAGAAATGAAACATGTTTTTCCTAAGAGAGAGAGATACAAAACATGATTTTTCCTAAGAGAGAGAGTGTGAGCGAGAGAAAGAAAGACAGCCGAGACGAGATGGTGTTCTTTCTAAAAGAAATCTAGAAATGAATTGAGTGAGCTAGAGAGATGTGTCTTAGTTATTTTAAACCTGAAAGCAGCCATCCCTCTCCTGGATTAGCCACAGCAAGTTACTCAAAAAAGAAAGTAAGAAATAAAGAATACTCTAGTATTTGACATGTAGTTTATTTATCGACTCTAAAATGAGGAAAAGCAAATTGTATCTCAACGTGATTTAAACTCATCAAAGAGCCAGAATTAACCTACAAAACCATCCACGAGAGGATTCAAGAACTCTGCCAATTCATTTAAAACTGACTAATTTATATTACTTCCCTTAGCTTCTTTTCCAAACTGACAAACATTGTTTCGCTGGAGACATCCTACGGTCTAATAATAATAGAATGGATAGCAGTGATAAGTGTCCCAGTAGTTCGACCAACGGAACAGCCTACTCATCAAATTAACGTCGAAATTGGTCAATAATCCACAGGCACGTGTACTTTTACCATAAACCCCGCGGGAATTTGGCGTGACACGGTGTGTGACAAGGTTTGCTGTTGGAACTACAGGTAGAGTCTATCCAACGAGATTCTAAGTAATTTTCCTAACATGAAGACACTTCTATAGTCTCTCTCTCTCTCTCTATATATATATATATATATATATATATATATATATATAATGTGTGTGTGTGTGTGTGTGCGTGTGTTCTTTTAATTGCTAGTGGGAAATCAATCGAAGTTAGGATTAAGTAATTTATAAGTTGTCGTCTTTGGTGTCTATTCCAAGTCCTGTACCATTCCACCATTCTAATGTTCAGTGTTTCCTGTTGTACTCTGGAGACATTTCCCAGTTTATTTCTTCCCCATATAACAGATGAATGTTTAAGACACTGAAATGTAATATATATATATGTATATATATATATATAATGTGTGTGTGTGTATGTGTCTGTCTATGTGTGCACTTGTGGGTGTATATATGTGTGTGTATGTGTCTGTGTCTATATGTGCGCGTGTTGGAGTATATATATAAATACATGTGCGTGTCTATGCCTGGGTCTATATATATAAATATATATGTGTGTGTGTGTGTGTTGCTTTTCAATAAATGAATATATTTAAAGCATTAGGGATTACGATATCTTTAATGAAATTTACTTTTACAAGGAATTGGTCTCCTTTCATGGTATAGTTATTTATTACTCACAGAGCATATCTCCTCTTGTGTGTGTGTGTGACAGCTCACACCTATGCAGGTTTAGCTGGCCTTCTCGATGGAGATGTCTTGGGTAATTTAATGATATGGAACCCAGTCCTATCATCTCATTTCTACAGCTGAGTAAACTGGAGCAACGTGAAATAAAGTTTCTTGCTCAAGGAAACAACACATCACCCGGTCCGAGAATTGAACTCACAACCTTTTGATTGCAAGCCCAATGCTCTAACCATTAAGCCATGCGCCTTTCTCTTGTGTGTGTTTGGCTGTGTATGTGTACATGAATTTCTGTCTATGTGAACCCTTGTCTCTCTGTGTATATGATAACTATGTTATATGTGTAATTATAAATGTGGTGAGTTAGCAGAGCAGTTAGAATGTCGAAGAGAACGCTTCGTTGCATGTCATGGCGGTGCACCAACGTTTCCATCAAGAGTTCGAGAAACTATGAATATATGCATAATGTCTATCTCTATGAGTCTGAGACTGTTTAGAAGCTTATTAGATTGAGTGTACCTGTACTTCAAAAGGCCAGCCTTTTAACACAATGTGTCATGCTAAATCTGCCTGAGAATTACATTAAAGCTACATGTATCTGTGGAATACTCAGTCACTTACACTGTAACCTTATGAGTAAACTGTTCGGTTTATCGAACAACTGGGACGCTCTTCGTCGAAAACAACGGAGATCCATCGATTCGACAGATTATTTGTAGTTTAAATTATGTGCAACTTATACAGCAATCTACTTGATCTGCAAAATTTGCCTCAAATCACACCTAGCCTCTTAAAAACCAAAAGACACGTTGGATAATGTAGTATTGGATGCACTTTTAATTCAAAATGGATGGTGTGATCCCAGCTGGAACACCTTTGATCATATATATGTTTGATCGCAACTGATCTGAGTCTAAACAAGAACAGAAACTAATACAATCACAGAAATATCACTATTCTGACTCATCGCCTGAGGTGACATTTGCTTTCCTTCATTTTGAGATTAATGAAATTAAAATCGGTAGTATATTAAACTTGATTCAGTCGACTGTATTCTATACTACATAGTATTAGGCTGTGGCGTAGCTGAAGAAGGAAAAAAACTAATGGCTTTCAATGTTTACTTGTTTAGTGACGTTTTTGTCTTTTCATTTTAGTGACATATTAGAGAAGATAAAAGTGTTTTAGTCTCTCACTGGGATCAAATGATGAATGGATTCCTATCTACTTAAGTAGGAGTAATGGCAAACTGAAATCAATATTTCTTTTTTTTTTTTTTTTTGTATCTCCTAGCTAGTTGTTAAATCTTGCAAACTTATATTTCGTTAATGGATTCAAAGTGTGTGGCACGGTTGTTAGGATCAAGAAAACAATATTTCCATTGGTCTTCCCAATGCTCAAACTTTCTGCCAATTGCAATGACTGGTAAACTCATCACTGCTCTTCCGAATGCAGGAGGCGAGTTTTGAACTCAGAATGCAAGGACCCTTTAATGATTCCACCAATCCATCGCCTCTAAACTGGTACTTTATGTATCGACCCTGAAAAGATGAAAATCAAAGTTGACTTTGGTGAGATTTGAGCTCAAATTTGAACAAATACCTACTTATTTAATCCAACGCTCCAACGCAGTTTTAAACTCGCAATCAGAAATAGCTCTGTGGCTTCCATCTTCATGTGTACGACACTTCATTGAACTTTGCTCAACAAATAATTATTTGTTATGTTATTTCGCGTTTGTGATCTCCTTTTATATATATATATATATATACAGCGTTATAATAATATATTTCTTCATTATACTGTGTCGTTTGTCGTTTGGTTTGTTATTTCTCTTTTGTTTATATATATATGTTTATATATATATGTTTATATATATATATATATATATATATATATATATATATATATATATATATATATATATATATATATACTTGGGGAGGGTCATATTTGTATAATATTGCCAAAATTAATAACAGAACACACTCACTGTTTGGTTATATGTCTTTATGTCTATATTGTATCTGTATTTTTGACTGTTGGTCAGTCAATGGCAACATTGAGGACCGAATAAATTAAATTAACCGATATAAAAGACACAGAAGCGAAAAGCAACCAAACAGTGAGTGTGTTCTGTTATTAATTCTGGCAATATTACACAAATATGACCCTCCCCAAGTATAACAATATTTGTTTCGACACACGATTTCATATCAAAAACCTCGCAAAACTAATTCATCGCCGTTATATATATATATATATATATATATATATATATATACAACAAAGAAGGTGTGGTAAGATACCAGGTAGACCATAACGCACCAGAGTACTCGATATTTAGGGTAGTAGAGTGGGTAATAGGAAATAAGTCAGGACCCCGACGGCTGATATCCGGCCGGTTCGACAGCTAGATCCGTTCGGATCTAGCTGTCGAAACGACCGGTGCTCAACCGTCGTGTCCTAACTCTCTCTCTCTCTCTCTCTCTCTCTCTCTCTATATATATATATATATATATATATATATATATATATATATATATATATATATATATATATATATTTATTTATATATATAAATAAATGCAATGTCTGAAAACGAGAGAGAGAATTTGTCTATTTATTCGATTCTTTATAAAAACAAACACACATATATATATATATATATATATATATATATATATATATATATATATATTATATATAGTAATAATAATAAAATTGAAGACTAAAATCCAGAGAGGGCTCGATAAGGAAAATATATATCAAATATATAAGAACCGAAGAGCAAATATTTATTAAAAGCAGCGATTCTTTGCTTATTTTAATAAATATATATTATATATATATATATATATATATATAGGAATCAGTCCAGAATTAGCCGTCGAAACGGCTTGAGCTCAGCCATCGGAGTCTTACTGGTTCCTATTACCCACTCTACTACCCCAAGTATTGAGTACTTTGGTGCGTTATGGTCCACCTGGTTCCTTACCACATTTCCTTCGTTATATATATATATATATATATATATTTCTTTCACTACGACCGCTACGAAAGACGTGACAATGTTACTTGTGTATGAGATTTCAATCTTAATTCATTTCAACATCTGCTTTGATATATATCATTCTTCACACCACTCTATCTAGTTTGCAACGTTAGAGTAACATGCATCTACTGTTATTTACTTAACACCGCCATGTTTTCTGGCACCTTTGATGAAACGAATGTTTTATTCTGTAGTTGAATTGTTTGTTTTACCATTTGTTTTCTTTTTATTCCTACTGTTATATATATTTTTTAATTTATTTATTAGGTTGTTCCTTTTGATTTTCTTATTCCTGTGTGTGTGTGTTTTACTTTTGTTCAGCTTATTTCACCTTCTTGTGGTGCATTTTGTTTTTAGATTTTTTTTTACTTTTGAATAAATATATATATATGTGTGTGTGTGTGTGTGTGTGTGTGTGTGTGTAGGAAGGTAGGTATAGATCATATATTCCTAGGTTTGGTTTCTCTCTATTTCTCCTTATCTTAATCTATTTTGCTTGAAAAGGATTTGGTAACTAAACAATGCGCTCTCTCTCTCTCTCTCTCTCTCTATATATATATATATATATATATATATATATATATATATATATATATATATATATATATATATATATATATATATAATATAAGATCAAAAGATGGTTAAAGGAGTTCCATGTATTTTATTATGCGCATTTCAAAAACAAACATCATCATGCAATAATATTTGTGTTTTCATCAGATAAAACAGGAGAACATGATATGAAGGCTAAAAAACACTTGTGGATAGTGCAGTTTTAAATCAACATATCGATGAAATCAACTGATGAAAACACAAATATTATTGCATGATGATGTTTGTTTTTGAAATGCGCATAATAAAATACATGGAACTCCTTTAACCATCTTTTGATCTTATATTATGTATACTCCAGTCCTACAAACTGTAGAGTGCTTCTTATCCGATATCTGCATTGCTTTATTGTACTACAATAAAACAAAA
>OZ024753.1:31761824-31769324 GCA_964016885.1 Eledone cirrhosa
ATATATATATACACATATATTTATATGAATATTTATATGCATATATATATATATACACACATATATTTATATGAATATTTATATGCATATATATATATATATATATATATATATATATATATATATATATATATATGAATATTTATATGCATATATATATGCATATATATATGAATATTTATATGCATATATATATACACATATATTTATATGAATATTTATATGCATATTTATATATATATATACACATATATATATGGATATTTATATTTATATACACATATATATATACGTAGATATATATACAAACACATACATACACACACACACACATATATATATATATATATATATATATATATATATATATATATATATATATATATATATATTATAGTTTGTTAGTATTCATATTTCTGCTTGTGTTGTTGTTTTTGGTTCCATTCTTATTTCTTCATCTTGTTATTAAATACACTAAGACGTATATTGTGGGAGGGATTACAAAGTACTGCATAAGATATAAAAGATTCTCTGGCAGTGTATTAGTTACAATCTGTATTTTGATCCAATAGAAATGCGATCAATGGTAAGAGATTATCTTTTTCCTGTGTCTATAAATATATTTACTCTCGGGTCTTTCTTGGATTAAATCTTAATTACGCGAAATAAATACAAACAGTGCATTTTTCCAAAATATTGTTTTGAGGTTAAAAATAATAATGAGATTAAATAATAAATACATCTTTATTTTATATGTATTATATTTCATTTTATTATATTTTATTTATTTATTCAAATACCAGATTTAAGGGATTGGTTCCGGAACCATTAAATCTCAAATAATCCAACAATGTATAAAGATGCGTATTTTTATCTCGCTTTGTTTTGAGTTTTGTTTTCGTTCTTTACATAGTAAGTTATGAAGAATCAATATTTAGAAATTCAAATGTTTCATTTATATCTGTCTATCACTGAATTAACTATACTGTATCAGTCACTGAATTAATCGCGCTGTATCTGTCACTGAATTAATTGTACTGCATCAGTATTCTAGATTAAAATGTATTGGGTTATTATATTAATTATTACAATATAAACTGTGTGATTCGAACTCCAACAATACAGCCTTAAGTATAAATATTAAAGTGCATCAGTCATGAAGAGATATTTCTTTGTTAAACGTGTCAATAGACTGAAATCTACCCGAGTTTTCTGCCGTTCTAGTTAACAGCATTTGAGTGAAATAAACAAAGCGGTATCGTTAAGAAGCAGTGGGAAAGTGTTTGTGCGTCCCAACTCCGATGAAAATAATAGTAGTCGATCACTATATATATACATACATATATATAACAAAGTGTGGTAAGGAACCAGGTGGACCATAACGCCTAGCTGTCGGAACGGCCGGAGCTCAGCTGTCTGGGTCCTGACTCATTTCCTACGTATGTATATATATAAATATATATATATATATATATATATATATATATATATATATATATATATATATATATATATATATATATATATCAGACATAAGCTCACAGGTACACACGGCCAACCAAACGAGTTACGGTGTTGGCACAAAAATATCGATGGCCACCCAAACTTCAAAAGATATATATATATATACACACACACACACACACATATCTATCTAAGGCGGGTAAAATTCCCGAGATCCATGGACGAGTTCTCTCCAGCGGTCTCTGTCCCTCATTATCGCTGCCATTTCCTGCATCTCCAACAGACCAGTGTCTGTCCTGAGGGCATCAACATATGTTAACCTTGGTCTTCCTCTTCTAATGTGTCACTCAGATGGTGGATGGGTGCTACACGAGAATGCTGAGGATGGCTCTGAACATTAATCAGTATACACTGAGGATGAAAAACTCAGAGCTGTATGGGAGCATCCCAAAAGTCAGCTCAAAAGTGACACAGAGGAGACTGAGGTTGGCTGGACATGCTCACCGACATCCAGAGTTGACATTACACACACACACATATATATATATATATATATATATATATATATATATATATATATAATTGGTTTGCCTGATTCCCTGGAAACAACGTCGCCATTTCTCAACGAATCATCACAAACATGGATGGCGCTTTATACAAATAAATGAAGGATGTAGAAAGGGAAATCTTTCTATTTGAGTAGGAGTGGCATTGAGAGACAGGAGAGAAAGAACCATTTGAAAAGGAGAATAGTTGAAATTTCTGTAAAATAAGAATGCGAACTGCTGATTCCAATAACTTGGGCCATCACAATTATCCTTAATAAATCCTATTTTCATCAGAATCGATTTTTTAATTGTAGGTCATTTAGTTAAGCGATAGTACTTCCTATACGGATTCGTGTAGCAGACTGAAATACAGCAAATAATGCAAAATCGATTGCAATTGTGAACGTTCTAGACTAAATATTATTTCATCAATGTAAATTTTGAAATATGTCTTGGTGTGCTTAAGAAAATGTAATTATCTAGAGAGATGAAATTTTTATATATATATATTTTATTTAAAAAGAAATCTACAATAATTCTGCTGTTGAGATTTGAGAGAAAAGAAAATACAATCCTATAATTTCGTGATAGAAATTCTACTCTCTCAGTGTTGTAAAAAAATACACATCTTGCTCGAAAGAAATCCGTTGAAATAATGAAACAGAAAACATATTTAAAAAAATACTATTTTCTTCACTGATAGAATCCAAGCAGTTAGTAGCAAATATAAAGATGTTTGTATTGTCGTGTCTGTACCTATAAATGAATTGGTATAGACGAAGTTGCATTAGCTAGATTAAAACAACTTTATTCTATCTAAAACCACAGCTAAACATTCTCTTTTTCCGTTCCATTGCAAAATAAAATCAATGATACGCTGTTATGGTGTGCTGCATAAGTAATTCAATACATCATACATATATACATATATATATATATATATATATAAATATATATATATATATATATATATATATATATATATATATATATATATATATATATACATACATATAACATTATTGTGCAATAAGCATAGAATGTATTTTGTCTAGGCAGTCTAATACACTTTTATTTAGAATAATAGTCATATATATTATCACTTTCTATGTGAGTTTATGTGTGTATGCTTGTGTATGCCTATTTCTGTAAAGATGTGTGTGTATGTCTATTTGTGTATATATGTGTGGCAGGATGATATATATATATTGTTGTATTATATATTTATTATATTATTTCGATTACTCTGTTTCCTGATTGTTCACTGATATCGCAAGCAACTGTCATCAGTGAGGATTCATGAAACTCGGAGTACGATGAATTGAGAAGTTGGAGTTACCTACCACGCTAATGAAACGTGCGTATTCGCGTTATGCAATAGTAATTTAATATAAGTGTACAGCATAACTCGGCCTACAGACTGAGTGTTTTGACTTTGAATATTTTTACTGTTTTTACTACATATATATATATATATAAACAAAGAGGCTGTGGTAAGATACCTGGTGAACCATAACGCACCAGAGTACTCAATACTTACGGTAGTAAAGTGGGTAATATGAAAACAGCCAGGACCCCGACGGCTGAGCTCCAGCCGTTTCGATAGCTAGATCCGAACATATATATATATATATCCTTCTCTGGGGTAAATCCACTGTGTACAGACTTCGTTTGTGTTTCTTGATACAGGGACGTAGGAACGTTTTCTTTTTCCTAGGGAGGATTAGATGTTCTACTTCATTCGTTAGTAAGAAATTATATTTTGACTTGATTTTACCTATTTAGTCTCATGTTTTGGAGTTTTTAACGAGTTCGGGACCCGAAATCTGTTGGTACAAAAATAGGCGTGAAAACTTGAAATGTAGTTTTCTTTGCACGACAGCAGGAATAAAGATACAATTAGGACGAATGGAGAGCCTGTGTCTCTCAGTCGCAAATAGATCGGAGCGGCTGCCAGAGTATTGTTACAATTGCCAGAGTATGATTGTCATTGTCTTTCTAAAAATATTCAATTTTATTGTTCTATTGATTTCTTCTGTCTTTCAAAAATCAAATTCGTTTCGAAAGAATTTCATATATAAATCTAAAGTTTAAAGTGTTTTCGGTCAGCGCAGTTCATAATTTTATTGTAGCGTCTACTGATTCTACACCTGCTCAGTATACATACTATTTCTTTTATTAGGTATTTTCCATTCAAGAAACATCTTATTCTATCACTGCAGTTACATGCGGGTTGTATATTTGTCTGATATTTATAGCATTTTGGCTGTGTTTAGAAGTGTTTATGTACGATTGTATACATATTGGTAAATTTAATTTCATTTTTTTTATTTATATATTGATAAAATATATATATATATATATGAAAGAAGGATTTGTTTATGACAAATGTTAGTTTTCTGTGTAGGTGTCGTGTATTTTGCAAGATGTTTCTGTTCTGAGAGTTATATGGCATGTTGCTAGTAGTTAAAATTTAATCTTATTTTTTATTGTATTTTCTTTATACTGGGAAGGTGGTAAGTATTAGTTCTATACGTAGATATTATATATTATATTACTTAGTGCTGTTTTATGAGGTGTGTATATGTATATATATATATAGATATATATACAGTATATATATATAGAGAGAGAGAGAGAGTTAGATAGATAGATAGATAGATACACGTATATGTATGTATATACACATACATATATATTTATGTGTGTATATCTAGGTATATATATATATATATATATATATATATTTATATATCCGTGTGTGTCTATATTAGGTGTCTAACTACAGGTACAGCTGGTGCGCCGTTCGTAGCACTCAATGTTGTTGAGAGGTCTGTCTCGTGTTGGTTTTATTCCAGATTTAAGGCGGCTGTAGTGTGCCGAGTGTAAAACGATGTCGAAGAAGAGTTGGGCCCCGCCACGTTTATTGCAACCAGAGCTGGTCAATATTGAAACAATTTTAATATACCAATAAATTTTGTACATATACTGTAACACTGACTTCGATTCTACTCTCTCTCTCTCTACTCTCTCTCTCTCTCTCTCTCTCTCTCTCTCTCTCTGTATATATAGGTAAATGTATATGTGTGTGTATTTATACATATATATATATGCATGCACTCACATATACGTGTATATATGCATATATGTTTGTATGTTATATATATATACACATACATATATATGTGGTGTGATAAATGTATATATATATATGTGTGTGTGTATAACGCTTTGATGAGGTGTTTCATGTTGTTGTTTTTTTCCTACTTCAAAAACTTGTATAAACAGAAAAAGAATTTGCTATATAATTAGTTTAGGTCTTGATTATCTTCATGACTTGCTCGTTAAAATCTTTACAAGCTTATAGTTTCCATTATTTCTTCTTATCTTCATGCTCTTCGTGATACGAAGACAATTATTTTTCAACTTTCGCTATCTCTTCCTCCTTATATCTATCTCTATTTCTCTCTCTCTCTCTCTCTCTCTCTCTCTCTCTCTCTCTCTCTCTCTCTCTCTCTCTCACTCTCTCTCTCTCTCTCTATATATATATATATATATATATATATATATATATATATATATTCCTCTCTTTCTCTGTGTTCATCTCTCTCTTTATATCTATATTCCTCCCACTCTGTGTCTCTCGCTCGCTCGCTTTCCCTCACTCTCCCTTACTCTCTCTACTATCTCTCTCTTTCTATCTCTCTTTCTCACTCGCTCGCTTGCTTACCAAGTGTGGAACTTGTTTTTGTGTTTCGTCATCCATGTTTTTTTTTATTTTCATCATTATAATTTGCTTATTTTAAAATGCAATGATCGAATACAAATTAGCCTTTTGGGGGAAAAGACAATTCCAAGATTACATTGCATTTTATATATTTATTTATCTAATCTTTAAACTATAACATCGTTATAAGAAATTGGATTATAACAACTGCTACTATCAACTTTTATACATAATTTCACAATGTTCTTCTTTATTAGAGCTTTTTTACATATATTTAACTCCTCTCATATTTTACTTTTTGTTATAATAACTAGAATATAATGATATTTACAATTAAAATATAATAATAATTAAATGAAACTAAAAAAAAAAAAGGAAAGTGAGAGAGGGAATAAGGGACAGACTGTACGGTTCAGTTTCAGTGGTGATTCACTTATTAGACTGCTCGTGATTGTAAGTGCATTTCCTGTTGCTGCTGTTGTTGTTGTTGTTGTCTTTTTGCGACCAGGTCTGCCATGAACGTGGGGAGCAATGATTCGCAAACAGGGTGCCACTTTCAGTGCCGCTTTGAGTCTTTGATTGGCAGTATCGGTAGAGGGTCGGACGCCATGCTTTGACGCATAGAGTTACGGCCCTTGCCATTCTGAGTTCAAATCCCGCCGAGGTTAACTTTGCCTTTCATCCTTACGGGGTCTATAAAATAAAGTACCCGTAATGCACTGGGGTAATTGCTGGCTTTGTGCCAAATGTAGAAACAATTAGATTTTACGTTGCTCTGGTCTACACACTGGAGAAAAAATGAAGTGTACCTATAGTTCAAAGTGCCAGCTTTGTCCATGCTGAACCTCTCTGAGAAATACATTAAGAATACACAAAACTAGGGAATGCTCAGCCGCTTGCATGCTTATTTTACGAGCAGGCTGTTCCGTGGCTCAAACAGGAAGAATCATCGTAGAAACTGACGGAGGTCCATTGTAGTCTGTAGACTGATATTGCCAACAGCTCTTGCAGCCACATAGTCTCACTTGTTGTGCATATGTATATGTGTTCACATTTTGATGTATATAAATGTGTATGTGCCTATACATATATATATATATATGTAATATATATGTGTGTATGTATGTAATATACATATATTTATATCGAAACCGCTTGGCACCGCGGTCAGGATTTTGCATCTATCCATATATTTACATATACCTATATATATATATATATATATATATATATATATATATATATATATAAAGAATGAATAATAACAGGTAGACATCATAAAAAGGTAGTTTATTCCGTGTGCTTACAAGTGTTTCCACGGTGGTACTGCAGCCTAGTTCCGCTACGTGCAAATTCACAAGTATTTGCAGAACTCGAATATCCAATGCTGTGACCACTGTTTCCTCAGAGCAGGCTGCAGTACCACCGTGGAAACACTTGTAAGCACACGGAATAAACTACCTTTTTATGATGTCTACCTGTTATTATTCATTCTTTATATATATGGTGGATTGGCAGTATCGGTAGAGGGTCGGACGATATGCTTTGACGCATAGAGTTACGGATCTTTCCATTCTGAGTTCAAATCCCGCCGAGGTCAACTTTGCCTTTCATCCTTACGGGGTCGATAAAATAAAGTACCAGTAATGTACTGGATAATTGCTGGCCTTGTGCCAAAAGTAGAAACAATTATTCATTCTTTATATACACTCCGGAATACTGAAGGATCAGGAACTAAGTTTCTTGAACAATTCTTCCATA
>OZ024753.1:31774324-31794324 GCA_964016885.1 Eledone cirrhosa
TAACTATGCTGGAAAGCATGGTGTCCGACCCTCTACCGATACTGCCAATCCACCAATAATAACAGAATATAACATTATTTTAACCAAACTTTCTGGCTGTTCAAAAGATCCGTGCGTAGGCGTGAGATTCTATTTAACTGTGTTTGTTCTGCATATATATATATATAGGTGGTGGGTGTGTGTGTATATATATATATATATATATATATATTTTATTTTATTTTTATTTTTTCATTTATGTAAATTTGTTTCATATTGACACCCGAGGCGTCAACATGTAATTTATTTTGTATGGTGTTTTCCCTCTTCGATCTGTCTATCTGAAACTAAATTCACACAATCGAAATTAATTGGTAACATTCTCAATGGTCATATATGTGTGTTTCTGTCTGTGCATTTGTTTGTATGTAGCTGTGTGTATTTGCCTGTGTCTGTATATATGTAGAAAAGCAGAAACTAACGTCAAAACCTGAGTGAGGTAATATATATTTTATTACAACTCTGAATCTAAACCAAATTTTTTGTGCCTCGGCACACTTGTGAATACTATTTATTTTTTTTATATATAGATATGTCCCGTTTATTTCTATAACTATTTGACAACAACACACTCTTTTTTTATTTTTCCTGGGGCCAATTCCAGTCCATATCCTGAAGTTTATCTCAAAGGTTTCCTCCTGAGAAATCAAAGATCTTTTTTTTTCCTCTCTCTCTTGTTCTTTTTCTTCTGAAAAGAAAGAGAAATTTACCAAAATATTTTCAGGGCTTTTAGAATTAAGATGCTTTCCAGATTTACCGCTGATGGTTGATGTGAGCATTCACTCATGAAAATTAAAAACAATCAGAAATATATATATATATATATATATATATATATATATTATTATTATTATTATTATTATTATAAAATGTTCTACATGGCTGAATACAATAAATGTAATCTGAGTTTTTCGTTTATTAGATTCGATTCGTTCGGAATTATGCAAACAAGCCTCATTTTTAACGCCATGTCAGTAGAATGAAGGGTTCATTCTACTGACATGGCTTTAGAAATGAGGCTTGTTTGCATAATTGCAAACGAATCGAATCTTATTATTAATATTCGAAAAACTCAGATTACATTTATTATATATATATATATATATACGTAAATAAGACTGTTATTGATCCAACACATATATATATATGTATATACATCCTACATTATACATTATGTATTCGTGTATATATATAGAGAGAGATAGATAGATATACATACACACACGTGTCTTGAAGCAGATGTATTTCAAACGACATCAGTATCTTCTAGACGTGAAACGAAAGGGATAAATAAATTATATCACTTTTAAACATAAAAGCGGCACAACTATTTTGATTTAATTTGTTTAACCACTTATTCACATTTCAACTATAATACGATAGAAAACCCTACAACAATCACTATAGAAAAACAATACAGCTTCTATAAACAACATTTCACTCATGGAATGGAATGTTATTACCCGTTCAGAACGAAACATTGGAAAGACGTGCGACTCGCTGTCTATAAAATCTCCATAAAGATTTCAGTTCTTATGTACATTTTTCTTGCTTCTGTTCAGTTCTTCTGTAGCTGAGCTGTAAATTCTATTCTAATCCATGCTATTTAATTGTTCTGTTGTTGAATAAACACGTTTAGATCTTCCTTCATACGCACTCACACATCCACATACGCGCGCACACACACACACACATACATACACATCGATAATATATATGTGTGTGTATATGTATGAATAAATGTGTATAAGTATGTGTATATATATGTATATATGTCTGTCTGTGTGTGTGTGTGTGTGTGATTGTGTTGAGAGAAATAAATAGCTCGTTAAATATAGCAAGAATATTTCTTAGTGTACATTTCTAGCAAATTGACCAATAAAAATAATGAATCAATTCAAGTTTAATACAATAATATGATAATATATAACAAATGGTCTGTTCTTGCTCTCTCTCTCTCTCTCTTTCTCACTTCTCCTGACTTCTTCTATATCACATTATCTCTTGAAGAAATCGGCTTTGTTCAGACATTGACAGGGATGAGTTCCGTCAGGTTTAAAGCGCCGTTTGTGATTACGATACATATATGATTCAGACAGGCTTTACTGCTCGATACATATTTAACTAGAGGGCATGGGTACGGTGACGCCGTTCTCAACATCCAAAAGAGAGATCAATTGGAGAAAGTTACTGGTATTATACATGTTAGTAGTAGTCTTATAGTGTAGAACTTAATATATCTCAAACATTCGATATATATATATAAACCACTGCAATAAACAGCCGAAAGTCCCAAACTTTGAATATGGTCTTTTTGTACCAGAATTTTACAATGAAAGGGTCTTTATTTTCAGAAATTAGCAATAGAAAGTCCTTTGCAAGAAGAAATATAGTCGTTATCTTGTTGTGGTGTTTATTTATATAATTATTGTGTGAAGTAAAAGTGCGACTTAATGTTTAAAGCGCTTGGTTCATGATCGTAACGTTGTGAAGTCGATTTCTGGACCGTGCAATGCGTTGTAAGTAAACATACGAACAGTGGTGGAAATGATGGGTACGAAGGTTACGGTGTTGCCTTACTTTTCAGTTTATAGCATCTAAACTTCTCCATCTAAACCTTAGAAAGTCGAGTGACTACATAGAGTATGTCACACATTGTTTGCCAGTAGTTCATCTCATTGCTGATAAAATTTAACATTACTGACCTCGCTTATTAATGAAGCTTCCGGCAACCGCCACCTCTCTCTTTCTCTCGGTGCTTTTGGAATTCTCCCCTCTTACTAGATTCCATCATACGTTTGAAACCAGATATCTGTTTGAAAATTCGATTCTCACAATTCTATTTGATTAAAAACCAAGATAAATCGCCATATTACTACCAAATATGAAACATAGCTATAATTAAAAAATGCAACTCTCGGCAAGAATAAAATCCAACTAATTCAAATTGAATTAAGTTAAAATAAATAAATTTATCAATAAATAAATAATGTTTAGTGTAAAATATAATTCTCAACACACACATTGATCTCCATCTTTATCAGTGTCTTAAGCCTGCGAGCGTCAGGCGTGGTGTTTGGCGCCAGAACACAAAACATGACGAAGATATCGAAATCTGATAGATGAGCAAAAAGGCAGTTGAAGAGAAAAAAAAACATTCTACATTATGTTTCACCACGTGGCATCTATCTTGAAGTAAAAATTCTCAATTGAGAGGGGGTGGGTAACAAAAATATTATATTTTTTTTTTCCTTGAAAGAATATTTTTTTGTTGTTGTTTAGAAAAGAATAACGGCAAAAGTTACGATAAATATTTCAATAGCCTTAGAGGATGAGTATGAATGGAGACCTGAAAAAATCTAAATCTGAGACATATTAGAATTGTTTTGTATCATAAAATAATAGCTGTCAATATTTCAAAATGAATTAGCTGCTAGTCAAAACAGAAGAGGATTTGAAATGGTAAACAAGCAACTCTTTAGAACTGAATAACTAACTTTATCGAAATTTATATCTGTAAATCCATATATACGTACTTTCAGCGTAGTTGGTCAATGTATTAGATATAGCAGCCATATTTCGTTGAAATCATTATTCTAGCGTAACGGTTACCATCCTGCATCCGCAAACCCTGTAGGCAGATATTTCTAAATGTCTGGGGACCCAATGAAAGTTCATTTAAATAAACGACACCTTGGTATATATATAAGTTATAATATAGATGAGATTCAACCCGGAATAACGTATATATATATATACATAATATATAAGATCAAAAGATGGTTAAAAGAGTTCCATGTATTTTATTATGCGCATTTCAAAAACAAATATCATCATGCAATAACATTTGTGTTTTCATCAGATAAAATAGGAAGACATGATATGAAGGTTAAAAAACACTTGTGGATAGTGCAGTTTTAAATCAACATATCATATGTTGATTTAAAACTGCACTATCCACAAGTGTTTTTTAACCTTCATATCATGTCTTCCTATTTTATCTGATGAAAACACAAATGTTATTGCATGATGATATTTGTTTTTGAAATGCGCATAATAAAATACATGGAACTCTTTTAACCATTTTTTGATCTTATATATTATGTATACTCCAGTCCTACAGAACTGTAGAGTGCTTCTTATCCGATATCTGCATTGCTTTATTGTACTACAATAAAACTCACCTCCTACACACATATATATATATATATATATATATATATATATATATATGTGCGTGTGTCTGTCTATTTGTTTGGAGGGTCTCTCTCTCTCTCTCTCTCTATATATATATATATATATATATATATATATATATATATAAACATTTATCGATTTCTCTCTGGGTTTTGGTCGTTTGAACTTTGTATGTGTGTATATATATATATATATAGATATATGAGATACAGAGAGGTGGGGGGAGAATTCTAAGTATATACAATCAAGATTTTGTCAGATGTTTCTATGATGTACAATTTATTAGACTACTGTTAAGTAGTGGATGACATAAAAACAGATTATTTGATTGATATATTTATGACAGAGTTAAATGTAAAATCACAGCAAAGTGTAAGCCATTATTAAAATAGAAAGAACAAAAAAAAATCCTATATATAATTTTATAGCTGATGTTCTTTATAGTTTTAGTTATTATTTTTTTATGAAGAAAGAAAGTCTTTAATTCGCTAAGCGGTGGCTTGACCTGCTTGAGATAGCAGCTAAAGTCGCTCCCAAATCACATCCTACTATATTTTACAAATGAAAGATAATTCATAAATGAAGGACATTGGATAAAGTGGGCCTTGATTTATTATATATTTTTAGCTAAATCTATGAAATAGTAATACCTGGAACATGAAGGTTTTTTTTATCACAAGGCAGCTTGATTAGGAGAGACTAGCCTAGGGTTAAATAACAACAACGACAATAAAACAATAAGAACTAAACGACGCCAGTGAGGAATGAGTACTAGATAATTATCATCACCATTATAGGCAGAACCCTTAGTAAGTTGGTTTACATGCTTTGCAATATTCCTTTACGTTCTGGTTTCAAATCCCACCGAGGTCAAATTTACCTTTCATCCTTTTGAGGGTCAATAAATAAAGTAACAGTAATGTACTGGGTCGGTATAATCGATATATCTCTCCCCATTCAAAACATTTGCTGGTCTCGTGCCAAAATGAAAAAATTATTATCGTCATGATCATCGTCATCATTATTACTTTCATCATCATCGATCAATGTTGTCAACATCATCTTGATCATCGCCGTCATCGTCATCATCCATGACATCATCCATGTCATCGTTGTCATCGCTATCAGCGCAATTCTTGGCAAGTGTGCGTTTAGAAAAAGAGGTCGTGACTTCTATGAAAGTAACCATAAAGTGGAATCTGAAGAACGGAGAAGTCGACAGCGAGGAAAGGAAGGTGACAACACTTAAACCTGGCTCACACTCTAATACTTGTGTCTTCGTCGCCAGGGTTCGTGTTAGGTCAAAAATAGGCTTAGACAACCAGCCATTTTACATCACATCGATAAATAATCCAATAAAATCAAAATCTCAACAACGAGATACCCTAGTGATGATGATTAACTGCATTTCATTATCTAAAAGCTGTAATAAAATCTACTTCATTTCTCCAGAGACATTTATATCCTAAATCTGCTGCCAGCCATTAACACTATTTTTATTAACAACATTTAATATCCTTAAAATGTATAATATAATGTTACTTCATTTAATAATAGATATTTTCAGCTTAAATTAGGTCAGTTATTATTTTAGAATATGTAGAGTATTTTCTTATTTTTTTCTCCTAAGTCGTAACTGACCAACTTCACATTTCAATATTTGCCATAGTCCTGTATTTCTCCTTTCAACTATACTGTGTTATTAAGAATTTTGCCCAAATTATAACTAATAAATCATTATTATTTCGTGGATTGGCGGTATCGGTAGAGGGTCGGACGCCATGCTTTGCAGCAAAGAGTTACGGCCCTTGCCATTCTGAGTTCAAATCCCGCCGAGGTTAACTTTGCCTTTCATTCTTACGGGATCGATAAAATAAAGTACCAGTAAAACTCTCGGATAATTGCTGGCCTTGTGCCAAAAGTAGAACCAATTATTTCAATATTTTCAGGGCATGGATTGGCAGAATCGTTAGAGCGTCGGACAAAATGCTTTACAGCATTTTATTACGGCGTTTTACGATCTGAGCTTAAATCCCACCGATATGAGCTTTACCTTTCATCCTTATAGGGTCGATAAAATGAAGTAGCAGTAACGTACTTTTCCATCCACCAAAACATTTTTGGCCTTGTGTCTATATCAGAAACTATTATTTCAATGTTCCCTGAGCATGAATTGGCAGAATCGTTAGAGCGTCGGACAAATTGCTCAGCAGCATTTAGTTACGGAACCTTTACGTTTTGAGTTGAAATCACACCGAGGTTAGCTCTGTCTTTCGTCATGGAGTCGACATAAAAGAATCAGTCAAGTATTGGAGTCGATTTAATCGACTTCCCTCTCCATGTTAGATGGCTTTCCTTGTGCTAAAAGCAGAAACAATTATTTCAATATCCTTCCACACACACATGCTTTACGCTAAAACTAAAGGTGAGATTATTTCTATTGTCACATTAGTGGATAGTTGTTAATTGGTCAATATTAACAATTCTTAATTTTGTAATTAATTATGTGTAAAAATATTGCAATTAACAAGAAAGAATAGAAAGACGAAAATTAAAGTACAAGTAACAATATATATATATATATATATATATATATATATTTGTGTGTGTTTGTGTGGTCTTTTACCAAACCAATAAAGACTCAATTGTTGAAATACTAACTGTTGCTGTGTTCAATAATTGTTGGCCTATGGCGAACCAATGCTGTCAATATTTTATTCCTTCTCTATTTGTCTCGCTAAATACCAATTGATAATTCTATTAAAAAATATCAATCTATCCTGAACGTTCAAAAATCTCAACAGGCATTTAAGAGACCACCCTGTCAAAAGTACTTGAACTTTGAATTTTAAACTTTAAACTTTAAAATTGGAAATTGCATTTTACCTGATTATATTCCGAACTAATCGATTATTCTCTGTTATTGAATAGTACCAACACTTTAAAGAGACAAAGTTGTTCTTCACAAGACACAAAGTCAATTATCTTCTACATTGAATGAACGATTGCATATAAGTATTAAATGTCAACAGACAGACTCAGTAACCCTAGTTGACCGTAGTTTTGTAGAAGAACAATTGGTGTCTGATAAATACGTTATTGTTAAATCTCCCACCACCCACCACCACCCTGTATGGGTTTAGTTGGCATGCTACGGTGTAGCATCACATAGTTTTCCCGAGAGTTTTAATTATGGGGTCCTCAGTTCTATCAGGAAAACCCGGGACACTGTCCCGTTGTATGATTTAGAACACCCTTCCCTACGGTTCTTGCTGGTACTCCTTTTTTCATATGAACGGACTGAGGCAACATGAAATGCAACATCTTATCAACGTCATAGATTTGATTCCTTGACCTGTCTGTGCATTGTGACCTTGATCCTCGTTAAAACTTCTACCAGTCAGGACTGGCGTTATTGATTCAAGTAATTAATCCCCTCCCACTCGTTAATCTGTGGCCTTTGAACCAATGTCAAAGTCATTATGTAACAAAAAGTGAAAGGTGTAAAAGAGAAGAGTTATATATAATTATATATTATATGTAAACAACTACACTAGAATCTGTTCAAATAACTCTTCTCTTTTACACCTTTCACTTTTTGCTCGATTATATAAAGTGGCGCACTGGGGTCTATTTAATCGACTTTCCCCTCTCTCAACATTGTTGGCATTGTGCCTATATAAGAAACAATTATGTAGCAAAAAGTGAAAGGTGTAAAAGAGAAGAGTTATTTGAATAACAGATTCTAGTGTTTATGTATAATATTCTAATGTTCATATATAATATATAATTATATATAGTTAGAGAAGGAGGAGGTAGTGATAATGGTGGCAATCAACAGTAGACCAGCCGGAAGTACATCCCGCTGTCTTTATACACGTTGGACAATAATGAGATTCCAGTTTACAATACTGTACAGAAACGATTGAAGATTCAGTGTAGCTTTTGGCAAATCTGTAATATGGTGAGATGAATGCGCGCGCAAGCAGAGACACGCAAACATATACATACTTGCGTAAATTATCACACGTTATTGTGTGTGTATTTGTATTTCTGGCTGTGTTTTGTTTGTTTTGTTTGTATCTTAACCTTGTTTTACACTTTGCTTTATTTCACCTTTAACCCTTTCATTAACACATTTCTAATGAAAACCACTGACAATGATTTTAAAATAATTTTGAAAATAATCGTGAATTTAGACGGATTTAGTAATATAATTTTCACATTATTAACAAAGCTTCTTCCATAAAATTATGATGTGAGGGTTTTTATATGAACATAAATGCGTTAATATAAACAGCTTTATATCCTAAAACCATTGGCGATTTTAGTTGTTTAGGCAACAAAAGAGATGAGGTGGAGAGATGTCATTTTAATACCGGTTTTAATGAGAACCTATAATTTCAAACATGACATTTGTCAAGCAGATCGTAAACAATTTGTTTTGGTAGCGTTTGTTTTAGTTTGGGCTGTTTTTTTTTATTAATTTGTTACTGTTTATCGCTCTCCTTGTTATAACCTAAACTGACAACTCTATCCTATATTCATAATAAATACTCGAGCGACCTTACACTTTCGCGCTATTGTCTTCATACCAAATAGTATTTTCAACATTACTTTAAATAACATCTTGAAAATACAGTACAATAGAGAGAAAAAAACCTCTATTATCAATATACGTTGCATAATAATAGGCCTTTCATTTTAAACGACCGCCATTGAAAATGAATGGCAAAGAACATGAAATCTGGACAATATAATTAAAGAGTTGTATGTTGGAAAAGTAAGATTAATTAATTTTGCAAGCGTTGTTGTTTTTATTAATAATAATAATAATAATAATAATAATTTACTGCTGTTCTTGCTGTTTTTGTTGTTGTTTTATGTCAAAAACAATAGTTTAGACTTAATGATATTTTTCAAAATAAATGAAAGAATGAAAAGCAACTATATATTTCTTTAATCATTTAGGAGAAAGATAATACGCAGTAATTGGAAGATATAGAGAAGTTACTCTATAAAGATACTCTATCAAATCTATAAATATAGACTATTAAATACGTGTAAAGATATGCTATAAAAAATATATTATAATGATACTCAGTAATGATACGCTGTTACGCTGTATATAAAGACCTATAAGATACGCTATAAAGATGTGCTGGAAAGACTATAATAAAGATGTGCTGGAAAGGCTATAATAAAGATATGTTCTACTGACAGGTTCGGGTCTTCTATTGAATCAATAAAATGGTTCATTGCTAAATATTTAATGCGTAAATGTCAAAATAGTGGTGAATGGTAGCCTTGAAATAGTACTTTATAAATTGTCTTCCAGTATTCAGTTTTTCAGTCGTGAGTTCAAATCCTAACATAGTAGACTGCTTTTCGTTCCTAAAACGGTGTTTATGTTGTAATTATTGTGGTGCGTTATGTTTTTCAGTGTGGCATGCTCATTTCACGACACTTTTCATGACAGGATTCGGGCCGCTATCCTTAAAACAATGAGATCTCCTACGATGGAAAATTGTAGGAAACAAACTTGATTTACATAGACGTGAGCTATATATTTCTGAGTTTGTTGTTTCTGTATCTTTGTTTCTGCTATCAACTTATTCCCGTATTTATCTTCTTTTATTTCAGATTAAGGATGTCGTCAATGACCATATCGTACGTTTTGTGGGAGTCTGCCTCGACTTACCAAACCAATCTATTCTTACTGAATACTGCCCCAAAGGCAGTTTGCAAGTAAGTTGCATCTACTTACATTTTCTTTCTAATTTTCAATTTTTTATCTTTATTTTTAAAGTATTTCTTCATCAATGGAAAGCACCTTTCCGTTCCTTTATTATTTTACTGGTTTCCATCATTGAGACATTAGCCTGAACCTATTCATTCGATCAAATCCAAAGCCAGTACTTATATTTATTTTTCTGAAGTTCAGCATTTTAATTGATTTATTTTCATCGAACTGCTATGCTACGGAACATAATCAAACAGCAAACGTAAATATATATATATAGTCATATATGTGTGTGTATGTTTGTATACATTATATATACATTTATATATATATATATATATATATATATATATATATACAAGTATATACATATAGATGAGGGGCTCCGACAAATACAAGTTTGACTCGATAAGAGAATTAATAAAAGTCAATTATTCAGAGCATTAAAAAATGTATTTGGGAAACGTAAATAAGATAAAGAAATATTTACCTATTTACTCAGTGAGTAAATAGGTAACTAAGAGCAGGATCGAAAACCACAAAGTACTCTATCCGAAGTTCTAACGGCTCTGCATATTCGCCGCCAGGATATACGTATATAGTACTTCAAAACAATTCTATCTTTCCTCTTTTAACACAGACGGTTTGGAAGAACCAACCAATCAATCAATTAAACTTTGTTTTATTTTCTTTGGTTGCTTTGTAAATGATATAGAAGACTTACTGAAATTATTAGTTTCATTGCTAAGATAGTAACTTCACATATGGCTCTTAATCAAATTTATGTTGGAATATTTTAAATGAAATAGGAACGCTTTAAATTGGGTGGTTTTATCCCATAGAATCACAGCTGGATTATAGTCAGGCTGGTACCAAAATGGTTAAAGAAAACTGAATTCATGCTAAGAAATATTTCTTTTAACATTCAATAAATCAAACTGTTTCATGTAGAACTAAGAAACATTTTTTTTGTTTTATCATACTATGGAAATTAAACATAAAATTCTATTTAGTAATAATTGTTATGTCCTCAGCAGTGTAACTTTTAAAATAGTAATCGTACACTGCAGCTGCCAAGCTTGTATTCTTTGCTGAATCTATTGTAAGGTTTTATTATATTTCACAAGAACAATAAAGTAGGCGCTTAGTAGATGTTCATCTATTATTTTATTATTGTTTTCAGTCATTAGTCTGCGGTCATGCTGGGACATTACCTTCAATGGGTTTAGTCGATCATTCATTTATTTTCTTTTTCAAACCTGGTACATATTTGATCGAACTCTTTCTTTTATATTACTGGCATAAACACAGACATGTACTCACACATATATATACTTACGCACACGCATTATATATGGATTGGCAGTATCGGTAGAGGGTCAGACGCCATGCTTTCCAGCATAGTTACGTCCCTTTACGATCTGAGTTCAAATCCCGCCGAGGTTGACTTTGCCTTTCATCCTTACGGGGTCGATAAAATAAAGTACCAGTAATGCACTGGATAATTGCTGGCCTTGTGCCTAAAGTAGAAACAATTATATATATATATATTATATATATATATATTATCCAAGGGCGGTGGATTGGCAGTATCGGTAGAGGGTCGGACGCCATGCTTTCCAGCATAGTTACGTCCCTTTACGATCTGAGTTCAAATCCCGCCGAGGTTGACTTTGCCTTTCATCCTTACGGGGTCGATAAAATAAAGTACCAGTAATACACTGGGTAATTGCTGGCCTTGTGCCTAAAGTAGAAACAATTATATATATATATATCACGGTTTCCGGCTACCGAATCTCACGCAAAAAGCATTGGACAACCAACCCGAGGCTATAGTAGAAGACACTTGCCCAAGGTGCCACGGAGTGACTAACCCCGAAACCACCTGGTTTCTAAAGGAACTCCTTCACCATATGGTCATGTGCGCATCTATATTCCATTGTGAGTGTTTTTCTCGTTGTTGAAATCAATAAACTTCGGTGAATTATTATTTAATCATGCTGTTACTGTTTTGAGGGAGGTAGTTGCAGTTGCTACAAGTTTTTTATATTTTGTGAAGAAAATGATATTTTGGATAATCATGTCTTTCTTAGTCAACAAGATTATGGGTTAGTTATATTATTATTTGTCTCTCTTAGCGATATGAGTTTTTATACCATTCTTTGTAGATGTTATCAACGTTGACTTGTCATGGCTTTCGTATTCGATAATACTAATGTGGGTTAATCATATGTCTTAGTTTCTATCCTTATCCTGTCAACTATTTTGTCTCTAAAAACGAATGAAGTTATGGAGATAAAAAATAAGTTTAATGGATGACACTTTGAGTGGGAAGAGATAGATGACAAAAATAAACAGAGACAAAAACAAAGTGGAAAACTAGGTATTTTGAATATTTTAGTAATTGCATTTATGTGTGGTTTACAGTAATGTGATAAAATAACATAACAGGACGGCGAGATATCAAAATAATATCAAAACAGAATAACATGTTAGACGTTTTGCTGCTGGTGTTGGAATAAATATGTGAATGAATGAAAGCGTTACGAAAGGTGGGAGAAAGAAAGAATGAATAATTTATAATTCTATTACCCCTTTACTTTACCCAACATTTTTAAAATTACAAATATTTTATTTCATGTTTCGTTAAAAAATAATAGAAATAATATTTTGAAAGATTACTAATAAATTTGGTTGAAAAATATGATTGCTATTTCCCCAACTCTCTAATGAGTGGTTTCTATGACGGGAAAAAAAATACATTATTTGCTGTGCTATTTTTTATATCGTTAATTACTTGATTGTCATGATATTTTATGATAAATGGAGAAAACATGTTACTGTTAACCATAAAGCATTTCACTGCGAAATCGAAGGTCGCTACTACAAAGTTAATTTGCAATGAAATGTAAAAATGAAATTATAAATTTATTATACAAACAAAAATGATACTAATTCAGGGCAGCTTTTTTACAATCAAAGACTACTTTGCCGCTTTCAATATTTTTAGGTAGAAGCAAATAAAGGTTGTAAAAATACAAGATTAGATTTGCGTTATATAATTGTTTTTAGCGATGGCATAAGGCCAGCAAATTGTGAGGCGGGGAAAGTCGATTACATCAACATCAGTATGCGATTGGTACTTTATTTTATCGACCTCGGAATGATGAAAGGCAAAGTTGACCTCGGCAAAATTTCATCTCAGAACGCAGAAAATAGTAGCTAGATATCGCAAAGCCTTTTGTTTGACGCCGTAACGACTCTGTCAATCTAGTGTCTTGATTTTTACTGTATAACACCTTAACTAAGTTTATTATTTTGAAGGAATTTCGTGGGGAAACAAAACAAATGTAGCGTCAAGATGAGAAATGTAATGTAGCCATTTATTGTTAACTGAGTTTAGAATAGTTTACAAATCAGTGCAAAATTGGGACGTTGGTTAAAATGCAAATACAAGGTTCTTTACTGAAGAACGCAATTTATTTCCGCCCGCAATATAGACCAATGATAGAACAATGATATTACCAATAGCACTACTAGTTAATCCCAGCCAAGGCAAAAACACATTATATATTGAACCTCAGCAGCATATATATATATATATATATATATATATATGTATATGTGTGTGAGAGAGACAGTTAAAGATATCTATTATCTATTAGTTTAGAAAATGCTGATAAAATGCTGCTCTATATTCAGCTACTAAAATACTCGATTGTTTGTCACCAAATTTTCCTCTACATCCAACCATAGAAACATTAATGGAGCTGAAGTTAAAGTTATAACTAATGTATATTGATTAAAACAAGTGAAAATAGACAAAACACTGTTTCAGAAGCTGAATATAATTAGACTGACAAAACATCCTATATTGCCACCATTTTGTTTTTCTATCTTTTTACTAAACAATATTTGTATTTTATAGTGTTATTTATGATTACAAAATTATATGCTGGGAGTTTGAAACAATATATATATGTGTGTGTGTATTTATGTGTATTATGTATGCGTGCATAATATATATATAAGCATGTGAACCTATATTTCTAAGTATATATATATATATATATATATATGCGTGTGTGTCTGTAATTATATATATACATACATATGTGTATATATATATATATATATATATATATATATATATATATATATATATATATATATATAAACATGCCTCCTGTTTATTTACCACACTGAAGATTCTTCTCCACCAGGTTTCTTATTTTGATTTCCCCATTCTTTTCACGAATTAATCAAATCCCACTGACTTTATTAACTCGAAATTTTATTTTGGTTTATTGTTTTTCTTCCTTTTGTTTTTGCTTTATACGTGTTCTACTCGTTTGTTTCTCTAGCAACTTTAATTACTGAAGGTACGTTTGCTAGCGTCGTTCTCCACTCCTCTCCCTCTATGTAACTGAAGGCGGATACCAGTCTAAAATTTAGAAGTCGAGCTAGGTATTCCATCGCTACTAAGAAAAGGCATATAGCTTAGTGGTCAGAGTGTTGTGCTTACAATCGTGCAATTTTGAGTTCGAGTTCGATAAGGGGACGGTGTGTTCTGTCCTTGAGCAAGGCACTTTATTTCATGTTGCTCCACCTTACTCAGTTGTAGAAATGAATTGCGACATTCACTGGTGCCAAGATGTATAACGTTTGCCTTTCTCTTAGACAATGCTGATGGCGTGGTGAGAAGAGACTGGTTTGTATGGGCGGCTGTTGCTCTTCCACAAACAACCTTGCACGGACTTGTACTTCGGTGAATGAACTTTCTAGATGCAAGTCATTCGTGACTAAAGGGTTTATTGACACTTTGCTGAGACAAAATACTTAGAATAAAGCCTATATGGTTTTTGTGTATGAAATTCATAGCAAGACTCTCGTATGTTTATTATACATAAACACTGGATTTCTGTCCACAGACTTTTAAGAAAGCGAACGTGTCATATTTCTAAGTATATATATGTAGTAAAAGACCGATAAATTATATATATATATATGATTTAATATATACACATATATATGTATTTCTGTATACTTAGATATATATACACGCACGCGCATACACACACACATATGTGTGTGTGTGCGTGTATACATTGGCACCTACTGTATTTGGTAAAACTTATTTGTATTTGAATCTCAGTCTCAACACAATTATCCACTTAACCAACATGACACTAGAATATTGTTAGAGGGTGAAAACAGTTTGTTTATTGCAATTTTAGGCAAAATATCTAATGCGTATGTATATGTCTATATAACGTATACACATATGTGTGTATATATTTGTATATACGTGAATATATTGTGTGTGTACATGTATGTGTGTGCTTATACATATGTACGTTTATGTGTATATTTCTATGTACGTGTTCCTTTATGTACGTATAAATTTACGAGCGTATTCCTATACAAACGTGTGTGTCTGTGTTTGTAAGCGTGTTTCTTTATTAGCCACAGGGGCACAAAAGAAGGGGACAAATACAAAGGGGAAAGTTTACATACAATAAACACGTGTAAAATGTTATCACAAATGTAATTTAAAAAATTAGTCGATTTTCCCCAAAATGGAGAGACAGTTCATATGGGTAACACAGACCCCCGAAAAAATGTGCAACCATCATCTCCAGGAGTACGAAGAGTTTGTACTCCTTTCCTCTCCTCCTCCTTTTCCTCAACCTAAAAGGCTGATATAGAGAGAAGGCCCATTCACTCGGGCCATTCTCGCCACTTTCACCCACCTTTCATAAAACTTGCTGGGGTGCAGCACCTCTCTCTCCATCCTGATTCTTCTTCCAAAGTGGTATTTGAAAAAAAGAATCAGTTGTTGGCCGGAGAGAAAGGTGTCTGACCTCAGCCCTTTCAACCTTGTCCACCATACAACCTCTTTCGCCATAGCTATCACACAAAGGAAAACCGCCTCTGCTTCGTTTTTGAAGGAGGGTGGCTGTTAGATCATGACTGTTAGATCGTTGGTCAACCGGATTGGTCCCACCCGCGACAATAGTCTATATAGATAGAAAAATAGGTAGATAGATTGGTGTGTATATATTGTACGGCGTCGCTTGATTTGTTATTTCTGTTTTCCTTTTACACACACACACATATATATATATATTTTCTAGGGCAGGTAAAATTCCCGAGATCCATGGACGAGTTCTCTCCAGCGGTCTCTGTCCCTCATTATCGCTGCCATGTCCTGCGTCTCCAACAGAGCAGTGTCTGTCCTTAGGGCATCAACATACGTTAACCTTGGTCTTCCTCTTCCAGTGTGTCCATGTATATGTATATGTATATGTCTACACACACATACATATATATATGTATATGTCTACACACACATATATATATATATGTATACACACACACACATATATATATATATATATATATATATATATATATGTATATGTCTACATATACATATATATATATATATATATATATATATATATATATATATAGTATATATAGAGAAATCAGTCATCTAGCTAAAGTAGTTCAGATATTGTATTTGATAGTGAAAGCTATTTGACAATATATCGTATACCAAGCAAAATGTCTATTACTTTTACTCATAAATCATTTTATAAATATTCGAATACAAAACACCCATTTTATTTTTCGTTTCTTTTGAAAGGAAGGAGAAAAAACATATTGTATTAATAAATCAGTTACCACCGATATTTCCACCCTAATCTCCCGTTTATCCACTAAAATATTTGTTTGTGTGGATTCCTGTTGATTTATCTCGTCTGAGAAGTTTTTTTCTCTTTCTCTCTCTCAATGTAGAATTAGATTTTTGAATGTAACTGAATTACTTAACTAGAAGACGTTTGCTACTCAAATGAGAGGTGGCTTTGGTGGAGGAGGGAGGTGGTGTTGGTGGCGGGCTTCACTTATATATTGTCTCTGAACCCTATTTGAAATAAAGTGATTTGTAACTGCCTCGACTATTGGACTCAAAGCAATAATGAGATGGCCTGAAAAGCTGAGGTGAAAATAGTGTGTGGTTGATGTACATAATACAAGAGTATTCTTTTGTTGTTCCAGCCAGCAGATCGTGGCCCTTCTGGGGCACCGCCTTGAAATGATTTAGTTTATCACATCGTTCTTGATATTTATGGTTTTCAAGTTTCGTTCTTATTCTATCAATCTCTTTTTTTTTTGTTGAACCGCTAGGTCACGGGACATAAAAACTGACACACACATAATGATAGATGCACACTATAAGTACATACACACACACACACACACACATTATATTGTCTGGTGATCTTACGAGTGCGCAGGTGCAATTCCAGAGTAACAAGGCTCATCACTAAGCTACAATAAATGAATATGTAAACTCTATTTCACTATTGAGTACTTTTTCTCATATTCGTCAATAATACGCGGATATATATATATATATATATATATATATATATATATATATATAGAAGTGGTTACACAACAGTTAGTTCACCATACCGAAAACAATTGTTTCACCTTAACGGATCCTCAGCTCGCTAAGGTCAAACAATTGTTCTCGGTATGGTGAAGTACCTGTTGTGTTACCACTTCTACCTAACTCGTCCCATGGACTGAGTGCTCTACCACTACGGATATTACCTTCCAGTGTTCTACCACTATATATATATAAGGAAAAACGATGAAATTTTGTTTACATATATTTATGTTTTTATAGAGTATCGACCTGTTACGCGCATTTCGCGTATGATTGGCTCAAGATTACCTATGCGTGTATATATGAACTTAAAACCATGTAGTTGCAAAGCGAGATCCTTACCTTCACAAACATGCTTGCGTTTGAAAATTTGTATTTCTCTATTGACCCAGTAACGACAATACATCTGCGATTTCTTATCTGTTTTTATTACATACATCAACCTCTCTATAATGTCTTCTTTTATCTCGGCATAAAACAACTTTATTTTAATTAATCTCTAAGGTTTCTGTGTTTTTTTATGTGCTGTAAATTACAGTTATCTTAGTTCAACTTCACTTCAACGTAATGAAAAGAGAAAATACAATCTATATACTAAAAATGCATTAAACCTTTAAATAAACAACTCGTGCTTTAATCACACCAGATTCTGCTCTCCTTTTAATGGCTAGTGCTAGTGGTCATTCCTGTAATTTTCAAGTGACATTCATCACTTAAAACGAATTATCACCTTGTCGATGCAATCGATTTGGTAGACTCACTAGAATGTTAAATATCTGTTCTTGCTCTCTGAGCTCTGTGCTCTCATCCCATCGAAATCAAAAGCAAAACTCGTTAATCATACAACCGTCCTTGCATTTGAATATATTTAAACAAATAGCAATTGTTTGTTGATTTGTTTTTATTCGCCCTTCTCTCTTGACCCAGATACTATATACAGTTTCTTATCTGTTTTATCGCAACCACCTAACCCACCATGTTATTTGTTATTTATCTCGGTCTAATGCAACTTTATTTTAATTAATCACAAAGACTTCTCAGTGGAGGGCTTATGTACTATAAATTACTGTTATCTTCGTTTAACTTCGCTTCAACATAGCAATAATAAATAACGAGTTTATATACAAAATATGCATTGAAACTCTAACTAAACGACGTTTTCTTTAATCACATCAGAATCGGTTCTCATTTTAATGTACAATGCAAGTGGTCATTCCTTTGAAAAAAGTATAAAAGTCTCTAATTTTCAACTAATCTTCAACTTGAAGTGAATTATCACCGTGTTCCACCGAAGTCGTTGATTTGGCAGAGTTGTTAAACTGCTGAATAATTGTTCCTGCTCTCTAGGCTATGAGTTTATATTCCGCTGAAGTCCCCTTTGCTTTTCCTCCTTCCATACATCTCTCTCTATCCCCCCCCCCCTCCCACCCTCTCTCTCTCTCAAATAAAATTATGTCAACCTCTAAATTGATTTTAGTTTGAACTCGGAACATACAGGGCAGTAACTATATGCCGCAAAGCACGTTGTCTGACGTTCACCCTCCATCATCATTATCAATAATATTTTCAGATTTAGCCACAAGGCCAATAATTGTTTGGGTGGGGGAAGTCGATTAAATTGAGCCAGTGTATTACTGGGACTTTATTTTATCGTAATTATATGCTGCAAAACATATCTAACGCTCGACCGATACTGCCAATCCACCGCCATAAATTGTTATCATTATATAATAAGGGCGGTTTGAAAAGGAAAATCAGAGTAGAGAGGGAAGTGCTCTCTTCCCAGCATTTTGTTGAAAGATGGGTGAGAGAAGCAAGAATGGCCCGAGTGAATGGGCCTACTCTGAGTACGTATCTGTAAATTAAAGGTGGAAAACTGGGAGAGGGCACTTGCCTTGGTGGTCAGGGTCACTGTGGCCTTTTACTGGGCTTTCTCCACAAATGTCCTCCGAAGTCTCCCCCCTATTGGGGAATTTTACATTGTTATTTTTTGTTACATCTTCTGTTTTTGTTTTTACACGCAGAAATGTCCATTTGTACCATCCTGTATTGTCCTTAATGTCTACTTTATGTAAACCCTTATGGTTAATAAAGAAATCATTATATAATAAGGGCGGTGGATTAGCAGTGTCGGTAGAGCGCCGGACACCCAACTTCCCGGCAGAAAATTACGGTCCTTTCTAAGTTCAAATCCCGCTTTCCTTATAGGATCGATAAAATAAAGTATCAGTAACGCACTGGGGTGATTTAATCGGCTTGCTCTTGCTCCTTCCCCCCATGAAAAGTGTTGGCCTTGTGCATAAATCAGAAATATTGGCAGTATTGGTAGAGGGTCGGACGCCATGCTTTCCAGCATAGTTATGTCCATTTACGATCTGAGTTCAAATCCCGCCGAGGTTGACTTTGCCTTTCATCCTTACGGGGTCGATAAAATAAAGTACCAGTAATGCACTGGGTAATTTGCTGGCCTTGTGCCTAAAGTAGAAACAATTATTAATAACTAACAGAAAAAATCCCCCTTCGGTCTAAAATAAGCGACAAAATGATTTATATTTAAAT
>OZ024753.1:31821824-31824324 GCA_964016885.1 Eledone cirrhosa
TAAGTTAACGCCCTTATATGAAATTACATTTTGAGATAAATAGAAAGACTTTAAAAAAAAACAATTCTATATCATCGAACCAGGGTAGTTTCAGATGTTTGAGTCTTCAAATGTTGTTAGGGGAAAATTGAGCAGTTTGGAAGTTAATTAAATTGGAGAGGCCACTTGCAGGAAATATATTAGTTAAGTCAGAGAGGATTTAAAACGTTTGGTAGAAATAAATTTGAGAAGAGGCAGATAAAGTGACAGTTGGTTAGAAAATAAATGAGAGATTATAGAAGGAAGGGTTTCAGATGATTTTAGTATCAAAACGGTTAAGTGAGAATTATATAATGAAGTTTAATATTTCAGTGCATTTCATTAGAACAAGTCATTGATTGCTTCTATCTCATAGGGTTTCCCCAAAAATTAACGGACACGCCATAAGTACATAAAAGGCCGTGAACTTATGCAAATGTGGAATCATTCCTTATTTCTGTTATCATCTCAAATATTTAAATCTGTTTTCAATATGTAGAGGTATATGGAAACACGTGTATATATATAATCTGTGTGTGTGTGTATACATGAATATATATGTATACATGAATATATATATATATATATATATATATATATATATATATATATATATATAATCTGTGTGTGTCTGTATACATGAATATATATATATATAGGAACGAGTAGGACCCCGATGGCTGAGCTCAAGCCGTTTCGACGGCTAATTCTGGACTAAATGAAAATGTTTATCCTGGTACATGAATAGCCGAGCTTCTCAGGGGGTAATTCCATATATGGTAAAAGTGATTGTCACAAGGATTGGTCAAAAGTTTGTTGTTGAGACACATAATTCTATCATGGCATTTTGTGGAAGGAAGGGGTAACTGAACTTGCCAGTAGAAGAAAGAGGGAGATGGAGTGGAGGAAACCCAGTCGTGCGTTGATAGTGCCAACTACAGCAGAATCCTAAGGATAAGAGGTCAAGAAAGTATACTAGGGAGGGGGAGGAAGTCGAAACAATAAGTTAATCAATATGGAGTAAATATATAGAAGAATAATAAGAATGTTAAAAATATAAAAAAAACAATTTCTGGTTACTATTCCCTTACCACAATCATCAAATCTCTCACTG
The DNA here is from genome assembly GCA_964016885.1 of Eledone cirrhosa. Taxonomy (NCBI): domain Eukaryota; kingdom Metazoa; phylum Mollusca; class Cephalopoda; order Octopoda; family Eledonidae; genus Eledone; species Eledone cirrhosa. The sequence continues at coordinate 31,822,957 of OZ024753.1, forward strand.
GTACTGCCAAACTATAGAAAAGTTTAATAGGTGGGACGGAATACTAAATACGAGATTGTAGTGAAAGAATTTTATGAGTTAGTAGTAATCGTCCAAATCTATCTTACAGTGATAGGTCAACAAGTAGGGGGCCAAAATACTAAAGAAACTACTACGAAATAATAATTCAGAGGCCCGAAACTAATACGAAATAATAATTCAGAATCCCGAAAATGAATACTAATACGATATATAAGGGTGCCGCTACGATACAAAAATTCTAATACAAACTACATAAATGCTTGTACGATATATATGAAAAATTTGATACGAAAAATTAATTCAGAATCCCCCCACCCCCACCCCCCAAAAAATAATAAATTCTGATATACGAGAAACTAAAGCAGAGATACCACTAAGAAATCTAGAAAGCACGGAAATGGGGCAGCCATCGGATAAGAAAGCAAGTATCTGGGGTATATCACATCTGCTATAAAAAGCGGAGTCAGCCAATTCTATCATAGAATAGGGGATGGGGTGAGGGTACTGAGGCTACAAAGGACCGAAGGGCTGCCTCGGGGTGGGCGAGAAAGTGAAAAGGATGACGACAAAGAAGGAGAACTGGGGTGGAAGGACTAGGAAGGGATGGGGGAAGAAGGAAATATAGAGGAAACGATAAAAAAATATATAAGAAAAACCTTACGTCTACCTTTGCAAGCAGGGGTTACCCATTACAAAGTCGGTAAGTGGGGTGTTACAGCCCTTGTCTACCCCCCGCCCCCGGGTCATTATGGGGTTTGAGGGCGAGGTAAGTCCTACGCAATCTGTGTTTGCATGCAGTTACCAGTTCGTCTTTCTTGTTTAGGAGTTGGTCCGTCGAAAACAGCATTTGTAATGTTTCCTCCGAGCATAAATTACACGGACGGCGTCCTCCCGTGTAAGAGTTGGCTCTCCGAAAGTGTGGTGGCGTGACGCCGGGCCGGATTTCGGAAAGTATGTCTGTGTTGGTATAGCCGGGTCTTGAAGTCACAAACGGTTAATCCTATATAAGCTTTGTTGGAGGTGTCCGTCCTCACGTTGCACTGGTAGATCACATTACGATCTCTGGCTCTGTTACCATATATGGAATTACCCCCTGAGAAGCTCGGCTATTCATGTACCAGGATAAAAATGTTCATTTAGTCCAGAATTAGCCGTCGAAACGGCTTGAGCTCAGCCGTCGGGGTCCTACTCGTTCCTATTACCCACTCTACTACCCTAAGTATTGAGTACTTTGGTGCGTTATGGTCCATCTGGTTCCTTACCACATTTCCTTCGTTATATATATATATATATATATATATATATATATATATATATATATATAATCTGTGTTGTGTGTATATACAT
>OZ024753.1:31829324-31831824 GCA_964016885.1 Eledone cirrhosa
CATTAATTTCAGTGGTTGATTAATTAGTTTCAGAGTTTTAGAGCGAATCGATTGTGATTATATATGTATATATATATATATATATATATATATATATATATATATATATATAAACATATATATGTTTAGATATATGTTTATATATACGTATATATATGCATGCATATATATATATATATGTATATAAATATAAACCTATATATGTATACATATATATATATATATATATATATATATATGCATATATATATGCATATATATATATATATATGCATATATATATATGCATATATATATATATATATACACATACTCTTTTACCTGTTCCAGCCATCCGACTGAGGCCATGCTGGGGCACCGCCCTATATATATATATATATATATATATATATATATATATATATAGTAATAATAATAAATTTGAAGACTAAATATATATATATATATATGTATACATATGTTTATATATATATATATGCATATGTATATATAGATATATATGCATATGTATATGTATATATAGATATATATGCATATGTATATATATATATATATATATATACATATGTGTATATATATATATATATATATATATATATATATATATATATATATATATATATGCATATATATATGTGTGTGTGTATATATATGCATATGTATATATATGCATATATATGTGCGTGTGTATATATATATATATACATATATATGTATACATATGTTTATATATATGCATATGTATACACATGTTTATATATATGCATATGTATATATGCATATATATGTGTGTGTGTGTATATATATATATATATATAACATTATTATTTTTATTACTACCATACTTTGGTGCCACTTTGGCTTAATATTTCCGTGTTGTTGAGAAGTTCTCTTTCAGAAATATAATATATATGCCTAATGCCATATATACATATATATAATATAATATATATATATATATATATATATATATATATATATATATATATATATATATACACACACATACATGTGTACGTGTGTGTACGTATATATGGGGGAGGCTGGCACTTCTGCAAACAATGTAAGTAGTTGCCAGGAGTTTGAAGAACTTCTGAAGGCGGAGAAAGAGTGTGGGGGAATTCCATGTTTGTTTTGCAGTGATTTGAAAGTGCTGGAGTTGGGCCAAATGTGAACAAGAGACGGGGAAAAAGAGAGAGGTGAAAAGAGAGAAACGGAGAGAGAGTGACAAAGAAAGGAAGGTAAAGAGACAGATTGGAAAGGGTGCAGAGAAACAAAGAGAGAGAAAGAGTAAGAAAGTGAGAGAGATAAAAAGAGAGAAACGGGGAGAGAGAGAAACGACTGGAACTGTAAAGTGCCAGAGTTGATTTGTAACTCATTAAAGCTTTAACTGTGTTTGGGTGTATTGGGTTTGGGTGTGTCTGTATGGTGTGTGTGGGTATAATGCATTGAAAAACATGGGTGTGTTTTTGTGGTGGGTGAATGTGCAGGTATATAGATGTGGGTATGTGATGGGAGGAGGATCAACTCATTAATTGTGAGTATTTGATATCCTATCGTTAGAGCGGCAGACTAATTGCCTTGCGGTATGTATTTCGGGTCTTTACGTTGTGAGTTCAATCACGGCCGAGGTCAACTTTTTAAGATTGCTAAATATATATTATTGGACATATGTCGTTCCTACAATGAATGTTCTCATTGATTCAATCAACACAACAGTCTCCTCGTGAAAGTAACGTGCAAGTGACTGAGTATTTCACAAACACGTGTACTTTTAAATTCATCATCAGAGATATCCTGCATGACTCAGTTTTGCTCGTAAAATATGTCCAACGATTATTTGCTGAGACATTCTAACCACATGCCCATAGTATCGTTGCTGTGATCTCACAATTCGGAGAAGTAGCGGCTCTACCTGGAGTGACTCTCTAATCTCCGAGTTACACATTCTTTCCTCAGACATTCTAACCACATGCCCATAGTATCGTTGCTGTGATCTCACAATTCGGAGAAGTAGCGGCTCTACCTGGAATGACTCTCTAATCTCCGAGTTACACATTCTTTCCTCAGACATTCTAATCACATGCCCATAGTATCGGTGTGTTCGGAGTAGCGGCTCTATCTGGAGTGATTCTCTGATCGGGGTTTGAACACAGAACATAAATTTCACGATTCCACGAATATGCAGTGGTTTCCACGAACGATTATTAGTTAGGTTCTGAGGAAGAATCCGCGAATAACCGGGACGATGAATGTTGGGTCCAAGAAATCGGTGGCACACTGTAAAACTGTAATTATATATTTGGTATGTAACACACATATACACGCATGCATATTAAATGTAGTTAAGTTTTGTCAAATATTACCAGTTTCTTCTGATATATCAATGTTATCAAATTTGATGCATAGAGTTACGGTCCTTGCCATTCTGAGTTCAAATCCCGCCGAGGTAAATTTTGTCTTTCATCCTTACGGGGTCGATAAAATAAAGTACCAGTAA
>OZ024753.1:31849324-31891824 GCA_964016885.1 Eledone cirrhosa
GTGGTATCTATGAATGTAGGGCACGCACAGACACACAGACACATGAAGTGTGTGTGTGTGTGAGAGAGATAGAAAGAGTGTGATGGAGGGTTGTCTACTCTGAATGTTTTATATCATAAACATCGTCTATATTAGCACTGTGGCACAAGGGAAATAACTCTTTTCCCAGCTTATTCATACAGGCGTTAAAACATGAACTAGTCATGAAACTACTAAGATTATGTGGCAGAAATACTTGCTTAACATATTTGATATACTTTTGTTTGGGAATGGCATGAGTGCCACATCTTCACCTTTCAGTTTCTACTTACTAATCATTTTAAATGTATAGTCCTACACGAGATTTACACATAGACTCACTTAGAAAAACATTCGACTCACTTAATAAATAGAGGTACACACCGGATTTTCTGGCCCCAAATGGTTGTAGACCCATGCCGAATTATATACTTTTCCGGACTAACAGAGATGATTTAATAATATTTCAGAATATTATTTCAGGAGGCCAAAAAAATATTCGCGTTTGTCCCAAGCCAGGATTCTTATCAAACCCGGGGACTCAAGTTTAGAAGCCCAGCAATCCCAAGGACTCATCAAACTGGGGGTTTCATCAAGCCCTGGGACTCATCAAATCCAGGGACTCATCAAGCCCAAGGACACATTAAGTCTGGGAACTCATCCAGGCCAGGGTGTCATTAAGCCTGGGAACTAATTAACGCCAGGGACTCCTCAAGGCTGAGGGAACATCGGGAGTCATCACCCTCAGGGACTCATTAAGCCTGGGGACAGATCAAGCTCAGGGCCTCATCAAAGCCAGGGTCACATCAAAGCCAGGGTCACATCAAAGCCAAGGATTCATCAAAGCCAGGGACCTATCCCGGTTTCAATGGTGTTAAGTAACTAAGAGTACAAGATTAAGCTACTCTCCTTCACACAAGATTGTTGCTATATTATTTCTTTTACCATGAGTTCAAATCGCGCCGAGGTTAACTTTGCCTTTCATCCTTTCGGGGTCGGTAAAATAAAGTACCAGTAATACACTGGTTAATTGCTGGCCTTGTGCCAAATGTAGAAACAATTATTTCTTTTACCATATTATTACTTTTCTCACTGCCAAACCTTCATGTTATGAAGACAGAGACTCTCTTCATACATTTTAACTATAATAATATAAATGTACAAGTTAGGTAGTAACATGTGCTTACGCTGTATTTGACTAAATAGAATTAGTCTGTTAGTTGGGATTTTTTAAAAATACCCTCTCAATGGAAAAAAGGCTGAGTATTGACCTACAGGGGATACAAACCCACATCTTTGGTTTGCCAGATCAATGTCTTACAGACTGCTTTGTGTCTCCCTATTTATGTATAAATGTTTTGACATTTTTACTGTGTTTGAAAGTTATAACTATAGATGACTGTCACTCGTTTTATCATATCATTCTTTTTCTCTCTCCACCCCAGGGTCTTGCCTATCTTCACAGCAGTGAAATCAAAAGCCATGGGAACTTGAAGAGTTCAAATTGTGTTGTCGACAGTCGGTTTGTTTTAAAGATTACAGATTTTGGTTTACATTCTCTAAGAGGAAACCCAGATCTGGAAGAAGAAAATACATTTGCTTACTATCACCGTAAATACATTCTCTCAACTCTCTTCTCTCTCTCACACACTCTCTCTCTCTCTCTCTCTCACACACACTCTCTCTCTCTCACACACACTCTCTCTCTCTCTCTCTCTCTCTCTCTCTCTCTGTCTCTCTCACACTCTCTCTCTCTCTGTCTCTCTCACTCTCTCTCTGTCTCTCTCTGTCTCTCTCACACTCTCTCTCTGTCTCTCTCACACTCTCTCTCTCTCTCTCACACTCTCTCTCTTTCTCTCTCTCACACTCTCTCTCTCATTTGATTTCTCACATGTATGTATATATGTGAATAATTATATGTGAGTGGCCAGCAATGAAATCATATCCGCTCTCTTGCTCTGGAACCCTGACTCCAGCCTGACTAGGAGTAGGAAGCTGTCATTCCCTGATGTTATCTCTAGGGATACAGGAATCAGTAGACAGGACCTGGGGGCAGCGATGGGGGACAGGGAATTCTGGGGCATGAGAGTGAGATCCATCATCTCGACAGTAGTCGACGAATGATGATGATATGTGAGTGAAGAGGCGGAAGTATCTATTACAATGTATATACACTATATGCATTGGTGGAGTGTGTATATATATATATATATGTGTGTATACAGGGTGTCCCTAAAACATATATACACACTTCAATAGCATTTTAATCAAAGTGTACAATACATTTTGGAGGGGACACCCTGTGTGTGTTTGTGTGTGTGTTTGTGTGTGTGTATGTATGCATCATGCTTATTATAATATTTTATTTTGTATGTTTCTAATTTCAGGTAAACTGTGGACTCCGCCCGAATTACTTCGTCTCCATAATCCGCCCGAGGGCGGATCACAGAAAAGTGACGTGTACAGCTTCTCTATTATGTGTCAGGAGATAATCTATCGGAACGGAGTCTTCTATCTGAATGGGGTAGATTTAAGTGCTCAAGGTGAACACATACACATTTACATATCTCTCAAATGAGTTTCATTGCTGCTAATAAAATGCAGTAAATCTTTTTAAATTTTCCATTTTGATAGTTGTGGAATGGAAGTCTGTTAACCTTTTTATACCAACCCAGCCATAACCACCTCTGGTCTTATGAAGCAAAATCACCCATATTAAAGGGTACATATTTAAAATATAATCTTCCAACATAATGGTGTTGGCCCAGCATCACCTCAGCCTATCGGCTGTAAGGTATATTAGTAATATATTATTTTCATATAAGAAGCTTCTGTTAAAATACTATATTAGCAATGAAATAATTGATTATTTTAGTAAATCCCTTTAAAATGATTCGTGAGTTAATTGAAATAGCTTGTATTTCATTAGAAATATGGTCATGAAAGGTTTAATCATGAAAATCTGTTGAAATGAAGGTAAACTTGAAGTAATTTCTATTGTTTTATTCACATTTGACAGTTAAAGAGTCTTGGCTGTAGTATCAATACATATATATTACATGATGATGTGAGTGTGTTCATATATGTATATAGTGTGTGCATATAGGTATATAGTGTGTTCATATATATATATAGTGTGTTCATATATGTATATAGTGTGTTCATATATGTATATAGTGTGTTCATATATGTATATAGTGTGTTCATATATGTATATAGTGTGTTCATATATGTATATAGTGTGTGCATATATGTATATAGTGTGTTCATATATGTATATAGTGTGTGCATATATGTATATAGTGTGTTCATATATGTATATAGTGTGTTCATATATATATATAGTGTGTTCATATATGTATATAGTGTGTGCATATATGTATATAGTGTGTTCATATATGTATATAGTGTGGGCATATATGTATATAGTGTGTTCATATATATATAGTGTGGGCATATATGTATATAGTGTGTTCATATATGTATATAGTGTGTTCATATATGTATATAGTGTGTTCATATATGTATATAGTGTGTTCATATATGTATATAGTGTGTTCATATATATATATAGTGTGTTCATATATGTATATAGTGTGTTCATATATATATATATAGTGTGTTCATATATATATATATAGTGTGTTCATATATGTATATAATTTGTTCATATATGTATATAGTGTGTTCATATATATATATAGTGTGTTCATATATATATATAGTGTGTTCATATATATAAATAGTGTGTTCATATATATAGTTTGTTCATATATATATATAGTGTGTTCATATATGTATATAGTGTGTTCATATATATATATATAGTGTGTTCATATATGTATATATATATAGTGTGTTCATATATGTATATAATTTGTTCATATATGTATATAGTGTGTTCATATATATATATATAGTGTGTTCATATATGTATATAGTGTGTTCATATATATATATATATAGTGTGTTCATATATGTATATAGTGTGTTCATATATGTATATAGTGTGTTCATATATATATATAGTGCGTTCATATATATATATAGTGTGTTCATATATATATATAGTGTGTTCATATATATATATAGTGTGTTCATATATATATATAGTGTGTTCATATATATATATAGTGTGTTCATATATATATATAGTGTGTTCATATATGTATATAGTGTGTTCATATATATATATAGTGTGTTCATATATGTATATAGTGTGTTCATATATATATATAGTGTGTTCATATATATATATAGTGTGTTCATATATAGTGTGTGCATATATATATAGTGTGTGTTCATATATGTATATAGTGTGTTCATATATGTATATAGTGTGTGCATATATGTATATAGTGTGTTCATATATGTATATAGTGTGTTCATATATATATATAGTGTGTTCATATATGTATATAGTGTGTGCATATATATATAGTGTGTGTTCATATATGTATATAGTGTGGGCATATATGTATATAGTGTGTGCATATATATAGTGTGTTCATATATATATATAGTGTGTTCATATATATATAGTGTGTTCATATATGTATATAGTGTGTTCATATATGTATATAGTGTGGGCATATATGTATATAGTGTGGGCATATATGTATATAGTGTGTGCATATATATATATAGTGTGTTCATATATATATATATAGTGTATTCATATATGTATATAGTGTGTTCATATATGTATATAGTGTGGGCATATATGTATATAGTGTGTGCATATATATAGTGTGTTCATATATATATATAGTGTGTTCATATATATATATATAGTGTGTTCATATATGTATATAGTGTGTTCATATATGTATATAGTGTGGGCATATATGTATATAGTGTGTGCATATATATAGTGTGTTCATATATATATATAGTGTGTTCATATATATATATATAGTGTGTTCATATATGTATATAGTGTGTTCATATATGTATATAGTGTGGGCATATATGTATATAGTGTGTTCATATATATAGTGTGTGCATATATGTATATAGTGTGTTCATATATATATATATATAGTGTGTTCATATATGTATATAGTGTGTTCATATATGTATATAGTGTGTTCATATATATATATATATAGTGTGTTCATATATGTATATAGTGTGTTCATATATGTATATAGTGTGTGCATATATATATATAGTGTGTGCATATATGTATATAGTGTGTGCATATATGTATATAGTGTGGGCATATATGTATATAGTGTGTTCATATATATATATAGTGTGTTCATATATGTATATAGTGTGTTCATATATGTATATAGTGTGTTCATATATGTATATAGTGTGTTCATATATGTATATAGTGTGTGCACATGTATATAAGTGGGTGCACATATGTATAGTGAGTGCACATATGTATATAGTGTGTGCACATATATATAAGTGGGTGCACATGTATATAAGTGGGTGCACATATGTATATAGTGAGTGCACATATGTATATAGTGTGTGCACATGTATATAAGTGGGTGCACATATGTATAGTGAGTGCACATGTATATAAGTGTATATAGTGTGTGCACATGTATATAAGTGGGTGCACATGTATATAGTGAGTGCATATATGTATGTAGATGGATGCACAGAAATACATACATACACACCCATGTACAGTCACACACACAACAGACAAGTTGCCAAAGTTTTATTGCATAGAATAAATAAGAATTCACGTATAATAAGAGTTATATCCCTTGTATCATGGATGTTGCGAGTGGATTGTAAAGAATATTGTAAATCAGATGGAAGGATGGTAAAGCTTTTGAAAAAGAGTTATTAAATTATCATATTAAATAGTTAACTAGAAATAATTTAGTAAGACAGACAGGCAACCTGCCCTAAACCAATTGTTTCTATGGAACAAAACCACTAATTCTAAATTAAAATTTCCGTATGTATATAGGAAAATGTATGACTCCGACGGTAGAGCTCAAGCCATTTCGACGGCTATTTCAGTCCAGTACCTGGTAAGGAACCAGATGGACCATAACGCACCAGAGTACTCAATACTTAGGGTAGTAGAGTGGGTAATAGGAAAATGTATGACCCCGACGGTAGAGCTCAAGCTGTTTCGACAGCTATTACTGGACTGAAATAGCCGTCGAAACGGCTTGAGCTCTGCCGTCGGGGTCATACATTTTCCTATTACTCACTCTACTACCCTAAGTATTGAGTATTCTGGTGCGTTATGGTCCATCTGGTTCCTTACCACAACTCCTTCGTTATATATATATATATATATATATATATATATATGTATGTATTGTTATACTGTGTTGCCAATAAAAACACATGCACCTGTTAGTTTTCACTTCAATTTATTATAAATTTCCGGTTGGTTGGTTCGTTGGTTTGATAATCAACAGTTGTATATATATATATCTAATGTGATATATATATCTAATGATATGTTTATGTATCATCATCATCATCGATTAACATCCATCCTCCACACTAGCATGGGTTAGCCGGGTCCTATTTAGAGGCAAGTTGTGTCGGGTGACCGCGTATTGCTCATATAGGGCTGTTTCTGGCTGGTTTTCTATGGCTGAATACCCTTCCTAACACCAACTACATTGACAGTGTATGTATATTACAATTGTATATATATATATCCTAACAGTTCTATATATAACTACTGTGGTATGTATAATTAATGATATGTCTATGTATGTATATTACAACTATATCACATGTGTGTATCATGACTCGTGCACTGTTCATTTTACTGATGTTTGTGCATTGCCCTATGTACTGTACATGCACTTTTTGATGAGTTGTGGTGCACCTGGGCACTGTACACAATATTTCATTATTATTATTATTATTATATCATGACTCATACACTGTTCATTTTCCTGACATTTGTACATTATTCTATGTACTATACATGCACCTTTGATGAGTTGTAGTGCACCTGAGCACTGTACACAATAATTTCATTATTATTATTATTATTATTTATATCCTAACAGTTGTATATATAACTACTGTGATATGTATATTTAATGATATGTTATTGTATGTTTAATATTACAATTGTATATATATTAACCACTGTGATATATCTTTTTTTCAGAAATTTATCAGAAAGTGAAAGATGGATTGAAACCAACATTCCGACCAACGCTGGACTATTCTGAATGTCCATCTGAGGATCTAGTCAACTTGATAAAGAAATGCTGGTCTGAAGATCCAAATGAAAGACCAGACATGCACTTCATCAAACAAGCAATCAAGAAAATGAATAAGTAAGTCTTATGATAATTCATGTTTTATGGAGTCAATATGGAGTAGAGGACACATTTAGGTCTTACCAAGTACAAGACAATATCTCTAGTAATGGTGCCATGCTAAAATGCATCAAGTACACTCTGTAAAGTGGTAGTGCTGATGCCATGATAAAATTCACCAGTTACACTCTGTAAAGATATACTGTAGTGCTGATGTTATGATAAAATACATCAATGATACTCTGTAAAGTGGTAGTGCTGATGCCATGATAAAATAAATCAAGTACACTCTATAACATAATAGAGCTGATGTTGTGAAAAATACACTCTGTAAAGTGCTTGGCAAACAAGTGGAGGCCATATATGAGAGAGAAAGAGAGAGGGAGGGAGGCAACACCTTAACAGATAATTGTTTCTACTTTAGGCACAAGGCCAGCAATTACCCAGTGCATTACTGGTACTTTATTTTATCGACCCCGTAAGGATGAAAGGCAAAGTTAACCTCGGCGGGATTTGAACTCAGATCGTAAAGGGACGTAACTATGCTGGAAAGCATGGCGTCCGACCCTCTACCGATACTGCCAATCCACCGCCCTTTCTTGTATGAAATAATGAATCAATGAACGATTGCCTTATATTATGTCCCATTAAACTTATAAAATGTTTTTGATAAATTTGTAGTGATCGTGTGACAGACGGAGAAAAAAAGCTGAACAGTTATTATAATCTATATGTATTTCATTTTATTTCTCCTTACAGAGATGGGGACAAGGGAAATCTCCTGGATAACCTTTTGTCTCGTATGGAACAATATGCCAATAATTTAGAGGCATTGGTTGAAGAGAGAACTGGGGATTTTCTTGAACAAAAGAAACGAGCCGAAGACCTTCTTTACAGCATGTTACCAAAGTAAGTAACTTTTGTTTAACTGGTGGGAGTGTAACTAGGTGAGGTGGCAGAAGGAGGTTAAATGGAGCCTGTTTTTTTTTTTGTATTTTTTTTCTGTTTTTCCACATTGGTGTAGTACGTGGGGTATATAGTAAGTGTTGTGTTGTTATGGGCTTTTTTTGTAGCTAGTGAACATAGGGGACAGTGAATAATGTTTGACACAGAGAATAGGGGAGATTGTTCAGATATTTCTGGAAGACACAGAAGGACAGCACGCCAGGTTTTGGGAACAAACAGAGAAAAAGGAAATAGACAAAGTATTTCTGGAAGGAGAGGAGGCTAGACCAAATATTTCTGGAATGGGCAGAGAGAGACAGATAGAGATGGGTGAGATAGACAAGGAGACAAGGTATTTAAGAGAGGGCAGTAGACCAGGTATTTCTAAAAGACTAACACAGAGGGGGCCAGGCTAGGCTAGGCTAAGTGTTTCTGGGCGAGACAAAATGAGAGAGCCATGTGTATCTGGTTTAAAATAAGTATACTGGATCCTGTATCCCTGTATGTTGTAAGGGTTAAATAAAAGAACTGGCACCAAGAAGGGCATTTGGCTGTAAAACACTACTTCAAAAGGACCCCATGATGAGTATGAAATTTATAGACAGCCCGCAAAGTTAAGCCCTGCTTTTTGTGGGGGCTGGGGGATAAAGAGAGAGGGAGAGAGAGAGACTAGATATTTATTGAAAAGAAATAATAATAATAATGGTTTCTGATTTAAGCACAGGGCCAGCAATTTTGGGGGAAGAGAAAGTCGATTAAATTGACCCCAGTGTGTGACTAGAACTTTATTTTTCTGCGGGATTTGAACTCAGTGGGCCATAACTCTATGCTATGAAGCATGGTGTCCGATGCTTTACCAATACTGCCAAAATAATAATAAATACCATCAGTTATCTATGGAAGTGAGAAAAATGTGTCATAACAAACCATCACCCACCCCAGGCCTCTGGTAGTGACCAGGTGGGATGTATGTGAATGTAGAGATATCCTAGGAGAATAATATTGTAGAAGTAGTATTATTAGTGGTGGTGGTGGTGGTATTAGAAAGAAAATCTTTATATTTTTCTTAACTTCTATTTGAGAAATACTCTGTCAAGATGTTTTCAATAACTTGTGATTTTGGTTGGTTCTTGTTTGTTTCATTCTAAAGCTGATGTGAAGATGACACTTGAGATGATGGTTGGTGATATTGATATACAGAGATTTCTTTACCATATTTCTTTCAAGTGTGTAACATCTTCTAGATATGTATCTAGAGAATTGTATGGTTTAAATGTATTGAGCTGTAAGAGGAAGAAGAAAAAACAAGTTATCTCGCCATAGAATCTGGATAGTGTATGATGTATGAGTTGTGTGTCTACTATATATATATATATATCTATATCTATATACATCTGTGTGCATATATATATATATATATCATCATCCTCATTTCATTTTACGTCCGCTTTTTCCCTGCTTGCAAGGGTGGGACGGGAACTGATTCTGGCTTGATTTCTACAGCTGGATGCCCTTCCTAACACCAACCTCATTTACAGTGGGTGCTGGGTGCTTTTTTTGCCGTGGCACCTCCACGACCACTTTGCAGTGGAATGATATAGACCCCAGTCCCTATCTTCTCATTTCTACAGCTGAGTAAACTGGAGCAATGTGAAATAAAGTGTCTTGCTCAAGGAAACAACACATCACTCGGTGTGAGAATTGAACTCACAACCTTTCGATTGCAAGGCCAATGCTCTAACCACTAAGCCATGTGCCTCCATATATATATATATATATCATCATCATTTAACGTCAATTTTTCCACGCTAGCATGAGTTAGATAAGATGACTGTCTTGCTCATACATATATATATATATATATACAGACACACACACACACGATGGACCTCGTAACAGCATTGAGTGCTTCGAACTGTGTGTCACCTGTAACTGTAGCTACACACCTAACTAACATATATACACATAGATACATATATATATATATATATATAACGAAGGAATTGTGGTAAGGAACCAGATGGACCATAACGCACCAAAGTACTCAATACTTAGGGTAGTAGAGTGGGTAATAGGAACAAGTATGACCCTGGCGTCCAGAAATAGCTGGCGAAACGGCTTGAGCTCTGCCGTCGGGGTCATACTTGTTCCTATATATATATATATATATATACATTTAAAAAAAAAAAAGCACCCACCACTCACTGTAAATGAGGTTGGTGTTAGGAAGGGCATCCAGCTGTAGAAATCAAGCCAGAATCAGTTCCCATATGAGCAAGACAAGGTCAGCCAACTGGACACTGCCCACAACAGGACAACCCGTCAAACCCATGCTAGCGTGGAAGAACGGACATAAAACGGTGATGATCATGATGATTTTAATGTGCAAGAATGACAAAGTATTGATGAACTGAGGAAAAAACTGGGTATGAGGGGAATCATAAGTAGTGTGCAGGAGAGGAAACTGCATTGATATGGACATGTGATGTACCCATGGATGATAATCACTGGGTGAAGAAGTACCAAGTAATCCTAGTGGAAGGAAGCCACAGTAGAGAAAGACCAAGGAAGAAGTGGTGAACACTGATCTCAGATTGCTAAAGCTCACGAATGAGAAGACAAAGGAACATGACAAGTAGACAGATACTGTACTAAGACAGACCCAACCAAACAATGAAAGCATGGAACAACAGACATAAAATAGGAGGATCTTGATACATATACTCAGATAAACTCATCTATTTAAAGACAAACATACACACAATATTTCACTTCACTCTTTCAAACTGTTCAAAAATAGTTGTCTAGATACATACATATCTCTACAGCAGCCATATATAACTGAACAATTACAAACATCTGTGTGTATGTGTGCATGTATGTGCTTGCATGTATGTGTGTTTATCTCCACACATGTGTGTTTATCTCCACACTTATTTATCTCCACACATATTTATCTCCACACATATTTATCTCCACACATGTGTGTTTATCTCCACACATGTGTGTTTATCTCCACACATGTTTATCTCCACACATATTTATCTCCACACATGTGTGTTTATCTCCACACATATTTATCTCCACACATGTGTGTTTATCTCCACACATGTTTATCTCCACACATATTTATCTCCACACATGTGTGTTTATCTCCACACATGTGTGTTTATCTCCACACATGTGTGTTTATCTCCACACATGTTTATCTCCACACATATTTATCTCCACACATGTGTGTTTATCTCCACACATGTTTATCTCCACACATATTTATCTCCACACACGCGTGTTTATCTCCACACATGTTTATCTCCACACATATTTATCTCCACACATATTTATCTCCACACATGTGTGTTTATCTCCACACATATTTATCTCCACACATGTGTGTTTATCTCCACACATGTTTATCTCCACACATATTTATCCCCACACATGTGTGTTTATCTCCACACATGTTTATCTCCACACATATTTATCTCCACACATGTGTGTTTATCTCCACACATGTTTATCTCCACACATATTTATCTCCACACACGCGTGTTTATCTCCACACATGTTTATCTCCACACATATTTATCTCCACACATATTTATCTCCACACATGTGTGTTTATCTCCACACATATTTATCTCCACACATGTGTGTTTATCTCCACACATGTTTATCTCCACACATATTTATCCCCACACATGTGTGTTTATCTCCACACATGTTTATCTCCACACATATTTATCTCCACACATGTTTATCTCCACACATGTTTATCTCCACACATGTTTATCTCCACACATGTTTATCTCCACACATATTTATCTCCACACATGTGTATTTATCTCCACACATGTTTATCTCCACACATGTGTGTTTATCTCCACACATGTTTATCTCCACACATGCGTGTTTATCTCCACACATGTGTATCTCCACACATATTTATCTCCACACATATTTATCTCCACACATGTGTGTTTATCTCCACACATGTTTATCTCCACACATATTTATCTCCACACATGTGTGTTTATCTCCACACATGTTTATCTCCACACATATTTATCTCCACACATGTGTGTTTATCTCCACACATGTGTGTTTATCTCCACACATGTTTATCTCCACACATATTTATCTCCACACATGTGTGTTTATCTCCACACATGTTTATCTCCACACATATTTATCTCCACACACGCGTGTTTATCTCCACACATGTTTATCTCCACACATATTTATCTCCACACATATTTATCTCCACACATGTGTGTTTATCTCCACACATATTTATCTCCACACATATTTATCTCCACACATATTTATCCCCACACATGTGTGTTTATCTCCACACATGTTTATCTCCACACATATTTATCTCCACACATATTTATCTCCACACATGTTTATCTCCACACATGTTTATCTCCACACATGTTTATCTCCACACATGTTTATCTCCACACATATTTATCTCCACACATGTGTATTTATCTCCACACATGTTTATCTCCACACATGTGTGTTTATCTCCACACATGTTTATCTCCACACATGTGTGTTTATCTCCACACATGTTTATCTCCACACATGTTTATCTCCGCACATATTTATCTCCACACATGTGTGTTTATCTCCACACATGTTTATCTCCACACATATTTATCTCTCCACACATGTGTGTTTATCTCCACACATGTGTGTTTATCTCCACACATGTTTATCTTCACACATGTGTGTTTATCTCCACACATGTTTATCTCCACACATATTTATCTCCACACATGTGTGTTTATCTCCACACATGTTTATCTCCACACATGTTTATCTCCACACATGTGTGTTTATCTCCACACATGTTTATCTCCACACATATTTATCTCCACACATGTGTGTTTATCTCCACACATGTGTGTTTATCTCCACACATCTCTGTGATTCCCATCTCTTAACTTTCATCTCTTCTTTTCTTCTATTTCAAGGTCTGTTGCTGGAGCATTAATTCGAGGTGAAACCATTAGAGCAGAAGAATTTGAAAGTGTCACCCTTTTCTTCAGTGATATTTGTGGTTTTACCGCTATGTCTGCAGAAAGTACTCCGCATCAAGTAAGAATACCATTTTAACTATTACGCAAAATAAACACATTCTTAGGGCATCATGAGTAGAGGGCTACATTGGAGATTTTCCTCATCATCTTTGTTTTTAACATTGGGTTGTTTCCTACATGTGGGACACAATAATAAACAGATCATCTATTTATCTATCTATCAGGATGGAGAGAGAGGTGCTGTACCCCAGCAAGTTTTATGAAAGGTGGGTGAAAGTGGCGAGAATGGCCCGAGTGAATGGGCCTTCTCTCTATATCAGCCTGTAGGTGGAGGAAAAGGAGGAGGAGAGGAAAGGAGTACAAACTCTTCGTACTCCTGGAGATGAGGGTTGCACATTTTTTTTCGGGGGTATGTGTTACCCATATAAACTGTCTCCCTCTATTGGGGAAAATCGACTAACTTTTTAAATTCCATTTGTGATAACTTTTTACACGTTTTTATTGTATGTAAACTTCCCCCTTTGTATTTGTCCCTTTCTTTTGTGCCCCTGTGGCTAATAAAGAAATATATCTATCTATCACTTATCTACTAACTATCTCTCAATTATCTATCCATCTATGTCCCCTTCTTTTGTGCCCCTGTGGCTAATAAAGAAACATATCTATCTATCTTTTTGTCTGTGTAAGTATGTATCTATTTTTCTATGCTGCTAATTTTCTCTATATGTATACATGTGAGTATTATATATATATATATATATATATATATATATATATACTCACATATATACATAGAGAGGGTGTTAGCTACATAGAAATATATATATATATATATATATATATATATATATATATATATATATATGTGTGTGTGTTTATGAATTATGTATTTATATGTAGGTGTCTCTAATTCTCACTCTACTTTGCTTATTTCCTCTAGGTTGTGGCTCTCCTAAATGATTTATATACAATGTTTGATTCAACAATTGAACAGTTTGATGTCTATAAGGTATGTTCAAACATTTATTTATTTATTCATTTGCTGGTTTCATTGACTGAACTGGGTCATGCTGGGGCTACACTTTGAAGTGTTTTAGCAAATTATATTGATTCCCAATATTTATTTTATATATTTTATTTATAAATCTGTTACTTATTTTATCGATCTTTCTATTTTGTCAAGCCAATAAGTTACAAAACATAAACAGTAAATGAAATCATAGACACACACACATGCAATTACACAAAGTCTTATTGGTTTCATATTTGTTGGGAAAGGATAAGCAATGTGTTAATGTATCAGATATTAGTCTTTCATCAGTAAAGAGTAAAATTAGGAAAAAGAGGAGGTTGAAAGCTTGAAAAATAATGACAAAAGGTTTTGTTAGGATGTGTAAGGTTGTCAGGAATATGTGTGTGTATGTAGTTCAACATTTAGTAACACAGTTGTTATAGAGCATTTGGGTCTATCATTGTTACTCATATACAAAAATAATAATTATGAAGACCAAAATCCAAAGAGGGCTCAATAAGGATTATATATATATATATATATATATATATATAAACCCATAGAGCAAATATTTATTTTTAGTACAGTTTAAAGTTTAAGCAAAGAATTTCTGCTTTCACCCTATTATGTGATCTTCTGAAATTTTTTCGGAAGATCATATAAACAAAGTTTCATACACTTAACATGTATGTACCTCCAATGGTTTCAGGCCCTTCATTCGGCCACATGGACGAAAATATATATATGGGTGTGTGTATATGTATATATATATATATACAGTATATATATAAATATATATATATATGCATACATATATACAAGCATCTGTGTCGTTTCCATCTACCAACTTTTACTCACAAGGCATTGCTGAACTCAGGGCTCTTGTTGAAGACATTTGCCTAAGGTGCCATGCAGTGGGACTGACAGGTTTTCTGTTCAGTAGTATTATGTCTTGTTCAAAGACGTGTTTACTTGATCAAGCCTTATTTGAGACTACGTAACAACAACAACACCAACAGCAACCACAATTGTCTTGTTGTAAGAAAGGACTGTTGGATAAGTCTGACCTAAGGTTACACAACAACAATAACAATGAGGTCTTATGTCTCATTGAAAAAAAATTTATTTGTACAAAATATAAATGTTTGTTTGGCAAAATTCCATGTTAAGCCTCAATCAACAGATCTGTTGAGTCAACAGATCAATAAAGTCAACATTTATATTCCAGATAAGATCAATAATACTTGATAGGAATTATAAACAAATAGAAGCAATTTAATCTAAACAAAAATGATTAGAAATGGTCTTTAAATAAATATGATGTCATTAGTGTATGGCTGGTAGTATCAGTGTTTTTGTTGTTGTTGTTGCTTAATCTTGGATCATATCTGATCCAGCAGACTTATGATCAAAAGTTCTTCCGGCTTGGATCATCTTGCCTTGCTTTCATTCAAAATGTATCTAGGACTACATTATTTAATGTATAGTATAGTAATGGTTATAGTTGTTGTTTAGCTCCAGGCCCATTCAATTCCAGCAGAACTATGATCAAAGACATCTTCTGGATCATAGCATCTTTTAATCAGATATAGCATTTCAGGATAGTAGTTGCTATTAGTAGCTGTAGTTGTTGTTGTTGTTAAGCCTCAGGGACCTATTATCAAAGAGTGCCATGACTTTGATATGGTTTGCTGGAAGACGACTGACGTGGGGTTGTTTAGCGCCAAGTTACTCCTGTTCCAACAGACCTGTAATCAGAGCTCATCTAGTCTGAACCATCCCATCTTTTATTCTGACTTCAGACATAATATATGTAGGACTATGTTATCTAATGTATAGTATAGTAGCTAGTATTTGTGGTTATAGTTGTTGTTGTTTAGCCCCACATCAGTCCTGTTCTTGCAAACTTATGATCAATGTCCATGGCAATGCCTCTACCATTTTGTTTGCTAGGCACAGCCGAAACACCACTCTGACTTAGGTGCAGAGTCTGTCACCCTCTCCCTTCCCCCTTTCTGTCTTTGATTAAAAATCCTGACCCTTTCACTCCGTTTTCTTTATGTTTGACTAAGTATTAATATCTTTATGTAATTTTATCCTAGAAATAAAATATTCCATACCTAAAAGAAAAATGTAAGGTTTAATCCACTGCGTGGTCCAGAATGAAGAAAACATTGCCCAAGAGGATGGCAAGGGAGACACATTTGAATAGCAGTTCCAAATCACAGGGCTCACTCCGAGTTCATTTTTATTTATATATAATTTATATACGTGGTAGAAGTAAAATTAGTTATATTCATTTGTTTTATTATCTTAATTTCTTTTAAACATCATCAAAGAAATTTTCAATCGATTTTTAAAAAGTTACTGACCATTTCCTATATGTCGCACTTTTCTCTCACTCTTTCTTTTCTACTCTCTTTATATCTTCAAGTTTCTCTCATTCTGTCTCTCTTTCTCTCTATCTATCCTTCTTTATCCTTTTCTGGCTTGAATACTGTATCCCACTCTGACAATTTCTCACTACTTTGTCTAACACTTCTGCTCTGGTTTCTTTACATCTCTGCTTATCACTTATACTCTATTTCTCCAACACATTTTCCCACACTCTGTCTTCAATATTCTATCTCGCCTTCATTCTCTCATATATATATATATATATATATGTCCACTTCCCACGCACCTCCTCTCTTTATACATAATTAATTCTCCTCAAGTCGTTCACCTGTTGTCTATTGTTCTCTCTCTCTCTCTCATTATATATATATATATATATATATATATATATGTCCACTTCCCACGCACCTCCTCTCTTTATACATAATTAATTCTCCAGAAGTCGTTTACCTGTTGTCTATCGTTCTCTCTCTCTCTCATTATATATATATATATATATATATATATATATATATATATATATATCAACTCCAAGACATTAGCGATTGTTGTCTGTCTATTCTATTGACATTCCATCTTAAATAAACTGAGAAACCAAACTCAGTAAACAACCAATACTGAAATAGAATGTTTCCCCCACCCCACCCCCGCCCCTCCTTAAAACTCAGTTATAAAATATATCACAGAGGATTAGCTATGTTGTTTCCATGGTTACAACCATTCCATCTAACTGACCACCACCCTGAAAATTGTAATACATCAAATAAATGAAAGGAAAAATAATTCAAACTGGAGAGTGGACAGGGTGAATTAATGTAGCTTCATGTTTAATTAAATTTTAAAACTAATTACAATCATGATATTAATGAAGATTATGAATTGTATAGCTACAGGCTCACAGCAGGATGAATAGTATAATAGCTATTTCACTAGCATAATGGAGTTGTGTGTGTGGTCAGGAGACAATAAGCTGCAATATCAGCATTACAACTGTCCACTTATTTTACTATATGGTATTGGTATGTATCCATAACTCCTGAAGGAGTCGTAGGGATGCCATATTGACATAAGGTGTTCCTACAGCATTTTAAAATCTGGCAGAGCCCACCACTGTCCAGGCCTGAATATAGGAGATTTCTCCCAGAGAAGAATAGAGAACAAGAGAATGAAAGTGAGAAAGAGATACAGAGGAAGAATCAACCCCATTACTAGACTGGTACTTTTTTTATAGATATAAAATTATCAGGCATGACCAAAGTTCAGTGTCCCCTCTCCCGAATTTGTTTCCTCATAACTCTCTTAATAATGAATATTCTTTAATAACATTTTCCATCCTAAATTTGATGAACATAATTTCTTTTTAATTAATTAATTATTGTATATAATGGTTCCATTTATTAATGGAACTGAATATTTTCGATTTGTGTTTGTTAGTAAGGCTAAACATTGGGATAAACTTAGATTTTATACTGGAGGCACATGGCTTAGTGGTTAGAGCATTGGCCTTGCAATCGAAAGGTTGTGAGTTCAATTCTCAGACCGGGTGATGTGTTGTTTCCTTGAGCAAGGCACTTTATTTCACATTGCTCCAGTTTACTCAGCTGTAGAATTGAGATGATAGGGACCGGGGTCCCTATCATCTCAATTCTACAGCTGCAATTCCACTGCAAAGTGGTCGTGGAGGTGCCACGGCAAAAAAGCACCCAGCACTCACTGTAAATGAGGTTGGTGTTAGGAAGGGCATCCAGCTGTAGAAATCAAGCCAGAATCAGTTCCCTGCAAGCAGGGAAAAGTGGACATAAAATTAAATGATGAAAAATGACTATCAATTATGTTAATCCAACACCCATATATTTCTTTATTCTGTTTACAGGTTGAAACGATAGGTGATGCCTATATGGTTGCTTCTGGACTTCCAGTGAGGAATGGCAATCTCCATGCCAGAGAAATAGCCAGGATGTCACTAGCATTACTAAAAAGTGTACTCTCATTTAAAATTCGACATCGACCAAACGATCAGTTAAAACTTCGAATAGGAATACATACCGGTAAGTCGGAGTAGAACTATACCTTGGTCCTTTTATCTTTTCGTTGTTATTGCTATTGTTGCTACTGCTTTGATGTTATTGTTGATATTGTTATTGCTGCTGCCCATTCCATCACCAGATCTTTTTCTTCTTTGCCCACTTATTTTTGAGAGGATCATGGGGGGTAGAGTCCTCAAGCATGCCTTCCAGAGAGTCCTGTCAGAAGCAACTGTCTCCAGTTGATCCGGCTAGATCCCCAAGTAAGACCAGCTGAAGACATAGATGTTAGCCATCCATCTTCTTCGAGGTCTACCCTTAGGTTTCTGTGTGTAAAATGTGTGCATCAATTCTTTCCTTAGATATTCTGACCACATGTCCATAATATTGCAGCAACACCACTGAGATAAGAAATATATTGTGTGTAAGTGTGGATGTGAATCATTGAGCATGTAAAATTTGTGACTGTAAAAAGTGTTACTGACATATATATATATATACACACACATACACAGACAGAAATGTCATATTATTATGGTTGATTGCCAGAATACAAAATCAATAATATTGATTTTGTCTCAGTGGTGTCCAATGCTGTAAAGCATCTCTTTAAGATGACTCATGAGGGTGTTATTTTGTTAAAAAGAGTTGGTCTGCTGGTCAGATGGTTAGCTATACTTTGTCTGATCTAAAACAGAGATAGTGTAGCAATCTAGTGAGAGGTAAGTTAGTAGTGACATATTTAATGAATCTATGAAGTATTGAAAAGCTAACTATATATATCATCATCATCATCATCATCAGTAGAAGCAGCACTATTTAATGTTTATTTTCCATGCTTCCATGGGTTAGACGAGTTGTCACATACTGAGGCAAGACTCATCAGGTGACTATATCTTGCTTGTATGCTCTGTTTTTTGGCTTAGTTTATGGCTGGGTTCCATTGCTAATCCCAACCAATTTACAGTGTGGAGTAGGAGCATCATTTTATCGTGACTCCAACACTACTACTTTACAGGATCAACTGGGTGCATTTTTTTCATGTTACCAATACAACTGCCATACAGTGTGGACTAAGAGCATTTTATCGTGACTCCAACACTACTACTTTACAGGATCGACTGGGTGCATTTTTTCATGTCACCAGTACAACTGCCATACAGTGTGGACTGGGAGCATTTTACAGGATGGACTAGGTGTATTCTGTCATGTCACCAGTACTTACAGTGTTGACGGGGTGCTTTGTGTCCATTCTTTTACATGTTTTTCCATGATTGCAATTGTTGCACGAGTCTTTTCCAGCACAGTCAGGTGAATAGCAACAAACTGTAACAGCAGCTGCAGCATTTTTAAAACTCTTACAGCATCTTACTATTAATTTAATTTTTTTATTCTCTTACTATTATTCACTCTCTCTTTCTCTTCCCCATCCCTCTTTCTCTCTTCCCTCAAAACATTTCTCTCTCTCTGAGATTTGATAGTCACCTCCTTCTACAATATCTCTATATCTAAATAAAATGTTTGTGTCACTTCAGGTCCTGTGTGCAGTGGTGTTGTGGGATTAAAAATGCCACGTTATTGTTTATTTGGAGATACAGTGAATACTTGCTCAAGGATGGAATCGAATGGACTTCGTAAGCCACCCATTATTGATAATTTAAATGATATTTTGTGTTTATTTATGTGCAATATTTTAAATATATATATATAAATATATATATATATATTTATATATATATATAATAGTGGTAATAATAATAATATCATTAATAAATGGAGTATTAAAACTGCTTTACCGGAGGTTAAAAGCTCAATGCAATGGGGTTCACGCAGAACTTTTATATACTAATTACTGATTTTTTGTTCCCTTATATATGTGTGTGAAAAACAGTAGTTAAGTATAGTGAAGTTAGTTTAAAACATTTAATACAGGGAACATCTCAAAGCTAAGTGAAAATAGACAAATGGTTAGCAAAAAATTGATTTTTAGTAAAATACAATTTTTGTGGAAGCAAAATGTCATGTATGTTTCATCCTATTCTGACTTCATTTTATTAATCGAAATAAACAGTCAGTATCAAAAATACTATAACTAATGTTTTTTTTATTATTTAGTATATTTGTTTCTACAAAATTTTAAGAAATTATTTTTAATTTATTTTTCAGCTTTGAAAATTCACGTGAGTCCGCATACGAAATCGGTTTTAGACATATTTGGAACTTTTGATTTAGAATTGCGCGGAGCTGTTGAAATGAAGGTATGTCTGGTTTTATATTTCTCATCATGAATTATTATTTTAAACCCATTCTGGACTTTATTTCAAATGAAATACACTCTTTTTCAATTGATTAGTTACAAATTTTGAGAGATTTACTGAAATTATTTTGAGAGATTTTAATTTAAAATGGGTAGTTTTATTTTATAGAACCAGAACCAGTTTTGGATGGGTTGGTATCAAAAGAGTTAAGAGTTTTGAGAGATTTACAAAAACTATTGATTATTTTGTTACTGAGATAGTAAGTTAACATATAGTATTTATATAAAATTATGTTGAAAAATATTGATTTAAATAGGAACCGTTTAAAATGGATGATTTTATTTCAAAGAACCAGAGCCAGTTCTGGATAGTTTAGTATCAAAAGGGTAAACTCTAATTTACTGACATTACAGGTTGTGATAATATTTGTTCATGTCATATGTAAACAGCGATCTTGCTGCACAAATGGTGAAGATAAGAAAAAGCACAAACCCAGTAGAGCAAGCATACTGATGCCACAACAAAAAGCACCCAGACGACTCCATAAAGTGGTATGACAGGAGTCACAAAGAAATGCTCCCAGTACATGTTGTAAAGTAGTTGATGTTAGGAGGGGGATTCCAGCTGTAGAAACCAAACCTAAAAAATGGAATGAATTTGTAAAGTCTAGTTACCTGACCAGTCACACCTCAGTACATGACAGCTTGTGCAAGCATGGAAATAGATGTTAAATGAGGATGTTGATGATGATGATCTAGAAAATTTTATGAGGGGTAAAATAGGCTAAAACATAATATAGGTGAATCCAAAACTATAATACAAAAAAAAACACTTTCTCAAGATGTCACACTGAGATCAAACCATATGGTCGCTCCAAATCAAATGTCCTCACCTTACAATCATGCCTATTGGAATGGTCACCCGATCTGTGTATGTGTGCATATACATATATTTGTGTACAATGTGTAATGCATATCCATCTTTAAATGTTTTTGGAAAGGCTTTGTAATCGTTTACAATTTAGCAGCATTCTCCAAAGAATTTCATACTGTGAAGCTTACATGAGATTAAACCCAGCTTAAAACAGAATCCTTTTGAAATCACTTTTTATTCCTTTCCTGTTTGAGCTTTTAAATGTCAGCTGTTGGACAGGAATAACCATACTGTCAGACAGTTTATTACCATTTCCTTATTGATTTTTTTTTACTCAGGCCACAGATCATGTGTTCGGAATATTGTGGTGTGAAAAAAATTTATGAATAAAAACAAATAAATTAAAGACAATTTCGATTCCTCACTATAGATTTCTTTTATATTATTTTCATTTTATTTATTATTTTTTTTAAAGTGTAACAACAAACTTTGTTGAGTGGGATTAAGTTATCAACAAAGCTAAATCCATAATCAAGCTTTTCTGCTTTTGTTTGGAGTCATTTCACTTCTCTTTCATATTACCTGAGACAG
Source organism: Eledone cirrhosa (assembly GCA_964016885.1). Taxonomy (NCBI): domain Eukaryota; kingdom Metazoa; phylum Mollusca; class Cephalopoda; order Octopoda; family Eledonidae; genus Eledone; species Eledone cirrhosa. The sequence continues at coordinate 31,871,765 of OZ024753.1, forward strand.
AAAAACAGAAAGAGAGAAACTTTAGTCAGAGTTGAACAAGTAAACTACTGTAGTTTTCAGAGTATAAAATACACCAATATTTTGAAGAAGAATATTTTGAGGAAAATAGTTAATACACAGTTATACTTATAGATGGCTGCTGTGTAGAATGTGTTGGATCTCTGTCAGGTCTGATGGCAAGAGTTCCAGTTGATACATTCCATAGTCATGTACACCCTTAATGAAGTTATCAGGGAGATCCAGCATGACACAATGTGTGACAAGGCTGGTCTTTTGAATTACAGGCACAACTCCTTTTTATCCACTTCAAGGACATAGTCCACCACCAGGAATCAATCTCATAACTTTACAATCATAAGCTGAACACCCTAAACCATGCACCTTCAGTGTATAGTATATATACTATTATTATATTCATATATTCAATGTATAGAGGGCACAGGTAGATTTTGATACTAAATATATTTGTAAAAAACAATGTGTTTTATACACAAAAAATTATGGCTTGTTTCCATTGATTTTTGCATTATTGATACTATGTGTTAGTTACAATTCAAAACAGAAATGGTTCCATTATCTGGTGACAGGAAGCAAGGTTTGAACTCAGATTGCACATCGCTGGAACAAATGCTACTATTAACAATTCTGCAAATCTATCACTTTGGGCTGGTAATTTATTTATCAACCCCAGAAAGGATGGAAAGCAAATTTCCTTCTTTTTGAACCCACCCTTGCTTCCTTCTTTCTTTCCCGCCAATCTTTCTCCTCTTTACATATCCTGTCTTCTGCCACCACCACCCCATCCTCATTCATTAATAAACAATAAACAAATATAAGTTCTCCACTCCGAAAATGTCTGAATTTACCACTCTCCCTCCATCCACAGGATTTCATCTTAGTTTATGTTAACAATGACAACATATACAGTGAAGTGACACCTTGTAATTTATTCAGTGTGGCCATTATACATAGTTAACATGTTTATATATGTAGTATCATACTAGCTTTTATTCTTCACTGTGATGGCTGAATGCCAACAGTAGGATATTCATTGTCCTCATCATTTAATGTCCATCTTCCATGCTAGCATGGGTTAGATGGGTTTGTCCCATTTAGAGGCAAGTTGGTTTTGGTGACCGTGTCTCGCTCATATAGGACTATTTCCGGCTGGTTTTCTACAGCTGGATGCCCCTCCTAGAGCCAGTCACATTTACAGTGTGTACTGGTTACTTTTTACTGTATTTTACACAACCACTTTACAGTGTGGGCTGGGTGCTTGTTAATGAAAATATTCAATGAAAAATTTGTATATACTATCATCATCATCATCATCATTTAAAATTTGTTTTCCCTGTCACTAAGGGTGGAATGGGTCATCTGTACTTAATCAGTGCTGATGACCTCTTAGATGGGCTTGGGGACTGCACTTCACTTACACACCCTACAGTGTGTACTGGGTGCATTTTATCGTAGCACCAGCATCTTGCTGACATACATTCCTGGTCTCTACCAGGTACATGTTATCATGGGGCTAGCTCTAGAAAGGTGAGCATGTTTTTGACACTGCTGAAGATACACAGAAGCCTGCATTCCACATACACATATGTCCCTGCACTCTACTGAGTGCATTTTATCATGACACCTGTACTAGGAAGGTTGCCATGTCTTTGACACATCTGAAGAGTTTTCCAAACCCTTTGTAGAACAGGTGTGTATGAGTGAGGATATGTATGTGTGCATGTGGCATTATAATCACCTAGGGGTAAGTGAACTCTATATCGTTTGAAGCTATATAGATACTTCATAACAATATTACACACAGCATTTGGTATTTCAATAAATGATACATCATCATCATTATCACTGTTATGTGGAGGGCGGTGAATTGGCAGTATCGGTAGAGGGTTGGGCGCCATGCTTTCTAGCATAGTTACGTCCCTTTACAGTCTGAGTTCAAATCCCGCCGAGGTTAACTTTGCCTTTCATCCTTACGGGGTCGATAAAATAAAGTACCAGTAATGTACTGGGTAATTGCTGGCCTTGTGCCTAAAGTAGAAACAATTGTCACTGTTATGTAATGTCTATTTTCCTTGCTAACATTTCTGCTTCACATTTGAGAAGAGGGTTTTAGCCCTGAAATATACTGGGTAAACCATTTTTTTTTTGTTTCATTTGCTTTATATATTCCTACTGCATTATACAGGCTTTTTGAAACACATTGGTCTTTTATTACATATCTCACAATGCTTTATATTAACCATACTACAAACTTCTTCTTGTTCTTGTTCTAGGGTAAAGGAAGTGTAACCACATATTGGTTAAAAGGAGAGATACAGCCAGATGGCACCAAAACAGAAGCCATTCCATCACAACCAACGACAACAGAAGCTTAAATTAACTGAGAGATTATAATTATTACTATTGCTACAACAACTACTACAACTACTGCTACTATTATTATTATTATTATTGTTATCATCATCATTATTATTATTATCATACATTACACCACCACCAAGCACCAATGTTTCTTTCTGTTCCATTTAGAGCTTTTGTTTTAGTCATGTGACTGCTGCATGTGTGCATGCATGCAGCGTGTGTGTATGTGTGTGTGTGCACATTTGTGTGTGTACAGAAATACATTTAAAAACAACATGGGGGAGCAATGCAAACTATACTAGTATATATAAAAATAAGTATCTAATTATATATATACACACACACACATATATCTCTCTCTATATATATAGATACTACTATACATATATATACTAGCCAATCACTGTGACATTAAAAAATCTGTGAGGTTAAAAATGTGCTTACTTCATAACCATGTAGTTAATTAGTTGACTATTAATGAGCCGACTAATTAGTAAATTGTTGATTATGTGGTTAATTAGACTAATGGCCATGTAGTTAATTAGTCTAATGACCATATTGTTAATTGTTCAACTGTTAATGATATGCTTGATTAAACTAATAGCCATGTAGTGAATTTGTCTAATGTCAATATTGTTAATTAGTGAACTATTATTGATCTGGTTAATTAGACTAATGACCATGTAGGTAATTAGTCTAATGACCACATAGTTAATTAATTAACTGTTAATGATATGGCTAATTAGGTTAATGGCCATGTGGCTAATTACTCTAAATACCACACATGTACACAATAAGAACTTTGAAATGTTACTGTCACAGTCATTTCATTCTTCTTACCTTAGTCTACCTGGCTGACAAAAGGGAGTGGGATCTATTTACAAATATGACACCATCACACCTCATTAAAGAATGTATTTAATGAATTTAAAAGTTTGGAAATAAATGATCACCTTGACCCTCCTCTAAATTAGCTAAGGCCTATGAAACGATAAATCAATAAGATTCATAACAATAATGATGATGATAATAATAATAATAATAATGATGATGATGATGATGATGACAATAGTGACACAAAGAAGAAAAACTGAAGAGAGAAAGACACACACACACAAACTGAATGACGATTTGGTGAAATATTAAATTTGTTTTGTTGAAATTTAGAAAACGAAAAAAAAAAGTGTTAAAAAAATAAAAATATTAAAAAATATATAAAAATTGGAGAAAATAGAAAGAAAGAAAGAAAGGAGCAAAGAAAAATATAAAAATCGAAAAGAAATATATATATTACATATACATATATATATGCATATGCACATATATATAATATATGAATATAAATACACATATATATGCATATACACATATATGGATATATATACACACATATATATGTATATATATATATACATATATATATATATATATAAAATGAAAAAGATTATAAATTACAACTACAACATCAATAACAATTGAATTAATAAATGAAATGTGTTATTTAGTGACAGATATTGATTTGTTTTGTTAAAAAATGTCAAATATGTTTTTTTTTGTTTTGTTTTTCTTCACGGCTTTCACATTCACTGGGATTCCTTATAAAACATGTTAATTGCTTGGAATTGGTAAATTATCCATAGAACACATCATTATATTTTGGGCCAAAATACTACATAAATTCCATGATTTTTTTTACCATATGTTCCTTATAACTCGTTATTGCTTGGAAGATTGCTGGAAAATGATTCGTAATTCTGTAAGAGTAGTTCCATAGATCATATCATGTTTTGGCCAAATGCTACACAAATGCATAATGTTAGTGGAAAGAACATGAAAAATTACATGAGCAAAATTTCCATGTATTTCTTTTAAGATAGTGCATTGACACAGATTCATTAGAAAGCATAGGAAAAAATGCTTTGTGGTATTTGCCCCACCAACTCTCTGCAGTTTGAGTTCAAGTCCTACTAAGGTAAGCTTTGTCTGTCATCCATCTTTTTAAGACCAGTAAAATAAAGAGTCGATAAGCTCATTGCGCGCTCTGAGTTCAAATTTCGCCATGGTCAACTTTGCCTTCCATCCTTTTGTGGTCGATAAAAAAAGTACCAGTCCAGTACTGGGGTCAATTCTTATAGAAAAAATTGGCTGTGTTCAAACCTGAAGAGGGTTGGGCTCTATACACACTGTATGACAGTGCCTCTATGATTCCACAAGGAGTTATAGGATCTTTATCCTATTATCCTAAAATAAGGTACTGGTTTAATGCTGTAGCTTGGCTAAATTGTCAGAGGGTCAGACGAAATGCTTCACAGTATTTATTACACCAGCTTTCTGTGTTCTGAGTTCAAATCCTACTCATCCTATTAGGGTTGGAAATAATGTCTCTGTCAAGGGCTGTGGAAAGCCAGAATCATTGAAGTATTAGCTGAGATGCACAGCTATATTTTTCATGATTCTTTGCACTCTGAGTTCAAATACTGCTATGGCCTACTTCATGGTTAGTCTTAATCTATCACCCAGTTTAACACCACCACCTGGTCTGAAGGTAGCTTTTAGTAGTGTTCACTCTGTTGCAAGAAGTCAGATCAAGTCTCTGCTGTGAAGATACCTCCCTTCCACCAGTCTTAGAGGGGCCCTTAATGGACCAAGAGCACTATCATTCCTTCCCTAACTAAGCAATATAAAAGATAAACAAAAAGCAAAGGACATGGTATTTTGAAATATTACTGGAAAGAAATTGTTAGCAATGTCATGAAACATATCATTATTTTTGGGCATATGCAATGTGAATTCTGTTTTCCATGTGCTCTGTATAAGACTTATTAATGCTTAGAATATTCATGGTAAAAATCAGTTACAATTCCATAGAACATATCATTTTTGGTCAAACACTATAAAAATCAAATGATTTTTAACATGTATGGCTTACACAACATTATCGCTTGAAATATATTGTTGGTGAAATCAATGGAACATGCATGATGTAAATTCCATGATTTACTACATATGTCTATGAGATTATGAATTAGCAGAGTCAGAATTATTAGAGAGCATAGGATGAGTTGTTTTGCAGTATTTATTCTAGCTCTCTGTACTCTGAGTTCAAGTCCTGATGAAGACAACTTTGCATTAGAAGGATTTGGTAAAAATTTCATGGAACATATTATTTTTGGCCATACGCAACGTAATTTCCATGTTTTAAGCATGCGTTTCTTGAAAGGAAGCTATGCTGTTCATCATCGTTCGATGACCTGTAGATAAACATGTACATACACGGCTAGATATACATATTAATATTCTGTTGCTATTCTTCTTTTTCTTCTTCTTATTATTATATTATTGTTAGTATTTGGAAGATTGGAGGAGTAGCAGAATTGGTAAAGCGTAAAAAAAAGAAGCCCTTGAGGTATTTCCCTAGATCACTTTACATTCTGTGCTCAAATCTCCCTGTGGTTAACTTTGCCTTTCATCCTTTTGTAAGGGGGTTGATAAATAAAGAACCAGTCTTATTCTGGGGTTGATGTAATTATAATCGACTTTACCCTGTCCTAAATATATATGGCTTTGTGCCTATGTTAGAAATTATGATTATTATTATTATTATTATAACCATTATTGTCAATTTTATTAATGTTATTATTTATATTATTATTATTATTACTATTATTGTTATCAATATTGTTATTGTCATTACGATTATGTGTTTATATTGCTAACAGAATGTGTTTATATTTATTTATATCTGTGATGTGTTGATGTAGATATATGTATTAGGTTTTGTGTGTATGTGTGAGTGTATGTGCATACACCTGAACATATATATGTATACTTTTATATACATATACTTGCATATATATATATATTTATGTGCATTAGCATGTTAATAAATATATATGTATGTGTGTGTGTATATATATATATTTGCATACACAGATATACAAATATATATATATACACACATACACATATATATACTTGCACACACACACACACACATACACATATATACATATATACAGGGATTTGCAGACCCACACCAAAGCAGTTAGGGAAATATTAATCGAGATCAAAAACAAGATTTAACATTTATCTTTAAAACAGTTTATTATTCTTTTAAAATGTGAAGAGCAGATGGTTATCTGGCTTTGTTGCCATATCAGGCCAGAATATCTTTGAAAAGGGGAACTTTGACTTGAAATATAAGGATTATTATATGTTCTTATGATAAAGGTTTATTCTTATTTATATTTATACTTAAATTTTCACCAACTGGTTTGCTGTGGCTTTTTAAATCATTGTTATATTTTGCGATGCTTCAAGCAAAGTATAATGCATATACTAACACATATATGCATATATATATATATATGTGTGTGTGTGTATCTATATATGTATATATATATATATATATGTGTGTATGTGTATCTATATATGTATATATATATATATATGTGTGTATGTGTATCTATATGTATGTATATATATATATATATATATATGTGTGTGTGTGTGCATATGCATGCATGTTTGTGTGTGTATATATATATTATATATGTGCATATATATCCATATATATATCTATTGAAATACAAACAAAGTATCAAATATTCCATAGAAGAACCTATTTATTTATTTGTATATTTATCTATCTACAAAAGGTAGAATTAATCCAGTTTCCCTCTCCCCGCCTCACCACATGTTGAATACTTCCTCAGGCCCCCTTCCCCTCCTCTTCTCCCCTAATACTGACACACACTCCTACCTTTACATCTACTACATACTCATAAAACATTATTTCAAAATCATTTCATAGGCCCAAATATGGGTTGACTACAAAAGGCTTCCACTTTCATTAGGTGTGGTGTATCCAAGGGTAACATGGCTCAACAGAGCCCACACTACCTCAAGTGTAGAAACAGGGTATGGTGTCCTCATGGGTAGATAATGTACCTCCAGCATAGTACACACCATCTCAAGGTTAATGGAACAGGGTGTGGTGTGTCCATGGGTAAATAATATACCCCCAAACATAACCCACACTACCACAAGGCTAATGGAACAGGGTGTGGTGTCTCCATGGGTAGATAATGTACCCCCAAAATAACCCACACTACCTCAAGGCTAATGGGACAGGGTGTGGTGTGTCCATGGGTAGATAATGTACCCCAAACATAACCCACACTACCTCAAGGTTAATGGAACAGTGTGTGGTGTATCCATGGGTAGATAATGTACCCCAAACATAACCCACACTACCTCAAGGTTAATGGAACAGGGTGTGGTGTGTTCATGGGTAGATAATGTACCCCCAGGCAAAAGCCACACTACCTCAAGGTTAATGGAACAGGGTGTGGTGTGTTCATGGGTAGATAATGTACCCCCAGGCAAAAGCCACACTACCTCAAGGTTAATGGAACAGGGTGTGGTGTGTTCATGGGTAGATAATGTACCCCCAGGTAAAAGCCACACTACCTCAAGGCTAATGAAATCACACTACAAATGGTTAAAGAAAGAGAATTAAGTGATCAATTGGGACTTGAACCTTCAGTGACATATATATTTACATTCATACATGTACACATACAAAAAATACATAAACACACACATATACATACATGCATACGTATAAACATACACACACACAAACAAAACCTACATATATATATAAAACATACATACATACACATAAGAAAATTACTTACACACATACACATACATATATGTACATAACTGTTTACATACATACATATATACATGTGTTATAGGAACACCAAGGTCACGTGTACCATAGTTTGGTAGTGTGCTGTGATATATTATTATTATGTAACAATGTTTTCTATTTTCACGTAAGTAATGTATTGTTATGTTTTCTTTATTGTCTCCCCTTGTTTTTACCCTGGATTTATCTGAATAATTTCTGAAATGAGAATAAAACTGATATAAATAAAATAAAAATTTAAATGAACAGAAATCTATTTAAATGTTTTGTCCAATCTCAGTCTGAAGTTTTCATTTATTTTTTCAGTAACAAACAGCGTACAATGTATATACAATCATAAATATATATATATCATAGTACAAAGCATAAATGAACTAAGTGAGAAATTAGGAATAAGAGGGATCAGATGCTGTTTACTCGAGAGAAGACTACGTCGGTATGGTCACGTGATGCGCAGGAAAGACGACAGCTGTATAAAAAAAGTGCAGGATGATCAAAATTGATAGAAGCTACGGAGTAGGCAGACCCAGAAAAACCTGGGACGATTTGATAAATTCCGACCTTACACACTTACACCTCTCCAAGACAATATCACTGGACCGAGATCTTTGGCGCCACGCAGTAATACAGAAGACCCGCCATGCCTAAGTACAAAGGGAAACCTACAGTCAGTAGGCACCTCTTAACCAAAAATACACCCCCACCCCTTTTTCTGTAAAGTTATGTTGGTACCACAACATCCAGTCCTAAATAAATGAGGTCGTGTAGGTGTCACGACAAAAAAAAAACATACAGTCCACGCTGTAATGTGGCCGTGTAACACGGTCAAAACCTCCCAGTGGTTGGTGTTATGAAGGGCATCCAGCCGTAGAAAACCTGCCAGACGAGTAAGAGAACCAATCTTACCTCAAGTGGGACAATTCCCGTCTAAACCCATGCTAACGTGGAAGATAGACGTTAAACGATGATGAACACAGGTGGGTCATATCCATAGAAATAGAACACTCAGTCAGGGTGTAGAATGTTTATCTTGGATTTCAGTAATACCAAATGTAAATACAGAATATTATAATGAACATCAAATTACCGCGAGGGCGAGAGGGCAACGTGAAATCCCAAAACCGGTGTCACAATTTTACACTATTATTCTCAAAACAATGTCGAATATTTTATTTTGAAATTTTATTTATCTTCTATCGCTGCACCTTCCGTATTTATAATCGAATAAATAGATTTAAGATTTTAATACTTTAAATATATAAAACGTTCAGTAAGTTCTCTGGTAGGAGTAATGGGTATTCATTCTTTCGTAATGAGGTATCGGGTTCAATATCGAGCTGGCGCTGCAGACGTGTATATATATATGGAAGAAGTTTAGGGAGCTGCTTCCTCAGTTGACAACGAAGGGTTTCTCCATGCAAATGAAAGGTCAGTTGTATGAGGCCAGTTTCAGATACGTGATGCTGCATTGTAGTGAGGCAGGGGAAGCAACTGCGGAGGATATGCGAAGGCTGGAGAGAAAACGAAGCATGCATGCTAGAATGGATGTTCAATGTCAGTGTACGTAAACAAACAAACATGGTATACAGAGGTAGGCGACAGAAGACAGCATATATGTAGAGAGAGGGGGGTCCTCCCAACCCCTTGTTTCTACAGCTTGATACCCACTCTACAGCATGTACTGGGTGTTTTTATTGTGTAGATCACCAGCACTAGGGAGATTGTCATTTTCTTGGGTCCTCCCAATACTTTGACAAACCTTCTCCGACTGGATGCCCTTCTTAACCTCAACCCCCTGACAATGTGTAGTGGGTGCATTTATCGTGTAGATTACCAACACTAGAAAGGTTGTTTGTGACTGTGACACAAGTGAAGGGTCCTCTCATATTTTAGGCATGGTTTCTACGACAGGTTACCCTTCCTATCGCCATTCTTATGGAATGTAGGGGGTACATTTTCGTAGCACCATCATTGGACAGGTTGTTGGTCAGAGACCCAACTGTAAAGCCCTCTTTGCTCTTTGAGGGCTATAACTATGAAGTTATGGGAATTTGGCAGGGCAATGGGTAAAGTGTAGGAGTGGCTTAATAGTGTATGGGGAGAGGGAGAATGTAGTATGTATATATACACACATACTTATCTAAGTAAGAAAATATATACATATGTATGTGTTTGTGTGCATTTCTACATGTTTGTTTAAAGTGTTTTGTTATATGTGAAATGTAGCCAAATGTGATGCATCAGTGTTGTATCTGTGTGTGGATAAAGGGAAGTAATAGAAAATGTGTGTGTGTGTGTGTGCATTTCTACATGTTTGTTTAAAGTGTTTTGTTATATGTGAAATGTAGCCAAATGTGATGCATCAATGTTGTATCTGTGTGTGGATAAAGGGAAGTAATAGATGCAGGTTAGAGGAAAAGGGGCAGTGTATATAGGCCATTGGGGGCCTATATATATACTTATGGTAAACATGTTGATTAATTAAAGTGGCATATACAACACACCGATTAGTTAATAATGATGTAATTAGATTGAAGTATTCGAAGTCATGTGTTTTCTTCCAAATATAATTTATTGCTTATGTCCAATCCCCTGTGAACTTTAGTTCCACTCTACAGGTGTGTGCAGTTGATTGACCATCTACCACTCCCACTAGGCATTTAGAACCATTAAAGTAAGCCTATATGACACACCAAAACCACCCTCCTCTACAGTTGGTGAGATACTAAGGTCACAGAGTTAAATTCGCTCTAATATTTTTTGCTGTGCCACTGGGTTTCATATTATAGATTTATTGTTATCAGCACAACCACCTTATAGGGTGGCCTGTAGGGATTTTATGATGTGGCAGGACTGTTGAAGAGCAGGTGTGGAGTTTGGCTAGTTTTCCATGGCTTGGGCACATAATATATACAAATAATTTATATAAAACTAACCGAATTACCAGCATCTTGCTGCGTTTCACACATTGTTTTTTGTAAGAAAGTGGTGATTGATATTAAATCAGTGATATAATTTATGGAGAAAAACTCTGCATTTCAATATTAACCAAAGTAAAATGTAATGCATGAAAAACATTATATTTTGTAATATATCAAATCAAAATTACATTATTAAATCTTATTCTTATTTTGTTTCTTGTAAATAATATTTTTAAAAATATCAATTCAAAACTTTTGTGAATAGGCATCATATCTTGTCATTTAGCTATGGTTTAAATTTGATATAAATCGAAAGGAAAAAAGTTTCAGCGGGGGTTTGTGCCTCCGGGGAACCCCAATAGGGGTTTTAACCCCATTATATATATACAACTAGATATATTATATTTATTTAATTATATATATAAAATGTATATATATTTAATAAAATATATTTTAAAAAATACATTTATATATATATATACATTATGTACGTATGTATTAATATATATAGTAATTATTTATTATTAATATAAATATATATATACTATATATAAAATGGGAAGTATACAATCTAAAAAGAATCGAACTCACGATCGTGAAGTCGCAATGGCTTTAAATACTTTGCGCATGCGTAATTGGCCTAATTCTGTATCGCAAAAACAAAATGGCCGCTGGAACAATCTCTCTTTTTTCCAACCCGAATGAAAAACGTTAAAAACTTGGATTTTACTATTTATAAGGAGGTAAAGTAAAGTTTTATGTTTATTTCCTTCCATAAACGTCAACAATAATTATTGAAAAGATAGTTTTGTTCTACTACTACAACATCTCCCCGTGGTGTTGTATTTCAATGGTGCTTATTGCTACGTGATAGATTGATCATGCTATATTATCTTATGCAAGAACGTTACGTTTCCAAAGCAATCCAGGTTAACAGACAGATATGATGTTGTCATTGCGTATGTCTGTTCCACTTTACATGTGTGTGGAGTTGATTGTCAATCTGCCATTCCTAGTAAGTAGTTAGAACCATACCTACATGGCACTCCAAAACCACCCTCCTCCATAGCTGGTCAATTCCAGGTGAGAGGGTGATTGAAGCAGTTTAAGGACGTATACTTCTCGTGGGAACCTCTACGGCCAGCTACTTCTCGTAGGATCATCTTGGTCAATGCCAGGTTAGATGGGGACATGAGCACTTTAAAGGCGTAAACATCTCGTACGATCCTATACGGCCAGCTAAACCATAATCAGTGCCTACTTAGAGGTCGTAAACATCTCGTAGCATCCTCTACAATCAGCTAAACCCTGGTCACTAAAACCACCCTCCTCCACAGTTGGTGAATTCCAGGTGAGAGGGCGATTGAAGCACTTTAATGGCGTAAATATCTCGTACGATCCTCTACGGCCAGCTATACCTTGGTCAATGCCAGGTTAGATGGTGAAATAGGCAGTTTAATGCCGTATATTCTCGTGGTATATCCTCTACGGCCAGCTAAACCATGATCAGTGCCTGTTTAGAGGGTGTAAACATCTCGTAGGAACCTCTACAGCCAGCTAAACCCTGGTGAATGTCGTGAGAGGGCAATTGAAGCACTGTTTAAATAATTATTTAAACGTTTCTGAAGAGAGAAACTAAGAATGTATATCAAGGCTCTAAAGAATGTTGAAGTGTCTTAAGACAACGCTGTCAAGTGCATTTCTAAACTTTGCAGTTTTGACACATCTATACGTTTCGGCACTTGTATCCCTAATACTCCTTCTTTTTCATACGCTCTTTTGTCTATTTCCCTTCTCTGACCATCTGGTCACTTCTTGTATTAGTCTGTCTCTACTTCACCCCCCTCTGCTACAGAACAGTAAATTAATTTATCAACCCAGCCAAGATGAAAGGCAAACCTAACCATAACAGGAGGGTTTCGACTCAGAAAGTCGCAACTAAATATTGTAAAACAACCTGTCCGACATTCTAGCGATACTGAGTGTTGTAACATAAAAAATACCAAAGAAACACCGTATGTCAATACGGCATTCATATCAGGAGTTAGAGGATGTCAATACAGCGCCCTTAATAGGAGTTACAGGACAATACCATACCATATATATAAATTCTGTACTTAGACACGGGAAGGGACGAGCTCTGCCAGGCTTTAAAAATACCGTTGCCGCCGTGGCCACTGTGAAAAACGACTTTTACGGGTCTTGGGACAATGCTCACCCCATGACATCAAGATCATCCTGACGGACCCAAACGCTCACATCATCATCATCTGCCGGGTCCACAGAAGAGCTCAACTCGACAATACTGATCATCGGTTGCTGGTTGTGAACGGACCCTGACACCAAGTCTGGGTGTGACGTCCTTTTAAACTCAAAACCCCTTCCCAAACGGCCCTTTTTAAATTGTCGCCAGCGCTGCTCAACAGGATACACATGAAAGTAATTCGTTCGGAATACATATTTTTTCATAAAAAAAATTGTTAATGCGTTGTATATATTTATTCCTAATAAATGTAGCGGTCCTGGCGTCAGTACAGAGGTAAGTAATCTATATTTTTAATTATTCATTGAAGAAAAAGATATAAACGAAATGAATGGAGGTAATTCGTTCGGAATTGAAATTTTCATGAGAAAATTGTTAGTGCGTTGGTCTCAAGACGATACTTTTAATGAATATAATTTCATAATTTATAGAGAAAAAAAGGTTCAGAGCTCGAATCCCTCATCGTCACCATACCACCAATGCGCTAATAATTTTCTTGTAAAAATATCTTTACTCAGAACCCCAAATTACCTCCCTTCGTTTCGTTTATATTTTTTTTAAACAAAAATTGTGAAAAGTACCCATAAGTATGTGTTTCCAACTCAGTAGAATTGCGGCCTTCGAGGTGGCGCGCGAGCTGCGTCTCGGATCGCCAGTCCCAGTGACTGACGTTCGTTTCGTAGTGGCGTGCGACTGCTAAAAGGGCCTGGGACTGTCTGGGCCGGTACGTAGATACTGGCCCGTCCCAGACCACCTCGGAGAATATTTTTGCTAAAAAAAACGTGAATTATCTCCCCTTGGATTTTAAAAATCCATTTTCATTTAGTTAATTTTTCCAAAACACTAATTTCATATAGAATTTTTTTTTCGACTTTTCAAAAACACTAATTTCATATAGAATTTTTTTTTCGACTTTTCAAAAACACTCGTTTCATATAGAATTTTTTTTCGAGTTTTCAAAAACACTCGTTTCATATAGATTTTTTTTTTTTGACACTTTCAAAAACACTTATTTCATATAGATTTTTTTTTTTTTTCGACTCTTCAAAAACACTCATTTCATATAGAATTTTTTTCAACTTTTCAAAAACACTCGTTTCATATAGAATTTTTTTTTCGACTTTTCAAAAACACTCATTTCATATAGAATTTATTTTCGACTTTTCAAAAACACACATTTCATATAGAATTTTCTTTTCGACTTTTCAAAAACACTCGTTTCATATGAATTTTTTTTTCGACTTTTCAAAAACACTCGTTTCATATGAAGTTTTTTTTCGACTTTTCAAAAACACTCATTTCATATAGAATTTATTTTCGACTTTTCAAAAACACACATTTCATATAGAATTTTCTTTTCGACTTTTCAAAAACACTCGTTTCATATGAATTTTTTTTTCGACTTTTCAAAAACACTCATTTCATATAGAATTTTTTTTCGACTTTTCAAAAACACACATTTCATATGAATTTTTTTTCGACTTTTCAAAAACACTCGTTTCATATGAATTTTTTTTTCGACTTTTCAAAAACACTCGTTTCATATAGAATTTTTTTTCGACTTTTCAAAAACACTCGTTTCATATGAATTTTTTTTTCGACTTTTCAAAAACACTCGTTTCATATGAATTTTTTTTTCGACTTTTCAAAAACACTCGTTTCATATAGATTTTTTTTTACGACTTTTCAAAAACACTCGTTTCATATAGATTTTTTTTTCGACCTTTCAAAAACACTCGTTTCATATAGATTTTTTTTTTCAACTTTTCAAAAACACTCATTTCATATAGATTTTTTTTTCGACTTTTCAAAAACACTCATTTCATATAGATTTTTTTTTTGACACTTTCAAAAACATACAATTCATATAGAATTTTTTTTCGGCTTTTCAAAAACACTCATTTCATATAGATTTTTTTTTGACACTTCATCTAGTTTCTTTTTAGACACTTCAGTTAGATTCTTAATTTCTTTTCTTCTTAGACACTTCATTTAGATTCTTTTTTTTTAGACACTTCATTTAGATTCTTTTTTTAGACACTTCATCTAGATTCCTAGTTTCTTTTTTAGACACTTCATCTAGATTCTTAGTTTCTTTTCAGACACTTCATTTAGATTCTTTTTTTTTTTAGACACTTCATCTAGATTCTTAACTTTTTTTTTTATACTGTTCAAGGGAGACAACTCCTACTCTGAAAGAGTTACCTCCCTTTAATAAGACTCTGTTCAAGGGAGATAACTCTTATTTTGAAAGAGTTACCTCCCTTTATTTTTGAAAATCTGCTTAGTTTCTTTATTTAGAAACTTCGTATACACTTACGTTCTTTATAGTACGTCTTACTCATTTTCTTGTAGACTCTTGATTTCTTTATTCATTTTTGTGAAAATAAACTGAACACAATTCGTATATAAGAGATAAACTTTCTTTATTCATTTTTGGCAAAATAAACTGTATAATATAATATGTAATTTTTCTTTATTAACAGAAACTACGCCATTCCCACTTGTTACGGCAAACAACACAGCATATGAACTTGAAGGCTGGACATCTGTAAAAAGAAATGAAAGTCATTTACATACGTTATCAATAAAAAGAATATTAAACTTTATAAAATTCACCCGATTTTGTCTTTTCTTATATATATATATTTAAATGGACGAAACTAAGAATGTATATAAAGTTTCTTAAAGAAATAAAGAAAATAAGAATGTAAATGCTTATTGGTTACGTAGATTAACAGTTAAAGCGATATCGATCTGGTTAATATTTGATTACGATGATGATATCTAACAAAAAAACAACAGCAACAACTAAGAATGTAGACGAGTTTCTAAAGAAAGAAACTTCAACTACATTCTTAATTGTTTTTTAGGAATGACAATGACGAAACAAGAAACTAAGAATGTAAATGAAGTGTTGAAAAGGAACAAAGAAAGTAAATGAACTTTCGTAAGAAGAAACTAAGAATGTAAATGGTTCTATGTTACGTGGGTTAATGTGATATCGATCTAGTTAACACTAACTAACAGTTAAGTGTTGAAAAGGAACAAAGAATCGTAAGAAGAATGTAAATGGTTATTGGTTACGTAGATTAACAGTTAAAGCGATCTGGTTAATCCTTACGGGGTCGATAAAATAAAGTACCAGTAATGCACTGGATATTTGCTGGCCTTGTGCCTAAAGTAGAAACAATTTGATTACGACGATAATATCTAAAAAAAACAACAGCAACAACTAAGGATGTAGACGAGTTTCTAAAGAAAGAACCTTCATCTACATTCTTAGTTGTTTTTGAGGAATCTCAATGACGAATAAATGTAAATGGTTCTGTTACGTGGGTTAATGTGATATCGATCTACTTAACACTAACTAAAAGCTAAGTGTTGAAAAGGAACAAAGAATCGTAAGAAGAAACTAAGAATGTAAATGGTTCTGTTACGTGGGTTAATGTGATATCAGACTAGTTAACACTAACTAACAGTTAAGTGTTGAAAAGGAACAAAGAATCGTAAGAAGAAACTAAGAATGTAAATGGTTCTGTTACGTGGGTTAATGTGATATCGATCTAGTTAACACTAACTAACAGTTAAGTGTTGAAAAGGAACAAAGAATCGTAAGAAGAAACTAAGAATGTAAATGGTTCTGTTACGTGGGTTAATGTGATATCGATCTAGTTAACACTAACTAACAGTTAAGTGTTGAAAAGGAACAAAGGATCGTAAGAAGAAACTAAGAATGTAAATGGTTCTGTTACGTGGGTTAATGTGATATCGATCTAGTTAACACTAACTAAAAGTTAAGTGTTGAAAAGGAACAAAGAATCGTAAGAAGAAACTAAGAATGTAAATGGTTCTATGTTACGTGGGTTAATGTGATATCGATCTAGTTAACACTAACTAACAGTTAAGTGTTGAAAAGGAACAAAGGATCGTAAGAAGAAACTAAGAATGTAAATGGTTCAAAACGTAAGTCATCGTGAGTTCGATTCTCAGACCGGACTTTGCGTTGTGTCCTTGAGCAAGACACTTTATTTCAAGTTGCTCCAAATCACACAGTAGCAATTAGTTGGACAACAAAAGGTTTCTTTCTACGTACAAGAGAATATATGTGTGCGAGAAATGAAGCTGCCATGCTTCGTTGGGTATGAAAGAAATAAAGATAATAAAAATGTAGCTGTATATAGAGGTTTTTTAGAAGGAAAGGTATATGAAGTGTGACATAAAGTGTGTGTATTTAATAAAATGTAAGACAGTTCGAGTATAGAGCAAAGAAAACATTACATACCTCCATACATGAGGGAAGTAATATCCAAAATGAATTTTTTTCAAATAACCGGAAGTCAATAAAAAAAGAGAAGAGATCCATAAAGAGGAGGTAACTCTAAATAAAGGGAAAGGAAAAATAATTGCTCACCCAGTCCAGGACACAGGCTTGCATATAGCCAGCCTGCAAATAGTTCCGACTGCCGAAGCCGCGATTCGAGACATAGAACGGCCACGCCATACATAAGTAGGCGATGAAGTCCGAACAGCTACGCGCGTCGCCACGCGAAGCCACAGTAATACTCTGTAAATTAGTCATATTTATAGCTAAAATTTTGTTTGTTTTTTAAAAAGAATATAGAAGCGGAAAGAAAGCTAGATAACACGCCCCAAAATATATTCTGTGTGTTACCTTACTCTCATTCCGTTTCTATATATAAATTAATTTAAAAGATATATGCCGAACAATTAATATGTAAGTTAATATACATGTTTTTGTAAATTGAAAAATTAGTATATATCATCATCATCACCGTTTTACGTCCGTTCTTCCACGCTAGCATGGGTTAGACGAGTTGTCCTGTTGTGGGCAGTGTCTGGTCGGCTGACCATGTCTTGCTCATACAGGAACTGATTTTGGCTTGATTTCTACAGCTGGATGCCCTTCCTAACACCAACCTCATTTACAGTGAGTGCTGGGTCCTTTTTCCGTGGCGCCGACACGTCCACTTTACAGTGTGGGCTGGGTGCTTTTTTGCCGTGGCACCTCCACGACCACCTTGCAGTGGGAGGGTGTGGGGGCATATTGTCTATATGCTTCAGCTTGTACCCATGGGAGGTCGGGTATTCTGTATTACTGCGTGACGCCAGAAGTCACGGTCGTGTGTCATCGCCTTTGAGAGGTGTAATTGGGTAAGGTCGGCTTTTATCACCTCATCCCAGGTCTTCTTGGGTCTCCCCACTCCGCGGTTTCCATCGATTTCTAGTGCTATGCAGCTGTCATCCTTCATACGCATCACATGTCCATACCAACTCAACCGCCTCTCCTGCACACAGCATTTGATTCCTCTTATGCTCATTTATGCTTTTTCGTTCGCGTATATTACTATTACACATCCATTGGAGCATGCAGGCTTCGTTTCTTTCTAATCTACGTAAGTCTTCCACCTTCAGCGCCCAGGTCTCACTACCATCTAACATTGTTGTTCGGATACACGCATCATACAGTCTGCCTTTCATTTTGAGGGAGAAGCCTTTTGCAGCTAGCAGTGGCAGTAGTTCCCTGAACTTCTTCCATCCCGTTCTTACCCTAGTTATTGTACTTTCTGAACACCCACCTCCACTGCTAATTCGGTCACCTAGGTAGCAGAAGCTGTCTACTGTTTATACAGAGCCCTCCCAGAGATTGGTGGTACTTGTTTCCTGTGGCTGTTTGCTGCTTGCTGTCCCAGCACAGCTGCTGCATGTGAAGCCTACATTCTTAATTAAGCTTCCTGAGATCCCGCTACATCGCTTGTGTACCCATTGTTTGCATTTGGGGTAGAGAATGGAGTTCCTACCTACACCTTTCCTACATACTGAGCAAGGCCATTTCCCTGAGGGGATCTGGGTTCTGTTTTCTCGTCTACTTACAAGGACCTTAGTCTTTGTCATGTTGACTTTGAGACCCTTTCTTTCTAGTCCCTGCTTCCAAGTTTGGAATTTCTTCTCTAGTTCTACCATAGATTCAGCTATAAGTGCGAGGTCATCAGCATACAGGAGTTCCCATGGGCATCCGGTCTTAAACTCCTCCGTTATTGCCTGCAGGACTATGATGAACAGGAGAGGGCTAAGAACAGAGCCCTGGTGGACACCAACCTGTACGCTAAATTCCTCGCTATACTCATTGCTAATCCTAACTTTGCTGACTGCTCCCCTTTATATATATACATATATAACGAAGGAAATGTAGTAAGGAACCAAGTGGACCATAACGCACCAAAGTACTCAATACTTAGGGTAGTAGAGTGGGTAATAGGAACAAGTAAGACCCCGACGGCTGAGCTCAAGCTTCTGAGTACAGAATTAGCCGTCGAAACGGCTTGAGCTCAGCCGTCGGGGTCTTACTTGTTCCTATATATATATATATAAAGTTTGTTCTAAGTTTATCATTGGGTTTCCTTGTTAAGTGTCTCAGAGTACAATAGGTACTGATAGGTTATTGAAGGATTTACTCCCTAACTACTGAGTGTACTGGAACGACATGAAATAAAGTTTTTTTTCTTTTACACTTGAGTGTGTTGGTTGCTAATAACACAGAAAGAAGTATACCACAGATTTCTTCCAGAGAAAGCTTTTAACAAAGTTCCCTGTTCCATTATCTGGAGTAAGAGAGACAGGCAAAGTTTAACTGGCCGTAGGAGATCCTACGAGAAGTTTATGATCTTAAACTTCTTATTTCACCATCTGACCTGGCATTGACCAAGATTTAATTAACTGTAGAGGACCAGGGTTTAGCTGGCCCTAGAAAAGCCTA
>OZ024753.1:31904324-31931824 GCA_964016885.1 Eledone cirrhosa
TAGGCCACATACTTTCATTGTAATATAACAGTATGATCCTGCTTCACAGCTAGTATTTATCATCACTTGTTTTATAAAACAAGACATTTCATAAAACACTAACAACTCTGCCATTCTATTATGTTAAGTTATTTGATGCCATATCACTTGAAACAATCTCGAGTTCTACGATACAAAGCTGTTGGTTTTAAAGTGTTTATATTTATCTAAAACCCATCTTTTATAATATTATAGAAACTTTTGTTGAGTTATACTCCAAATACCATCTTGATAATGAGAAAGTTAAACATATATTATTGAATTCCTCCAAAGTTAAAATTTTCAAAATTATTTGAAAATCATAGGCAGTGTCTTTCATTAGAAACATGGTAATGAAAGGGTTAGAAAATATTAGAATCTTATATGTAAAGTTGAACTATGTGTTTTAATAACATTAGATACTGTGTCTGTAACGTTATGAAATTCTTTTTTAATATTCTCTGCTGTAATTAGTTGGGAGGGTATATGACTATAGGTTTTATCATCATCATCATCATCATTGTTTTAATGCCTGCTTTCCCTGTTAGCAAAGGTTTAGATGGGTCTACAAAGACCAAGACAGTATTGAAGTGGGGCTATGAACTTCCAGACAGGCCATGGATTTGCATCTCACTTACGTAAGGTCTCACATTCTACCAAGTTCAGAAGATAGGTTGTCATGTAGTTGACACAACTGAAGTGTCCTCTCTGTGTTTGGCAAGCTTCCTACATCCAGATGCCCTTCCTATCACTATTTGCTATATTGTTAAATTGAAGAGTAAATTTAAAGAATATCCCTAATTTGTGAGTACTCCATAGTGGGGTTATATTATTGAAGAAAAGCCTCATGGTGAGATTATATTAATAATGAAGTCAGATCTTGTAGTGGGGTTATATTAACCCTTTCGATACCAACCCACCTGAAACCAGCCCTGGTTGTATGATACAAAAAAGCTCATTTCAAAATGTTCATATCTAAATTAAAACATCCAATCATAATTTTATGTAAGAACCTTTTGCTAAGTAATGCTCTAAACATCAGCTTAATAATGAATAAGTTAAGCTATATTATTTAATTCCTTCAAGTTCTTCATTATTTTCAAAATAAATTGAAACTTGGTCTATGTATTTCATTAGAAGTATGGTAGCAAAAGGGTTATTAAAGAAAGACATGAAGAATAGTACATAACCTAACTATTTTGCTACCATATTTGGAATTAAAACGCTACCTATGATTTTCAAATTATGTTTTAGTTAAAGAATTTCGATGGATTTAGTAATATAACTCATCATCTTGTTATTAAGCTGGTAGTTGGAATATAAATTGCAAATGTTATTACATAAAATTGTGAAGGAAGACTTTTAGATAAATATAAACATTTTGAAACAAACAACCTTATACCATAGAACCAGGGGTGGTTTCTGGCAGATTGGTATTGAAAAGATTAAAACTATAATAAGACAGAATTAATAAAAATAAGATTGTTACGATGGCCATGAGATTCCATCCTTGATGCTGTATTAACAGTATCTCCAAACAGACAATATCTGGGCATTTTTGATCCAACTACTCCAGCACATACAGGACCTGCAATTAAAAAAATAAATATATAATATATCATCATCGTTTTACATCTATTTTCTATTCTGGTTTGACATGTTGACATGGTTTGAGAATCATGTCTTAATCATATGTCCTATTTTTGGCATGGTTTCTACAACTGGTTACCCTTCCTGATTGCAACCACTTTACAAAGTGACACCAGCACTACCACTTTACAGTGTGTACTGAGTGTATTTTATCATGACACCAGCACTACCATTTTACAGAGTGTACTGGGTGTATTTTTTTGTGACACCAGCACCACTACTTTACAGTGTAGTGTGTGCATTTTATTGTGGTACCATGTTACAGAGTGAACTTGATGCATTTTATTGTGGCACCAGCACTGCCATGTTACAGAGTGAACTCGGTGCATTTTATTGTGGCACCAGCACTACCATGTTACAGAGTGAACTCGGTGCATTTTATTGTGGCACCAGCACTACCATGTTACAGAGTGAACTCGGTACAATTTATTGGAGACTGCAGTAAATAATGGGAATAAAGATTAGTATTTATAAATATTATAAAAATATGTTAACATCATTAATTATATTATACATCATCCTTATTATCGTTTGTATGTCTTCTTTTCCATGTTTACATGAGTTGGACAAGTTTTCTCCATTACTGTCTCACCACATGTTCCTTTGTCATATCCTTTGTGAGTTTTATCGTCCTGAGATCAGCTGTCACCGCTTCTGCTTATGTCTTCATTGATTGGGCTTCCTCTTCTGTGACTACCTTACATTGAGTGAACTAGCTCAGCATGAAATGAAGTATTTTATTCGAAACACAATGCACTCTCTGATCCAAGAATCGAAACCTCGAAACCACAACCTTCTGATTGTAAGTCCAACACCCTTACCACTAGGCCGCATGACTTCACTATATGTTGAGTCAATGCTATTGTTAGTTTACATTATATGTTTCTCCTACTTTGACCAGTTTTATGGAGACTGCTCTGGAATATTTCCCATATGTTTTCCTCTGTCATAAATGCCAGAATACAGGAATACATTAGCAGTACTACTGTACAACAACAGCAATGCTATAAAATATATAAGCTACATAAAATGTTCTATCATTATAACTTCTTCTCTTTGATCTTTCCTGAATTGACTTTTACTAAAGACTAAATCAGTTGTGTTCAAACATATCTGTAATTGTGTGTGTGTGTATATATATATATATATATATATATATATATATATATATCTGTAATATATACACATATATATATATGTATGTGTATATATATATGTATGTATGCGTAATATATATATGGTGGTAAAATGACTTATCTTTCATCTTATATTTGATATTCTTCCTAAGCTAAAAGACCTGTCCATTAATGGTATACATATTCACACATGTGTGTGTGTATGTATATGTGTATATATATATATATATATATATAGGAATGAATCTCTCACTCGCTCTCTCTCATATATATATATATATATATATATATATATATATATATATATATATGTATATGTATATATATATATATATGTGTGTGTGTGTAAGTATGTATGTAGTGTGATAATGGCTGTTTCCATCTTATCTTTGATGTCTGTTATAAGAGGTCTGTAAGCTAATGGTATGCTCACATACATACATGAATCATCGTTATCATCATATAACATTGACTTTCCCTGCTAGGAAGGGTTGGATAGGACTACATAGACCAAGTCAGAACTAAAGCAGGGCTGCTGAACTTCCAGACAGGCTAGGGAATTTACATCTCACTTAGATATGTGTGAATAAATACTCTATCTATTTCTAAGGCGGGTAAAATTCCCGAGATCCATGGACGAGTTCTCTCCAGCGGTCTCTGCCCCTCATTATCGCTGCCATGTCCTGCATCTCCAACAGACCAGTGTCTGTCCTTAGGGAATCAACATACTTTAACCTTGGTCTTCCTCTTCCCAAAGGAGCACTGAGTAGAGACCTGAAAATCCGCCTCTTCATTGCTGTAGTGGAGTCTGTGCTGCTGTATGGGTCTGAGACTTGGACACTGACCAAGAAACTCACTCAGATGGTGGATGGGTGCTACACGAGAATGCTGAGGATGGCTCTGAACATTAATCAGTATACACTGAGGATGAAAAACTCAGAGCTGTATGGGAGCCTCCCAAAAGTCAGCTCAAAAGTGACACAGAGGAGACTGAGGTTAGCTGGACATGCTCACCGACACCCAGAGTTGACATTGCACTCTATCTATGCATATGTGTGTATATGTGTATGTGTGATTATGTGTCAGTATATGCATGGATGTATGTGTATATATGTGAGTGTAGTTACCTTTGAAACTTTAAAATAGTATCAATAATACTAAATGAAACCAGATCACTCCAGTTCTCATTCATCATTAGAAGCCTACTTAACTTCCTATCTTACAATGCTAATTCATCTATTCTCCATATATTACAGCTATTGTTAATACTGACATTGTTAGTCTAATTACAATCTTGTTACACAAACCATCATCATCATCATTAGCCCTTTTGATATCAAACCAGATCTTCTTCTATGATATAAAACTATATATTCTAAAGTGTTTCAGCCTTTAGACTTTCTTAATTTTGTTTCTACCAACCCTCTATTCTGAGATCTTTCCTGAACACCATTCGTACCAGTCTTGGGGAGATCTAAAAATTGATTATGGGATTAACCCATCTTCCTCTAAGACAGAGATTCTCAAACTTTTACAGCCACATAATACCCTCAGCACCCCCACCCCTATTTCAGAGAGACCTGCCTACACGAAAATTGTAAATAATATATAAAAAATAAAATCGTTAATTTGTATATAATAAATAATATCATATATACTATGTATAAATAAATATTACATATTTTTTTTATTTAACTATATTTATATATAATTGTTTCTAATTTTGGCACAAGGCCAGCAATTAACCAGTACATCACTGGTACTTTATTTTATCGACCCCATAAGGATGAAAGGCAAAGTTAACCTCATTATATTTATATATAATATGTATCATTTGATATTTGATATACTATTATATCATCTCTACCACCCCCTTTGACTGCAGCACCCCCTGGCCCTTCTCAATGGCTCCCAGGGGGCAGTAGCACCCACCTTGAGAATCTTAGTTCAAAGTCATAGATAAAGAACAAATAAATATATGCAACTGAATCCTCTGTGGTTTTATAGATTCTTGAACGAAAAGATGATAAATGAATCAGTGAAATTTCCCTCAATTATGAATTACACCTCTCAAAGGCGATGACACATGACCGTGACCTCAGGCGTCATGTGTCATCGACTTCCCACGGATACAAGCCGAAGCTGAATTATATAGACAATATGCCCCCACCCTCTCCAACTGCAAAGAGGTCGTGGAGGTGCCATGGCAAAAATGCACCCATCCCACACTGTAAAGTGGTCATGTAGGCGCCACGGAGAAAAAGCACCCAGCACTCACTGTAAATGAGGTTGGTGTTAGGAAGGGCATCCAGCTGTAGAAATCAAGCCAGAATCAGTTCCCATATGAGCAAGACAAGGTGAGCCGACTGGACACTGCCCACAACAGGACAACACGTCTAACCCATGCTAGCGTGGAGAACGGACGTAAAACGGTGGTGATGATGATGATGATGATGATTTGAGTTGAAGGGACTCAAATATAGTGTGAAGGAGAGAATGTTGTATTGATATGGAATCATGCTATATAGTGATCATGGCATCTGGATAAAGAAGCACCAACAGTTCCAAGTGGAAGAGGCTTGCAATGGTGAAAGAACAAGGAAAACTTGTGCTGAATTGGTGAAGACTGATTTCTGGAGGTTGAATCTCTGAGAAGGTGACAAGTGAACACAACAAGTGGTGAGATGCTGTTTTGGACAAGATATCTCCAACCCATTCAATCATAGAAAAACTTGGTTATACATATATGTGTTAATTATTTCCGTAGAAAAGGCAAAGAAAAAAGAGTGCTCTATGTATTGTACAGAGCTATTTAATTACATAATAAACAACACAACATAATTATTCCATTACCAAAGTTTCAGGAGATTAGACGATCTGATGAATGAGCTAGACGTTTCTGTAAGGATCATCTAGTTTCCTGAAACCTTTGGTAATGAAATAATTATATTGTGTTGTTTATTATGTAATTATATATATATATATCATCATCATCATCATCACCGTTTTACGTCCGTTCTTCCACGCTAGCATGGGTTAGACGGGTTGTCCTGTTGTGGGCAGTGTCTGGTCGGCTGACCTTGCCTTGCTCATACAGGAACTGATCTGGCTTGATTTCTACAGCTGGATGCCCTTCCTAACACCAACCTCATTTACAGTGAGTGCTGGGTGCTTTTTCGTGGCGCCTACACGTCCACTTTACAGTGTGGGCTGGGTGCTTTTTTTGCCGTGGCACCTCCATGACCACCTTGCGGTGGGGGGAGTGGGGGCATATTGTTTATATGCTTCAGCATGTACCCATGGGAGGTCGGGTACCCTGTATTACTGCGTGACGCCAGAAGTCACGGTCGTGTGTCATTGTCTTGATATATATATATATATATATATATATATATATATATATATATATATATATATATATGTAAATGAAGTAATTCCGTCGGAAAAGTCCAGGAAAAAAGAGTGCTCTATGTAGGTAACTCTATGTAGGTAATAACTATATATATATATATATATATATATATATATATATATATGTATCTAGGGATTGTAACATTCAGTTGCTGTAGGTTCACCACAACAGAGGTCCAACAAGCTTTTGATTCCAGAGCCAGGCTAGATCGATACAGATCGAACCTGATCAATAACGAAACGAGCGTCACTGCTCAATATATGTAATGAAGACATAACAAATCATCCTTTTTATTATTATTATTATACATATATATCTACATATATATATACATATATAATATATATACATATATATATATATATATATATATATATACATATATACATATATAATATATATACATATATATATATATTCTTTTGTTATTTTATGCTGTAAAATGGAGGGGTAGAGAGGGTTTATGAGTCCAGTAAGACATCCTCTCTAGTGCTGGTGGCACGAATAAAAGCACCCAGTCCATGCTGTAAAGTGGCACTAGTGTTAGGTAGGGCATCCAACCGGTGTATCAATGTTAAAACAATTATGAGCACAGCAACAAATATATATAGGAACAACAAAAATATGAAGACGTTGCATCTCAGAGTTGCAACACAATGTTGGCACTCTCACAGGTAGATCTTCTGAAATAGCGGAGATGCTGGAGAGAAGGCATGTGGATGTGTGCTGCGTGCAAGAGGTGAGATGGAGAGGTGCCTCTGTGAGACTAATTGCAGGCAAACAACTTAGTTATAAGCTTTTCTGGGTAGGTAAGGATGATGGGTTAAGGGGAGTAGGCATTTTCCTGGCTGAGAGATGGATCAATAAGACAATAGGGGTAGTTCGAGTTAATAATCGAATAATTAAGCTTGTCATACCCAAAGACTGGTGCAGCAGTATTCTCATAAATTGCTATAAAGGTAAAGGTGATGCTCTGGAGAGGAGCAATTATAGGGGTATAAAACTGATGGATCAGGTTATGAAAGTGGCAGAAAGGATATTAGCACAACTAATTAGAGAAAGGGTCAAACTAGATGAGATACAGTTTGGTTTTGTGCCTGGGAAAAGTACAACAGATGCCCTCTTCTTAGTGAGATAATTACAAGAGAGGTTCTTAGAGAAGAATAAGCCACTATACTTAGCCTTTGTTGACCTAGAGAAGGCCTTTGATAGGGTACCCCGATCTGTCATGTGGTGGTCCCTAAGGAAACTAGGTGTTGAGGAATGGCTTGTGAGGACAGCGCAAACTTTGTACAGAGGTGCTGTCAGTAAAGTCAGGGTAGGAATGGAGTTTAGTGAGGAATTCCAGATACAAGAAGGTGTACATCAAGGTTCGGTCCTCAGCCCACTCTTGTTCATTATAGTCCTCCAAGCCATAACAGAGTAGTTTAAGAGTGGCTATCCATGGGAACCTCTCTATGCTGACGAATCAGAAGAGGAGCTAGAGAATCAGCAGAGGAGCTGACGAATCAGAAGAGGAGCTAGAGAATAAATTCTGGCTATGGAAACAGCAGTTGGAAGCAAGAGGACTGAGAGTGAATCTAGCTAAGACAAAAGTGTTGATGAGTAGAAAAGAGGACAAAACCCTAATTCCGTCAGGGAAATGGCCATGTTCGACATGCAGAAAAGGAACTGGCATAAATTCTATAAAATGCACACAATGCAAATCCTGGGTACTCAAGAGATGTAGTGGGATAGCAGGCAAACTAACAGGTAGGAGAAATATGTATGCAGTAGATGTACAGGGAAATTAGACAGTAGAAGTTGCATTGATAGACACATTTTTCAAATGCAGATGGGTGCTATAGAAGTGGTTGATAGCTTCTGGTACCTAGGAGATCAGATTAGCATGGGAGGGGGTGTTCCGAGGCCATAGTATCTAGAATAAGGACGGGTTGGAAGAAGTTTAGGGAGCTGCTTCCTCTGCTGACAAAGAAGGGTTTCTCCCTGCGTATGAAAGGCCGGTTATATGATGTCTGTGTGAGGAGCATGATGCTCCATGGTAGAGAGACTTGGGCAGCAACTGCAGAGGATATGCGACAGCTGGAGAGAAATGAGGCAAGCATGCTCCGTTGGATGTGCAATGTCAATGTGCGTCACGACCCAGCATGGATGTGTTGAGAGAGAAACTGTGTCTGAGAGGGATAGAATGTAGTGTGCGAGAGAGGAGACTGAGGTGGTATGGACATGTGATGCGCATGGAGGATGACCGATGGGTGAAGAAGTGCCAGGAAATACCAGTTGAAGGAAGACGTCGTAGAGGTAGACCACGAAAAACATGGGCGGAGGTGGTGAGAACAGACCTCCGATCACTGAAGCTCACGGTGGAGATGACGAAGGACCGTGACAAATGGAGAGATGCTGTGCTGAATAAGACCCGTCCCACCCTTGCAAGCAGGGAAAAGCGGACGTAAAATGATGATGATGATGATGATGATATATACATATATATATATACATATATACATATATATATATATATGAAAGAGAAATGTATACATACCTGAGTGTATGCCTATTCTAAGCTTGAGTTGGTCATTCGGTCGATGTTTAATACGGAATGTTTTAACCACCTTCAACAAGGCAAGAGACATCCTGGCTATTTCTCGACAGTGGCGGCTACCATTCATTATAGGGACTCCAGATACAACCATATATGCATCACCAATGGTTTCCACCTACAGAGGAAAAGAGAGAAATACACACACAGTGATATAATTTAGCATCCATTTTCTCTGCTAGCAAGTGTTGGTCGGGATTTCACTGAACAACTCAGTTCTTAAGCAGAGCTACTGATCACACAAGTAGGCCGGGGGTCTGCATCTTGCTTACATAAGATTCCATGATTGGCTGGGTGTATTTTATCATGACACCAGCACTAGGAAGGTTATCGTATCTTTGATACAGCTGAAGAGTACTCCTGGCCCATTATTTGATAGGTTTTCTATAGCTGAATGCATTTCTTTTTATCAACCACTTTACAGAGTATATCGAATGTGTTTATTATGTAGATCACCAACACCTGGGAGGTTGTCATGATTTGATATAACTGAAGAGTTCTTGCAACTGTTTGTTTAGCATCTTTCTATGGCTGGATGCTCTTCCTATCACCAATCCCTTTTCAGGTATACACAGTTGTGCCCCCATATTTGTGCGGGTTACATTCCTAGAGCAACCACAAAGAATGAAAAACCACGAATATTCGATGTGGTCCATAAAAATGCCTATAAACGTCAAAATATAATGTAAAATATAATAAAAAGGGGGCGTCCAATAGGCCAGCAAATATGGTATATTGTTATTTATAATTTAGTATTAAAAAAATATATATTGCCACGAAAAAAAAAGCCATTAAAAATTGTGGTAGATATTTACAATTCCGCGAATATGTGTTGGTTTCCACAAAGAGTTATTAGTTAGGTTCTAAGGAAAATTCTGTGAATAACCAGGACCATAAATGACAGGACTGCGAATGCCGTGATCGCAAAAGCTGGGGGTACATTGTATATGAAAAAATTATACATATATTCAGTAAATCTTACCTTATATACATCGTAATTTTCTATTATTGCGTCAAATGCCGTGTAAAGATCATTTAGGAGGTCAACAACCTGAAAATATATAAATGGGATGTCGGTTGTTTGTTATCTTCTACATAATCATCATCATCACTACCACCATTGTTAAATGCATCATCACCACCATTGCCACCATTATCACTGCTACTAACACCATCATCCCCACCATTCTCACCTTCATTCCCACCCCTGGTGCATTTATTGTATAGATCACCAACACTAGTAGCAATAATAAAATTGTCTGTTTAAACCTTCAATCTGTGTGTATGTGTATATCTCCTTCAACTGCCCAGATGGTTCTATAGAAATAGTAGACGCTTTCCGTTACCTGGGTAACAAATCAGCAGTGGAGGTGGGTGCTCTGAAAGTGTAGTACCCAGAGTTAGAACAGGAGGGAAAAAGTTCAGAGAGCTAATACTGCTGTTGGCCACAAGGGGTTTTTCTCTAAAAATGAAAGGCAGATTGTATGTTGCATGTATATGAACAGCGATATTACATGGTAGTGAGACTTGGGCATTGTGTGCTGAAGACCTGCATAGATTAGAAAGAAATGAAGCTTGTATGCTCCGATGGATGTGTAATAGTAACATGCGCAAAAGGCATGAACGAACTAAGAGGGAGACTAAGCATAAGAGGTATCAAATGTTGTGTTCTGGAGAGGAGATTGTGTTGGTATGGACATGTGATGCGTATGAAGGACGACAACTGTATAAAAAAGTGCAGGGTAATGGAAATTGATGGAAGCTGTGGATGAGGTGATAAAAACTGCCCTTGCCCACCTACACCTCTCTAAGACAATGACACTGGATCGAGACTTTTGGTGCCATGCAGTTGTACAGAAGACCCGACTGCCATTGCATACAAACCTACAGTCAGTAGGCACCTCTTAACTCAATGTACACCCCACCGCCACACCCGACCCCATCCTCCCTCTCCCGTTCCGTCCACTGTGTCGATGACACAACAGTCCACACTGTAAAGTGGCCGTGTTGGAGAGACAGCGAAAAGGCTCCCAGTACACACTCTAAATGTGGTTGGTGTTAGGAAGGGCTTCCAGCTATAAAAAAATCCTGCCAGAGACGCTTCCGTGTAAGCGAGGCATGGTCTCCCAACCAGTTCCGCATCAAGTGGAACAAAACCGTATAAGCCATGCTAGCGTTGAAGATGGACATTAAACGATGATGATGATGATGATATATATAAGTTTGTGCTGTGACGGTGATGAATTTATTTTGCAAGGTTTTTGATATGAAATTGTATAAGAATAAGTAAACATTACAATACAATGGGAGGAAACATAATAGTATTACTGATGATGTCACAGGTGTGTGATGAAAGAACTCTGAGCGTGTATATATATATATATATATATATATAAATGATAAATCTTGATTGCCAGCTAAATTAACTATAGGTATATAAAATATACGGAAGTGAAAACCAACCCAAAACAAACAGTGAGTGTGTTTTATAATATATTTCTGGCAATATAATAACAATATGACCCTCCCCAAATATAACAATATAAGTATGTGTGTGTGTATCAAGCTTAGAATTGGTACACTGTATCTAAAAAGTAACTAATATAGTTGGTATCCGGAAGGGCATACATTGCCTCGAAAAGTCTCATCCAACTCATGCCAACATGGAAAAGTTGATGTAAAAACGATGAAGATGTATAAATATAAATGTATAAAAGTATGAATATACTAATATATATATATATATATATGTCTAAAATATATAGATAAATATATATATATATGTATATATATATATTCATATATATATATATATTCATATATACATACATACACATATATATATTCATATTTATATATATATATATAACGAAGGAAATGTGGTAAGGAACCAAGTGGACCATAACGCACCAAAGTACTCAATACTTAGGGTAATAGAGTGGGTAATAGGAACGAGTAGGACCCCCGACGCCTGAGCTCAAGCCGTTTCGACGGCTAATTCTGGACTAAAAAAAAAAAAATATATTTTTTTTTTTTTTTTTAGTCCAGAATTAGCCGCCGAAACGGCTTGAGCTCAGGCGTCGGGGGTCCTACTCGTTCCTATATATATATATATATATATATATATATATATATATATATATTTATATTTATATATATTTATATTTATATATATATATATATATATTTATATTTATATATATATATATATATATATATATTTATATTTATATATATATATATATATATATATTTATATTTATATATATATATATATATTTATATATATATATATATATATATTCATATTTATATATATATATATTCATATTTATATATATATATATATATATATATATATATTCATATTTATATATATATATTCATATTTATATATATATCATCATCATCAACGTTTAACGTCCGTGTTCCACGCTTGCATGGGTTTGGACGGGGGTATTCCCACTTGAGGCAAGAGTGATTGTCTTGCTCACATAGGACTGTCTGGCAGGTTTTCTACAGTTGGATGCCCTTCCTAACACCAACCACATTTACAGTGTGGGTCTGGGAGGTTTTTACCGTGTTGCCTACACGGCCACATTACAGCGTGGACTGTGTGTTTTTTTGTCGTGACACCTACACGATCTCATTTGTTTCAGCCTGAATGGTGTGGCACCAACATAACTCTACATAGGAGGGGGGGGGGGGATGGGGGGGGGGTGTATTTTGTTAGAGATGCCTACTGGCTGTAGTAGGTTTTACTATGTATTTAGGTAAGGCGGGTCTTCTCTATTACTGAGTACCGCCAAAGGTCTCGGTCCAGTGACATTGTCTTGGAGAGGTGTAAGTGTGTGAGGTCGGAGTTTATCAGCTCATCCCAGGATTTTCTAGGTCTGCCTATTCCGTGGCTACCGTCTATCTTTATTGCCCTGCACTTTGTTATACAGCTATCAACTTTCATGCGCATCACGTGTCCATACCAACGTAGCCTTCTCTCGAGTAAACAACATCTGATCCCTCTTATTTCTAATTTTTTCCTTAGTTCGTTTATGCTTTGCCGTTCACGTATATTACTATTACACATCCAGTGGAGCATGCAAGCTTCGTTCCTCTCTAGTCTGCGTATATCCTCTGCACACAATGCCCAGGTCTCACTGCCATGCAACATTGCTGTTCGTATGCAGGCATCATACAACCTGCCTTTCATTTTTAGGGAGAACCCTTTAGCGGCTAATAGTGGTATAAGCTATCTGAACTTTTTCCATCCAGTTTTGACTCTAGCTACTGTACTTTCAGAGCACCCTCCCCCACTGCTGATTTTGTCACCCAGGTAACAGAAGCTGTCCACTATTTCTATAGAGCCCTCTGCGCAGTTGAAGGAGCTAGTATTTTGTGGGCACTTGCTGCTACTTATTGCACCAGAGCACCGCCCACATGTAAAATCTATGTTCTTAGTTAGCTTACCTGTGATCCCACTACATCTTTTATGCACCCATACTTTGCATTTGGGACATAAAATGGAGTTTCTACCTACGCCTTTCCTACACACTGAGCATGGCCATTTTCCGGAAGGGACCGCCGCCTTATTTTCTTTCCTACAAACTAGAACTTTAGTCTTAGCCAGGTTAATTTTAAGGCCTTTTGATTCTAGGCCGTGCTTCCATGTTTGGAATTTCTTCTCTAGCTCGGCCATTGATTCAGCTATGAGTGTCAGGTCGTCTGCGTATATATTCATATTTATATATATATATATATATATTCATATTTATATATATATATATATATTTATATATATATATATATATATATTCATATTTATATATATATATATATATAAGCTAAATCTGATTTCCTTTGTAACCATTACTGCAATTCTGCCTGTATCATATAGCTATTCCTATATCCTGTTCAATTAAAGATATTCTCTCATGATGACAAAATGTACTCCTATTGAATAGTGTCCTACCTACATTGTTAGACATTTCTACTACCAGACTATGGCACCAACAACATCAATGCCACACTGATCTGAACTAATTACATTAACTTTTTACAGAAGCACAATAATATAGAATTCAACAACAAATACATATATTTCCTTCTTTATTCTATATCTACTTTTAGTCTCATTGGACTATGGCCATGCTGGAGCACTGCTTTAAAGGAACTTTATATTCTATCCACCCCAATATCTCGTCTGGTACTTATTTTTCTTGTATCGCTTTTTTCTGAAGCACTAAATTATGTGATAACCAGTAATTCTATAAGGTTTTTTACTAAGTTTTTTTTTTTTAATAATTATTGTGAAATATCTAGTCTACAAAATTAACTTCTGTCAGTTTTGACAATGAAGTGTTACAGCTGTTCAATCAATGGGACAGCCTGCCCTTGAAATTAATTGTTTCTACTTTAGGCACAAGGCCAGCAATTACCCAGTGCATTACTGGTACTTTATTTTATCGACCCCATAAGGATGAAAGGCAAAGTCAACCTCGGCGGGATTTGAACTCAGATCGTAAAGGGACGTAACTATGCTGGAAAGCATGGCGTCCGACCCTCTACCGATACTGCCAATCCACCGCCCTTGAAATTAATGTGGGACAACAACAACTGTTTTGTGTTGTCCCACATTGTGTTGTATTTACTATGTGTTGTTGATTAGCTAAAGTTATCAATTGTGCAGCAGTTGAACTTCTGGACACCTAGTGTAGTGTTTACATTTTAGATTTCTAGACAGGTTTGCTTGAATGATGACAAGTAGCTCATCAAAGACAATCAAATATAATTAGTTACTTGGTGAGGTGAGTCTATCGATACAGATGAGGAGAAAGGTGAATGGCAAAGATGATAACAAAATCTTATTAGATACCTGGTGAGCAGTGACCCTTGTAGACATAAATGATAACAATATTTATTAGTTACTTGACACCTGCACATAAAGTTAATCAGTTACCTGGTCAGATGTGCTCTCTTCTGATGTAGATGATAAATATTATGCCATAGGTGATTACAAAATGTAATGAGTTACCTGGTGAAGTGTTTTTTTCTGCTGGTATAGATGAGAATATAGCATGTTATTTACCTGGTGAGGTGTACTCTCTACTGATATAGATGACATTATAACATATTTACCTGGTGAGGTGTACTCTCTACTGATATAGTTGACATTATAACATGTTTACCTGGTGAGGAGTGCTCTCTGCTGACAAAGCTGTGAAACCACAGATGTCACTGAAGTAAATTGATACACTTTCATAAGATTTAGCTGTCACTGCTTCCCCTTTGATGAGTTGAGTGGCAACATACCTATATGTGATAGAGTAGAAGGAAGAGACAGGCAATTAAATAATAATGGTCATGTTAAAAACTGTTAGGGAGAGAGAGTGGGTGGAATAGTGTGAATAATAGATTCTACCATTCCACCATTCTCATATTTTACATTAGAATTCCGTAAAATTGTTCACATTCTGATTTGACAACACAAGATCATGGCTGCCTTGAGGCTAATGAGACAACTAGTTTGAAGCTAAGATACTTCAGTTATGAAACTCTTATCATCTCTCTAGAGGTTTTAACCTCAACAATCATGTAAGACTGAAAAGATTCATTGTTTCCTTATTCTAAATGGTGAGAAGAATCAATGAATGTATGTTGGTTTTTTTTCCTGGTTTAGAAATAGTATATCTAGCAAATTGTATTGATATTCCTTGTTGGAATTTAATGTTAAGCATCAGTGGATATTCAGCTATTTTTCAATATTAACCATTCTGATACCAAACTGCCAGAACTGGTTCTATAATACAAAACTGTTTGTTTAAAAGTGTCCATATTTAAATTTATCCATTCCATCATAATTTTATGTTAAGATTATCTGCAGTCAGCTAAAAGAGAAAGTAGACAACAGAGAATGGTAAATAATACAAAAACTTTAAATTACATCTCACATGATGTAAAAGAAAGACAGATTAGTAAATTTAGTGGAAGGATAAAGTTGATTAAATCAACCCTAGTACTTGACTAGCACATTTTATTATCGGCCCCGAAGGAGGAAAGGCATAGTTGACCTTGGTGAGATTTGAACTCAAAAGGTAAAGAGCCAGAACAAATACTGCAACAGTATTTTATCCGATGGTCTACCAATTCTGCCAATCCACCAGACCAGCAAATATTGAGTACACTATACATGAGGTGGAGAAAATACATAACAGCTTTTGAGAAAAAACTGAGATTGAGAGATTGTCAAGCCTCATTTTCTGTGCCTCTAAGATGGCAGTAAATGAGAGAGGATGTTTTCCACAAACAAGAGATCTCATCCAAATTTCTGTAACAAAGTGGGCTCTGCTAGAGACAGACCAAAGGGCTAGCTGTCGGAGATATTCAATTGGATTATAGCTACCTTTATATTATAAAAAGAAACTATCAAATATCATGGCTGGCTGTTATTTTTGTTTAGCCCCAAGTCAGTCCTGATCCAAATTTGGCCTTCCTGTTTTTGTGGGGACACAGCACATGTACGACCACATTGTTCAAGATGGTAAGGAGATTTGATTGCCATTTCTAGCAGATTGAATGACCACATAGAGGCTCCCTCATTGTCTCGAATGGCTGATGATACTGAGTAGGAAATCAGAAAAATCAATCAATAAAATCCTTAGTCATCAGATTTTATTAACAGCAACCATTAAATTATTCAGTAGAGCTTTGATCCTGTGATTTTTTTTTTTTTTTTGCTAGTAACAAAATTATTTATCAATAATTCAATCATTGACTGTCATGGCTTTACATTTATTGCAGTCAAATTACGATAGAGATTGTTATGGGTTTAATTGATTGGTTTTACAACTCACACCTATGTAGCTTTAGTTCATCTCCTATGAAGCTGCATCTCATAAAAGGGTTTGGGCAGTGTTTTAATGATAGGGGCTATCATTTTAGTCATAGTTCGATAGTAGTCAATTATAGGATTTAGCAAAATAACTAACTTTGTCATTTTTACGCTGGTGTTTGAAATATAACTTAATATTTTCTTACATAAAATTATGGTGGAATGTTTAAATTTAAATATGAACACTTTAAAACAAACTGCTTTGTAACATAGAACCAATTGTAGTTTCAAATGGTTAGGTATTAGTTCATTCAGCTGAAAATTAACACCAACAGCAATAATAGTTGGTGTTAATTTTGCAATAGACTGGCATCCTTTCTAAAGGAGGTGTCTTGTGCTCTTAGTCACTTAACACCACATGAAACTGGAGTAATCTCAGGTCTTCATGCAAATCATGTCAGTATGATGAAACCAATGAAAAGAAATGTTATTTTGTATATGTGGCTGTATTATAGCATCTTGAGCTAATATTACTTGCAGGAATATATTAACCAATTTCATTAGAGACTATATGGCACCACCTAAATATTGAGCAAGTAAAAGAACTAGAGCTGAAGAGAGAGTGAAATTGATATACTTTGATAACATATTTCTTCAGATCTATTACAAATTCCTCATGAATATATCAACAAAATTCACAGAGTTGTTACTACTGTTTGAAGAATTCTTCACTGAGTAAAGACTGCTTATTCTAAATAGTTTTGGTATGATATTGATTGCACCAGTATTACATATTAAATATTTGCTATTGATCTAACCAATATTAAATACTCGACCTTATTTCTCTTGAAAAAATAAAAAGATAGGAAAACAAATAAATAAAACTGAAAATTATTGACTTGGTGTTCCAGTTCAATCAGAAATCCGGTTAAATATGTTGATTGCAGTAACTATCCAAAAGTCCATCAATCAAGTTAACGAGAACTTTAATCATCTTTTTAGATTCAATAATATTTGCATACAAGGTTTTTGGCATTTAATTTTTTTTTTTTATTAGAAAAGAGCAAATCCTTTCACCAATGAATAACATTATCTTGCTTAAGAATTAGTTGGTCTTTATTTCAAGAGAAACCATTGGTTCTATCTATGAGCTATTTAACAATCAGGTCAAGCACTGCACTACTTTCACTTTTATTATCAGATGAATATTGGAGCAAATATATGTAACATTTTGAAAGTTAAATTTGTGCTAGGAAAATCAGACCACATTCGCTTACTGAGTGGGGTGGAACTCGTTAAATCAAACCAAGGAAAAATGTTTCCTTTGATCTTTCTATTGCTGATACTATGTACCGGTCACAACTCCTGTCAGGAAAAGAAACATGAAATAAATTGTCTTTGTTCAAGGACTTAATTCATCACCTGGTCCAGGAATCAAACTTGCAACCTCACAATTGTGAATACAATTTCATAACCTCTAAGCCACACACCTTCACAATACAGTAATAACCAAAAAATGAAACAAAATAATATATATATATGTGTATATATGTGTGTGTATATATATATACTAATAGCCAATAAAAAAGCATATACAAACACAGAAGCTATCTACTTACTTAGGAAGCATGTTATAGAGAAGATCTTCAGCTTTCTTCTTCTGTTCCAGGTAATCAGAAGTTCTTTCTTCTACCAAAGCTTCTAGGTTATTCGCATATTGTTCCATACGTGATAGTAAATTGTCCAGAATGTTATTTCCATCTCTGTGAAATAAAAGGGTTAAAATACACACATTATTAAAGTACACACATTAAAATACACACATTATTAAAATACACACATTATTAAAATACACACATTATTAAAGTACACACATTATTAAAATACACACATTATTAAAGTATACACATTATTAAAATACACACCTGATAAAATGATTTATCAACCCCTTTCATCCTTACGGGGTCAATAAAATAAAGCACCACTATTGCACTTGAGTCAATTTAATCGACTTTTCCTTTCCCCAAAAATTGTTGGCGGTGGATTGGCAAAGGAGAGTGGTTTGGCAGTATCGGTAGAGGGCCGGATGCCATGCTTTGACATATAGAGTTACAGCCCTTTCCATTCTGAGTTCAAATCCTGCCAAGGTTAACTTTGCCTTTCACTCTTACGGGGTCGATAAAATAAAGTACCAGTAAAGGACTGGGTAATTGCTGGCCTTGTGCCAAAAGTAGAAACAATTATTAAAAGTTAGTCTTTCATGAGCCTAAAGGCTTACTAGACTGGAGAGAACTCCTATTAATCAAATGCTATTGGTATACATTTCCAACTGAATTTACTGGAGCAATGGGAAATGAATTGCTTTGCTTAAGAAAGCGATGCACCACACGATTTGGGAATCGAATCCTTGATATTATGTTTGAGAGCCAGACACACTAATCATTAACTGCATACCTTTTTGCACATATTATACGAGTAGTCCATTGTTAAAGTTTTGTGGTGTGGTGTGGTTATAATTGTTCAACAACTATACTGATTTCTGCCCTCCCCTCACTTCATACAGCTGAAACCATTAAAATAAACCATCAGTGGGTTGGCACTGGCTAGAGGTGTCTGTTTGCCCCCCCCCCTTACATGTCTGTGTTTATGTATTAAGACTTATCAGTTTGACAAAAGGCAATCAATAAAATAAGCAACAGGCTTAAATAAGTGCTACTGTTGATAAGATTGACAAAATGCTTGATTATATATATATATATATATATATATATATAGCCTCTTAATTTCTTCTAGTTTAGTAGGTTTATTGGAGCCTGTAAGCTTTATGCACTTATTGAGGGATTTTTTTAAGGTGCTTCTAAGGGACCCCAAGTCTTTTAGTTTACTGTTAATGCGTAAATTATATATTATCTAATTTTTAACCTTCAATCCCTGACCCCGATAACTAATATAAAAGAGCCCCCTTAGAATATAGACCCCAACTATACAAGCCGAGCTGCTGATCTATACCACAATTTCAAACTGCTAGCCTTGAGTGATACGTTGATGTAGATAATGATCTTACAGTCACATGTTGTATGCCTTGAAAAGTCCCACCATGTGGTCGGACGAAATGGCTGTCGGCAATAAACTTGTTATAATGTCATAATTGTTCCTTTGTTCTTTTTCACAAATATATATATATATATATAAATATATATATATATATGAATTGTCCTTGTGTTTATGTTTGTGTTTCTCTTATGTTTTCTAAAAAATATATATATATGATATATATATATATGATATATATATATATATACTACAGTGTGCAGGAGAGAAGACTGCGTTGATATGGACATGTGATTCACATGGAGGATAACCATTGGGTAAAGAAGTGCCAAAAAATCCCAGTGGAAGGAAGACGCAGTAGAGGAAGACCACGAAAATCACAGGTGGAAGTGGTGAGAGCTGACCTTAGATTGCTGAAGCTCACAGAGGAAATGATGACGGACCGTGACAAATGGAGAGATGCTGTGCTGAAAAGGACCCGTCCCACCCTTGCAAGCAAGGATAAGTGAGCGTAAAATTATGATGATGATGATGATATGTATATTCATCATCAACATCATCATTTTACGTCCGCTTTTCCCTGCTTGCAAGGGTGGGACGGGTCCTATTCAGCACAGCATCTCTCCACTTGTCATGGTCCTTCGTCATCTCCTCCGTGAGCTTCAGCAATCTGGGGTC
This sequence comes from Eledone cirrhosa, assembly GCA_964016885.1. Lineage (NCBI taxonomy): Eukaryota > Metazoa > Mollusca > Cephalopoda > Octopoda > Eledonidae > Eledone > Eledone cirrhosa. The sequence continues at coordinate 31,924,694 of OZ024753.1, forward strand.
TGCTCTCACCACTTCCACCCATAACTGGCCTTTCATATATACATATATCTGTGTGTATGTATATACGCACATATATATATAATATATATATATACATACATACACACACACAGATATATATATATATATATATATATATATATATATATATATATTGTTATGCTTTGGGAGGGTCATGTTGCCAATAAGAAACAAACGCACCAGTTGCTTTCACTTCAATTTATTATAAATTAAATTTATAAATTTAAGAATTTATAAATTTCCGGTTGGTTGGTTGGTTCCACAACCAGACAATTGTTCATATATTGTCAAAGTTCTTTCGTCACACATTCTGTGACCTCTTCAGTGACTGGGGATTCTTTTCAAGATGGCGTAGACAGAACAAAGGAGAGGCACAAAAACAAAGAAAAGAATCCCCAGTCATTGAAGAGGTCACAGAATGTGTGACGAAAGAACTTTGACAATATATGAACACACAATCGTCTGGTTGTGGAACCAACCAACCAACCGGAAATTTATACTTTCTTAAATTTATAAATTTAATTTATAATAAATTGAAGTGAAAGCAACTGGTGCGTGTGTTTCTTATTGGCAACATGACCCTCCCAAAGCATAACAATATCGGTTTCAACACACGTTTTCAGATAAAGAATCTTGCTAAACAAATTCAGAAACGAAATATATATATATATATATATATATATATATATATATATATCTGTTTGTGTGTATGTATGCATATATATATATTGTTTTTTGAAATATCCAGTTTACAGATTGACTTTGTTAGTTTCAGAAGATCTCGTTAAGGGTGAAAGCAGCGATTCTTTGCTTAAACTTTAATCTGTTATTTTAATAAATATATATATATATATGTATATATATATATATATATATATATATATATATATATATATATACATATATATATATATAGTTAAAATGAAATATAAAAAAAAATGACAATATGATTTGAGAAGAAAGCGATGACTTAGAAAAATAGTTTTCATTGTGATTTATTGTTGTAAAATCACTTCACTGATTTTGATTTTGTCCAAAGACTGACAGCAATTTAGATTACTCCTACTACTAATAATAACAACAACAGTATTTAAGGCTTGCAATAAAGGAAATGGTGTCTTCAGAAATTCTCATCATTCTCTCTTAAACAATTGCAATGGAGGAGATGACAAACTGCCTCTCTTGTTATGGTAAATTATCTGAGAGGAAGACGGAAAAATTGGCATAAAAAATACAAATACTGGACAAAAAAATAAAAATCTAGAAGTCATTTTTTAAACTTTGTTTTAGCTATTTTGTTATTTTATTTTATATTTGAGAAAATATTTTGTTTCAAGCTAAAACTATTCTAAATAACATTGTGAAGACAGTTTAATTTCCTGTAAAGTTATTATCTTTAGTTGTTTTTCAGAGAATTCTCCCAGTCTAATCTTATATATACATATATATATATATAGAAAGGATGAATATAAAATGAAAGTGCTTTTGTTAAAAAAGGAATTTATTAGGTATTGACATATGTTTCTGTAACAGATATATATATATGTATGTATATAAATGTATGTGTGTGTATATATATATATATATATATATATATATATATATATACATACATATATATAAATATGTATGTATATATATATATATAAAAATATATATATATATGTATGTATGTATATATATTTCAGTCCACTGTCTGTGACAACAAAAAGCACCCAGTCCACACTGTAAATGTGATTGGGGCTGATCCTTGGGTACCTTTAGCAGATTCCACTAAGATGCTAAACCTAATCCAATATCTGGATTAATAGCTCCTCTAGGTCCTTGGGTACCACTATGTTGGTAGACTTAATTCATTGCCTAGTTTAACAACCAATTGGTCCTTGAAGGTCTTTAGTGGAGCCTACTATGTTGGTAGACTTAATTCATTGCCTAGTTTAACAACCAATTGGTCCTTGAAGGTCTTTAGTGGAGTCTACTATGCTGGTAGACTTAATTCATTGCCTAGTTTAATACAATCAATTGGTCCTTGAAGGTCTTTAGTGGAGTCTTAGTGGGAACTTTAGTGGGAACTTAAAGGATGAAAGGCAAAGTTGAATTCAAAGAGCAAAGCATTTTGTCCTATGCTCAGCAGAATTTGAACTGAGAATGTTGATTTGGAATAATACCTTAACCCTTTAGCATTTACATTACTCTATATTTACTATTATAATTTCATGGTAAAGGTTTTAACTCGCATAATTATCTCACATAATATCGAATCTATGAGATTTTGATATCATTTATTTTGAGAACAATGCCTGCCTTAACATCAGTATAAGTGGCCAGTTACAGCCAGTTTGAACAGAAAGAGGTTAGAGAATTCTGGCTGAATATGGCCTGTTTAAATGCTAAAGTGTTAAGGGATTTTATCTATGCTCAAACATTTCTGCTGATCCACTGTGCTAATAATACTTAATAATAGTGTTAATAATAGTAATGACAATAATAATGCTTTCTTTCTTTATTAACCACAAGGGTTTACACAAAGTAAGACATTAAGGACAGTACAGGACAATACAGGACGGTACAAATGGGCATTTCTGTGTGTAAAAAAAACAAAAACAGAGGATGTAACAAAAAAAAGGAACAATGAAAAATTCCCCAATAGGAGGGAGACTTCCGAGGGTCATCGTGGAGAAAGAACATTAAAAAAAGCCACAGTGACCCTGATCACCAGGGCAAGTGCCCTCTCCCAGTTTTCCACCTTCAATTTACAGGCACATACTCAGAGTAGGCCCATTCACTCGGGCCATTCTTGCCTCTCTCACCCATCTTTCAACAAAATTATGGGAAGAGAGCACTTCCCTCTCTACTCTGATTTTCCTTTTCAAATAAAATTTGAAAAAGTTAATCAGGGCATCACCGAAGAGGTAAGTGCTCGTCTTCAGCCCTTTCAGATGCGTCCACCATACTATCTCTTTCGCCATGGCCACCAGACAGATAAAAACTGCCTGCCATTCCCGGCTAAAGGAAGAGTAATGAAAATAATAATAAAAGTAGTCTTACTTGTTCAATTTTCTGAGTATCCCTTTTAATGCCTGAAAATCTGGTCGTTCAGCTGGATCTTCAGACCAACCTTTGTGAATAATATTTGCCAGTTCATCAGATGGACAGTCGGAGTTCTCAAGGGCTGGTCGAAAATGGGGTATCACCCCATTTACCACCTTTTGGTAGATCGCTGCAAGATGGTAATAAAGTAGACATACAGTAATCATGATTGCAAGTCACTGCTACAAGTGCAATAACAACATTGCACTGCTCTCTGAACAAATGTCCCTTCGATGGAAGAAGTTGAGCACGGATTCTTTGGGAAGGAATTCTTTTTCCTTCTGTGTTCACATATTTCATATATAGTATGTATATATATATAATTTATATATATATATATATATATAAATTTATTTATATATATATATATAAATTTATTTATATATATATATATATATAAATTTATTTATATATATATATATATAATTTATTTATATATATATATATATAATTTATTTATCTCTATATATATAGTATGTGTATATATATATTTATATACACACTTGCTGTACACTTGAAGTCGGTTAATATATATATATATATATATATATATATATATAAGAATATAAAGTAGGGCTCAGAGTGTCAACAAGCCTGATCAACGATCTTCAGATAACACTGGATGAAATGAAGAAATGTGAGACATCTACAGTAAGATAATATAACATGCACCTAATGCTACATTGCTTCACCATTATAGTCAACATTATTTATAATATACCCCCCACTTTTTCTCTCAGAATTTCATTTGGAGAGTAAATTCAAATAGTAACTTTTGCGGCTTCCCATAGCTTGAGCTTGCTTCCTTCATTATTCTCCTCTTCCCTTCTCTCACTTTCTATCTCTTTCCCTCTCTCTCAATATATATATATATATATATATATATATATATATATATGTGTGCCTGTGTGTTTGTCTGCAAAGGTTCTTGAAATGTAATGTGATAGTCAATAGTTTTATCACGTTGGAACAAAAACAGAAGACATATATGAATAAAATAAATTAATTAGGCAAGTCTTGGGAATTCTTTTACTTCTATAATGATAATAATAATAATAATTAGTATTATATATATATATATATATGTGTGTGTGTGTATATAATATATATATGTATAAATAATACGTTTATGTAATTTTTTTAAGAAGTCGTTTTTCACAGCAATGTTACTCTGTGTGAAAATTTCAATTTTTTTTTTTAAATTGTGACAAATTCTTCAGATAGTTGATAGCATTCTCAAAGATAAATCCACGTCATGTTTGTTAGTGTGTTCTTTTTTTTTGTTTTGTCGTTCTTGTTGTTTCAGAATGTTTCTTTTTAAATATTTGTTTTATTAATAAGCAATCTCTAAGTAAGAATCCAAATTTTATTCGTTAAGGATCTTAGCAAATAAAACCATTTAGAAATGTCAAAGCTGTAACAGAGAAAAAACAAAACAAAACATTTTTATCATGTATATATTACAAAAAAATATTATAATAAAAAAAATAGTAATAACGATACAGAGTTGTGAAGAATATGATTATATCACCATTGGAAAATTGCTTAAGTTTCTACTTCAAACAACTAATATGAGAAATTCTTAATTAATTCAACGCTATAATTGTAATCATAGAGAGAGAGACAAAATGTAAGCCAAGAGACGGTTCTTATATGATGGACATGTGGCTAGAATGTCTTAGGAAAGAATCACTGGATAGATGTTACAGGCATAACCAGCTGGCAAGAAACCCAGGCGTAGACCTTGAGAAAGATGGCTGGATAACATCCATGAGCTTGGTTGGTCACACTTGAGGATCCAGCCATATCAGGTGGAGACTATTTCTTCTGACAGGACCCGCTGGAGGGAGTGTTTGAAGACTCGGCCCCCACAACCCTCTCAGGAATGAGTGGAAGAAGAAGAAGAAGAAGAAGAAGAAGAAGAAGAAGAAGAAGAAGAAGAAGAAGAAGAAGAAGAAGAAGAAGAAGAAGAAGAAGAAGAAGAAGAAGACACGGTTGTAATAATGTCTTTAGAATATCTCATAACATGGTGCTGATAAAAGCTATACGATACATCTCAACATGGTATTGCTAATGTCTATAGGCTCCCAACGTACTACAGATAATGTCTATAGGCTCCCAACGTACTACAGATAATGTCTATAGGCTCCCAACGTACTACAGATAATGTCTATAGGCTCACAATGTACTACAGATAATGTCTATAGGCTCCCAACGTACTACAGATAATGTCTATAGGCTCCCAACGTACTACAGATAATGTCTATAGGCTCCCAACGTACTACAGATAATGACTATAGGCTCCCAACGTACTACAGATAATTTCTATAGGATCCCAACGTACTACAGATAATGTCTATAGGATCCCTACGTACTACAGATAATGTCTATAGGATCCCAACGTACTACAGATAATTTCTATAGGATCCCAACGTACTACAGATAATGTCTATAGGATCCCTACGTACTACAGATAATTTCTATAGGATCCCAACGTACTACAGATAATTTCTATAGGATCCCAACGTACTACAGATAATGTCTATAGGATCCCAACGTACTACAGATAATTTCTATAGGATCCCTACGTACTACAGATAATGTCTATAGGATCCCAACGTACTACAGATAATGTCTATAGGATCCCTACGTACTACAGATCATTTCTATAGGATCCCAACGTACTACAGATAATGTCTATAGGATCCCTACGTACTACAGATAATTTCTATAGGATCCCTACGTACTACAGATCATTTCTATAGGATCCCAACGTACTACAGATAATGTCTATAGGATCCCTACGTACTACAGATAATTTCTATAGGATCCCAACGTACTACAGATAATGTCTATAGGATCCCAACGTACTACAGATAATGTCTATAGGATCCCTACGTACTACAGATCATTTCTATAGGATCCCAACGTACTACAGATAATGTCTATAGGATCCCTACGTACTACAGATAATTTCTATAGGATCCCAACGTACTACAGATAATGTCTATAGGATCCCTACGTACTACAGATCATTTCTATAGGATCCCAACGTACTACAGATAATGTCTATAGGATCCCTACGTACTACAGATAATTTCTATAGGATCCCTACGTACTACAGATAATGTTTATAGGATCCCAACGTACTACAGATAATGTCTATAGGATCCCAACGTACTACAGATAATTTCTATAGGATCCCAACGTACTACAGATAATGTCTATAGGATCCCTACGTACTACAGATCATTTCTATAGGATCCCAACGTACTACAGATAATGTCTATAGGATCCCTACATACTACAGATAATTTCTATAGGATCCCAACGTACTACAGATAATGTCTATAGGATCCCTACGTACTACAGATAATTTCTATAGGATCCCAACGTACTACAGATAATGTCTATAGGATCCCAACGTACTACAGATAATGTCTATAGGATCCCTACGTACTACAGATCATTTCTATAGGATCCCAACGTACTGCAGATAATGTCTATAGGATCCCTACGTACTACAGATAATTTCTATAGGATCCCAACGTACTACAGATAATGTCTATAGGATCCCTACGTACTACAGATCATTTCTATAGGATCCCAACGTACTACAGATAATGTCTATAGGATCCCTACGTACTACAGATAATTTCTATAGGATCCCTACGTACTACAGATAATGTTTATAGGGTCCCAACGTACTACAGATAATGTCTATAGGATCCCAACGTACTACAGATAATATCTATAGGATCCCAACGTACTACAGATAATGTCTATAGGATCCCTACGTACTACAGATCATTTCTATAGGATCCCAACGTACTACAGATAATGTCTATAGGATCCCTACGTACTACAGATAATTTCTATAGGATCCCAACGTACTACAGATAATGTCTATAGGATCCCTACGTACTACAGATCATTTCTATAGGATCCCAACGTACTACAGATAATGTCTATAGGATCCCTACGTACTACAGATAATTTCTATAGGATCCCTACGTACTA
>OZ024753.1:31936824-31941824 GCA_964016885.1 Eledone cirrhosa
TCTGTGGGTCTGTCTGTGGGTATATCTGTGGGTCTGTCTGTGGGTATATCTGTGGGTATATCTGTTGGTCTGTCTGTCTGTTTGTCTGTGGGTCTGTTGGTCTGTTTGTGCGTCGGTCTGTTGGTCTGTCTGTCAGTGGGTCTGTCTGTCTGTGGGTCTGTCTGTCTGTTGGTCTGTGGGTGGGTCTGTCTGTCTGTGGGTCTGTCTGTCTGTGGGTCTGTTGGTCTGTCTCTGGGTCTGTTGGGCTGTCTGTGGGTCTGTCTGTATGTCTGTCTGTCTGTCTGTCTGTCTGTCTGTCTGTGGGTCTGTCTGTCTGTCTGTATGTCTGTCTGTCTGTCTGTGGGTCTGTTGGTCTGTTGGTCTGTATGTGGGTCTGTCTGTAGGTCTGTCTGTCTGTCTGTCTGTAGGTCTGTCTGTCTGTCTGTCTGTAGGTCTGTTCTGTGGGTCTGTATGTATGTCTGTCTGTCTGTCTGTCTGTCTGTATGTATGTCTGTATGTATGTCTGTCTGCCTGTCTGTCTGTGGGTCTGTCTGTATGTATGTCTGTCTGTATGTCTGTCTGTAGGTCTGTCTGTCTGTATGTATGTATGTCTGTTCTGTGGGTGGGTAGTGGACAGCACTGGGATAGATTTTTATAGTTGTTGCGGTGGTGGTGGTGGTGGTGGTGGTGGTGGTGCGCGCGCGCGTTTGTGTGTGTGTGTGTGTGTGTGTATCTATGTACACACATATGTGTGTTGTATATGTGTGTGAGTGTGTTGTCCAGGAATATCGGTGGATAACCTATAGATAATATTGATGTACAACTGCAGTGTACTCCGACCTGTCTGATTGAATTAACAGTTAAACTCAAAACTCCGACTACCACCCAACCCAAGCTACATACATCTAGCTCTACCACCAGTATTGAGTCCTCACATCACATCAGTAAACAGTTGTTGTTATTTATAATGGCGGTGGATTGGCAGTATCAGTAGAGAGTTGGACGTCATGCTTTGACGCATAGAGTTACGGCCCTTTCCATTCTGAGTTCAAATCCTGCTGAGGTCAACTTTGCCTTTCATCCTTACGGGGTCGATAAAATAAGGTACCAGTAATGTACTGGGTAATTGCTGGCCTTGTGCCTAAAGTAGAAACAGTTATTTATAATACTATATAAGTCAACAGCTCCTACATTAACATTTATTTATATATTCAACTGTCCTATATACGCGAGACACGGTCACCCAACCCAACTCGCCTCTAAATGGGACAAACCCGTGTAACCCATGCTAGCGTAGAATATGGACGTTAATCTTTAGAATTTACATAACACTATATTTAATATTGTATTTTTGTGGTAAACGCTTTATCTTACATAATTATCTGATATAATATCGGATTTATGAGATTTTGGTGTTATTTATTTTGAGAACAATACTTTAACATCAGTATGAGTGGCCAGTTACAGCCAGTTTGAACAGAAAGACGTGAAAGAATTCTGGCTGGATATGGCTGGTTTAAATGCTAAATCGTTAAAAGATGATGATGATGATGATGACACACACATATAATCACTTATGTACTTCAGTGTAGTCCAACCTGTCTGAATGTATCAACCATTAAAAACAAAACTCTGACTACCACCCAATCCAAGCTACATACATCTAGCTCTATTACTAGTATTGAGTCCTCACCTCACATCAGTAAATAGTCGTCGTTGTTTATAATCCTATACAAGTCAACAACTCCAACATTAACATTTATATATTCACACACATAATCACCTAAGACTGTTATGCTGTCACCTAGATTGGATTAATGATTATGCAAAATAACCAGATGCTCAGAGGGACACCATTTTATTCAAATGGAATTTATTTATGATTCCCCACCAGATGTTTTGACAGATTTTATATATGGTCATGAAGTGCACCATAATCCTTTAAGTGCTTAACTTAATCTGGTCCTTGCTGCCATTAATATAATGTATTATAACAAGAAGATAATATTAAGTTAGTTTGTCCCAAGCCCAGTGTCTTATCAGGCCAAAGCCTATCAGGGTTTCGTGGATATTAAGCAGTTGAGAGTACAAGACTCCAATTCTTGTTAGATGGTAAGCCAGTTCGTCTTCAGAGATAACTTCCAGCTGCCACTGGTACTCATTTTTAGCTGAATTTATCAAAAGGATAAAAACATGCCACCTGGCTTGGGAATTAAACTCCTGACTTTATGAGTTGTCAAACCCCCTGGGCTAGGGCAGGGAGTTTTAACACTAGTGTACCAGTGAAAATTGGCAAAATATTGACCTTGAATATAAGCCATCCCACCTTTTTACCATTGATTTTTTTAATATCATATTTCTAAGGTTACATATGAGTGCATATTGTAATTAACTGTTTTAGAATGAAATTTCTAATGAAATACAATTAATTAATAAAGAATTTGGAGGGATTTAGTAAAATTCTAAATTCTTTCATTATTAAGAAATCCTGCCGAGGTTAACTTTGCCTTTCATCCTTACGGGTTTGATAAAATATAGTACCAGTAATGTACTGGGTAATTGCTGGCCTTGTGCCAAAAGTAGAAACAATTATTAAGATAATGGATCATCTCTTAGTTTTGATGATGAGCATTCAGTTTGATCAACTGAACGACCGACACCTGAATTAATGATAAGTGGTTGAGTATTCTACAGATAGGTGTACTCTTAATATAATTCCCAGGTAGAGTTAACATGGCACATGCCACAATGAACAACTTTTCAATTCCAAACATTTGATCACAATTTTATGTAAGAACCTTTAATTTATGTTCCAAACACCAGATTAACAATGAGAAAGTCAGATTGGCAGTATCGGTAGAGGGTCGGACGCCATGCTTTCCAGCATAGTTACGTCCCTTTACGATCTGAGTTCAAATCCTGCCAAGGTTGACTTTGCCTTTCATCCTTACGGGGTCGATAAAATAAAGTACCAGTAATGCACTGGGTAATTGCTGGCCTTGTGCCTAAAGTAGAAACAATTATTAAATCTTTCCAAATTCTGGAATATTTTCAAAATTATTTTAAAGTCTTAGTCAGTGTCTTTCATAAGAAATATGGTTATGAAGGGGTTAAATAGGAGCAAATTTTACCAGCAAAATCAACTGGCAAGGGACCCTGGGGTAGACCCCGAGCAAGATGTTTGGATGACATCCATGAGCTTGGTTGGTTTCTCTTGGGAATCTAGCTGGATCAGTTGGAGACAGTTGCTTATGACAGGACCCGCTGGAAGGAGTGTTTGAGGACTCTTCCCCCTCTCAGGAATAAGTGGGTGAAGAGAAGAGATCTTATTTCATCTATCCTAGAAGAATTTAAGGAAAATTGACCTCAGTAGGATTTGAATTCACAATGTAAAGAGTTGGAACAAATACTACAAGACATTTTAACCATTCCGTTAATCCACTACCCTTCAAAACATCTACTCCACACACGAGAGCTCGTATATAGACACTTAACCTACTAGAAAATAGCAGCTAAATCTCCCTCAAATTACAGCTCTGAGTGCTTTTTATCGTGACACCAGCACTACCAGTTTACACAGTGGAATGTGTGCATTTTATTGTAGTACCATCACTATCGCTTTCCAGAGTGGACTGGATGCATTTTACCATGCCACTAATACTTTTTATATATATATATATATGTTAAGTATTTCCGAAGAAAAAGCAAAGGAAAAAAAGAGTGCTCTATGTATAGAACTGAGCTATTTAACCCTTTAATGTCAAACCGGCCAAAACCAGCTAGAATTCTCTACCTCTTTCTGTTGAAACTGGCTGTAACTGGTCACTCAAACTGATGTTAAGGTATTGTTCGCAAAATACATACTTTCAAAATCTCATAGATTCGATATTATGTGAGATAATTATGTGAGGTAAAGCCTTTACCATGAAAATATAATAGTATATATAGAGTAATGTGAATGCTAAAGGGTTAACGAAAATATAATAGTATATATAGAGTAATGTGAATGCTAAAGGGTTAATGAAAATATAATAGTATATATAGAGTAATGTTAATGCTAAAGGGTTAATGAAAATATAATAGTATATATAGAGTAATGTGAATGCTAAAGGGTTAATGAAAATATAATAGTATATATAGAGTAATGTTAATGCTAAAGGGTTAATGAAAATATAATAGTATATATAGAGTAATGTGAATGCTAAAGGGTTAATGAAAATATAATAGTATATATAGAGTAATGTTAATGCTAAAGGGTTAATGAAAATATAATAGTATATATAGAGTAATGTGAATGCTAAAGGGTTAATGAAAATATAATAGTATATATAGAGTAATGTGAATGCTAAAGGGTTAATGAAAATATAATAGTATATATAGAGTAATGTGAATGCTAAAGGGTTAATGAAAATATAATAGTATATATAGAGTAATGTGAATGCTAAAGGGTTAATGAAAATATAATAGTATATATAGAGTAATGTGAATGCTAAAGGGTTAATTAGAAAATGAACAGCACAATATATAACTACTCCATTACCAAATTACCAAAGGTTATTTAGATAACCTCTCTGTCTGATGAACGATCTAGACATATGTTAATATTGTCTAGAGTCCTGAAACCTTTGGTAATGGAGTAGTTATAAATTAAGTTGTTCACGTTCTAATTAAATATATATATTATGCCTTTGTAATTTCATCCAAAGAAAGCAGTCTGCTCAATAAAACCAAGTTAAAAAGTGACTGTTGGTAAAATCAACTATATGAAATTTTTCTGCATGTGTAAATAATTCTGTTTACTAACACATTTGTAAACTGCATATGTATGCACAAAGCTGTTAATATAAAGAGTGGTATGTTCATGCACAGAGAAGATGCTATAAAATAGGATGAAGAACCCATATAGCTATTTTATGAGGTATTTTATAGCATCTCTGCACACGAGCACACCACTATTTATATTAACTTTATTCCCTCAGCGCTTTGTAAAAGTCCAAGAGTTTGGCCACATATACAAAGCT
>OZ024753.1:31946824-31956824 GCA_964016885.1 Eledone cirrhosa
ATGGCTGTGGTAGTGGTGGTTGTGATGGTGGTTGTGATCGTGGTTGTGATGCTGGTTGTGATGCTGGTAGTGGTGGTTGTGATGCTGGTAGTGGTGGTTGTGATGCTGGTTGTGATACTGGTTGTGATGCTGGTAGTGGTGGTTGTGATGCTGGTTGTGATGCTGGTAGTCGTGGTTGTGATGCTGGTTGTGATGCTGGTTGTGATGCTGGTAGTGGTGGTTGTGATGCTGGTTGTGATGCTGGTAGTGGTGGTTGTGATGCTGGTTGTGATGCTGGTAGTGGTGGTTGTGATGCTGGTTGTGATGCTAGTAGTGGTGGTTGTGATGCTGCTAGTGGTGGTTCTTATGCTAGTAGTGGTGGTTGTGATGCTGGTAGTGGTGGTTGTGATGCTAGTAGTGGTGGTTGTGATGCTGGTAGTGGTGGTTGTGATGCTGGTAGTGGTGGTTGTGATGCTGGTAGTGGTGGTTGTGATGCTAGTAGTCGTGGTTGTGATGCTGGTAGTGGTGGTTGTGATGCTAGTAGTGGTGGTTGTGATGCTAGTAGTGGTGGTTGTGATGCTAGTAGTGATGGTTGTGATGCTAGTAGTGGTGGTTGTTATGCTGGTTGTGGTGGTTGTGATGCTAGTAGTGGTGGTTGTGATGCTAGTAGTGGTGGTTGTGATGCTGGTAGTGGTGGTTGTGATGCTAGTAGTGATGGTTGTGATGCTAGTAGTGGTGGTTGTTATGCTGGTAGTGGTGGTTGTGATGCTGGTAGTGGTGGTTGTAATGCTAGTAGTGGTGGTTGTGTTGGTTGTGATGCTAGTAGTGGTGGTTGTGATGCTGGTTGTGGTGGTTGTGATGCTGGTAGTGGTGGTTGTGATGCTAGTAGTGGTGGTTGTGATGCTGGTTGTGGTGGTTGTGATGCTGGTAGTGGTGGTTGTGATGCTAGTAGTGGTGGTTGTGATGCTAGTAGTGGTGGTTTTGATGCTAGTAGTGGTGGTTGTGATGCTGGTAGTGGTGGTTGTGATGCTAGTAGTGGTGGTTGTGTTGGTTGTGATGCTAGTAGTGGTGGTTGTGATGCTAGTAGTGGTGGTTGTGATGCTAGTAGTGGTGGTTGTGATGCTGGTAGTGGTGGTTGTGATGCTGGTAGTGGTGGTTGTGATGCTAGTAGTGGTGGTTGTGATGCTGGTAGTGGTGGTTGTGATGCTAGTAGTGGTGGTTTTGATGCTAGTAGTGGTGGTTGTGATGCTGGTTGTGGCGGTTGTGATGCTGGTTGTGGTGGTTGTGATGCTAGTAGTGGTGGTTGTGTTGGTTGTGATGCTAGTAGTGGTGGTTGTGATGCTAGTAGTGGTGGTTGTGATGCTAGTAGTGGTGGTTGTGATGCTGGTAGTGGTGGTTGTGATGCTGGTAGTGGTGGTTGTGATGCTAGTAGTGGTGGTTGTGATGCTGGTAGTGGTGGTTGTGATGCTAGTAGTGGTGGTTGTGATGCTGGTAGTGGTGGTTGTGATGCTGGTTGTGATGCTAGTAGTGGTGGTTGTGATGCTGGTTGTGATGCTGGTAGTGGTGGTTGTGATGCTGGTTGTGATGCTGGTAGTGGTGGTTGTGATGCTAGTAGTGGTGGTTGTGATGCTAGTAGTGGTGGTTGTGATGCTAGTAGTGGTGGTTGTGATGCTGGTAGTGGTGGTTGTGATGCTGGTAGTGGTGGTTGTGATGCTGGTTGTGGTGGTTGTGATGCTAGTAGTGGTGGTTGTGATGCTAGTAGTGGTGGTTGTGATGCTAGTAGTGGTGGTTGTGATGCTAGTAGTGGTGGTTGTGATGCTGGTAGTGGTGGTTGTGATGCTGGTTGTGATGCTAGTAGTGGTGGTTGTGATGCTAGTAGTGGTGGTTGTGATGCTAGTAGTGGTGGTTGTGATGCTGGTAGTGGTGGTTGTGATGCTGGTAGTGGTGGTTGTGATGCTGGTTGTGGTGGTTGTGATGCTAGTAGTGGTGGTTGTGATGCTGGTAGTGGTGGTTGTGATGCTAGTAGTGGTGGTTGTGATGCTGGTTGTGGTACTTTGCTCATTCAATGTTGTCTTCCACTAGTTTCAAACTTGAGAGTCAATGGTTCAATTTATATCTCACTATTCCCACCATGGCAGCTGTTGTGGTTGCCATCGATAGCTAATTGGTTGATTGGTAAATTGCTTGACTCATTGCCAGCTTGCTTGCTGCTCTTGCTACTGGTAATTGTAGGTGATGCTGTTGTTGTTGTCTTCTTGTCGTCACTACAGTGTTGTTGTTCTACTGATATTGCTTTGCAGTTGTTGTTGTTTCTGTAGTAGTAGTAGCTGTATTAGTAGTAGTTCTAGTAGTAGTACTAGTAGTTGTAGTAGTAATTGCTGTAGTTGTAGTAGTAGTAGTAGTTGTAGTAGTAGTTGTAGTAGCTGTAGTAGTAGTAGTTGTAGTACTACTAGTAGTTGTAGTAGTAGCTGTAGTAGTAGCTGTAGTAGTAGTAGTAGTAGTAGTAGTAGTTGTAGTTGTAGTTGTAGTAGTTGTAGTAGTAGTGGTTGTAGTAGTAGTTGTAGTAGTAGTAGTTGTAGTAGTAGTTGTAGTAGTAGTAGTTGTAGTAGTAGTAGTTGTAGTAGTAGTAGTTGTAGTAGTAGTTGTAGTAGTAGTAGTAGTAGTAGTAGTAGTTGTAGTAGTAGTAGTTGTAGTAGTAGTGGTTGTAGTAGTAACTATTGTAGTAACAGTAGTCGTAGCAGTATCAACATTAGTTGTTACAGTTATCGCTGTAGTAGCAATAGTTGTTGTTGTTGTTGCAGTTGTTGCTACAGTAGTAGTAATAGTTGTATTTACCGTTGGAATTTGTGCTGATCATGATATATGCTGCTTGTATAGGTAGCGGTGTTGTAGTAGGGGCTAGTGTTGTAGTAGGTAGTGGTGCTCTTGTAGTAGGGGCTAGTGTTGTAGTAGGTGGTGCTCTTGTAGTAGGTAGTGGTGTTGTAGTAGGTAGTGGTGGTGTTGTAGTAGGAGCTAGTGTTGTAGTAGGTAGTGGTGGTGTTGTAGTAGGGGCTAGTGTTGTAGTAGGTAGTGATGCTCTTGTAGTAGGTGGTGCTGTTGTAGTAGGGGCTAGTGTTGTAGTAGGTGGTGCTGTTGTAGTAGGGGCTAGTGTTGTAGTAGGTGGTGTTGTTGTAGTAGGGACTAGTGTTGTAGTAGGGACTAGTGTTGTAGTAGGTAGTAGTGCTGTTGTAGTAGGGGCTAGTGTTGTAGTAGGTGGTGCTGTTGTACTAGGGCGTGGTGTAATCAGTTGCAGTGGTGGTACAGGGGTAGTTGTAGTTATGTACGTAGTTACTACTTACAGTATATGTGGTAGTGTAGTTAGTTACAGAATAGTTATGGTACAGATGATAGTGCAGTAAGTTACAGTATAGGTATGGTACAGATGGCAGTAATTGTACAGGTGGTAGTGCAGTGAGTTACAGTATAGGTATGGTACAGATGGTAGTAATTGTACAGGTGGTAGTGCAGTAAATTACAGTATAGGTATGGTACAGATGTTAGTAATGGTGCAGGTGGTAGTGTACGTTGTCACAGTATAGGTATAATCCAAGTGGTAGTGATAGTGCAGTAGTATGTTGTAGTATGGTGCTGGTGCTAGTTACAGTGTAGGTAATAGTATAGTTTATAAAGCCAAACACTTACAAATGTCAACTGTTGTAACAATACTGTTGCAGTAGTTTAACCCTAGGTCAGCCCTGATCCACGAGACCTATAATCAAATATGATCCAACCATAATTATTCCAATCATTCTGTCATTGCTTTTCCTTTTTTTTTTTTTTTTTTTCAGGAATAATATATCTTGGATTACATTATCCTATGTGTTCTTTATTTTAAGATAGTAGGGTGTGGCATGAGGAGAAACTTAGCTGCACTTTCTAGTAGTCCAATGACCACACATATGGTATTAGTGTCTCATAGTTGTTATTTAACTCCAAGTCGTCTCTGATCAAACGACTTTCCCGCCGTGCCCACCCTGACATTTTATGTAGCCGAGAGACTATATCAAACACATCTGTCTGTCTTGTTCTGTTTTTTTTTTTTAAAGACAGTTGGGTGTAGTTGGAGGGATGTGGCTGCTATTCTTAGCAGCTCGTAGAGTCTACACCTTTACTGAGGCTTATGTTGTTGTTGTTGTTGTTGATGATTGTTGTTATTGTTGTTGTTACTATTATTGTTGTTATTGTTGTTGTTGTTGTTATTATTGTTGTGGTTACTGTTGGTGTTGTTTTTGTTGTAGTCACTATTGTTATTGTTGAAGTAGGTAATGCTGCTGTTGTAGTCTATGTTGCTGCTGTTGTTGTTGTTGCTGTTGCTGTTCTTGTTGTTGCTGTTGCTGTTGTTGCTGTTGCTGTTGCTGTTGTTGCTGTTGCTGTTGCTGTTACTTTTGTTAAAGCACCTGCCAATAAACTATTTTGTTTCTAAAGGAGAATAATTTAAAACAGGGTTGTTGTTGTTGTTGTTGTTGTTGTTGTTGTTATTTATCTGATTAAAACACAGCTGGTGTTGTTAGTGGTGTTGTTGTTGTTGTTACTGGCGTTGTTGTTGTTGTTGATGTTGCTGGTGTTATTGGTGTTGTTTTTGCAGCTGATGGTGACTGGTCTGTTGTTGTTAGTGCTGTTGTTGTTGCTGCTGCTGCTGCTGCTGTTGTTGTTAGTGCTGCTGATGGTGACTGGTCTGTTGTTGTTAGTGCTGTTGTTGTTGTTGCTGCTGCTGCTGCTGCTGTTAGTGCTGCTGTTGTTGGTGACTGGTCTGATGTTGTTGTTGTTGTTGGTGACTGGTCTGATGTTGCTGTTGTTGTTGTTGTTGTTGGTGCTGTTGTGACTGGTCTGATGTTGCTGTTGTTATTGTTGTTGTTGTTGTTGGTGCTGTTGCTGTGAGTGGTCTGATGTTGCTGTTGTTGTTGTTGTTGTTGGTGACTGGTCTGATGTTGCTGTTGTTGTTGTTGTTGTTGTTGTTGTTGGTGCTGTTGCTGTGACTGGTCTGATGTTGCTGTTGTTGTTGTTGTTGGTGCTGTTGTTGGTGACTGGTCTGTGGCTGTTGCAGCAATGCTAGTGTAAACAGCAGTAAATTGTTGCAGCTGATGTACTGTTGGTGGTGGTGGTGGTGGTGGCGGTGGTGGTGGTGGTGGTGGGGTGGGGTGGGGGGGTTGTGATAGTGATGGTAGTGGTGGTGGTGATAGTGGTGATGATGGCAGTGGTGGTGGTGGTGATGATGGTAGTGGTGGTGGTGATAGTGGTGATGATGGCAGTGGTGGTGGTGGTGATGATGGCAGTGGTGGTGGTGGTGATGATGGTGGTGGTGGTGGTGATAGTGGTGATGATGGCTGTGGTGGTGGTGATAGTGGTGATGATGGCAGTGATGATGGCAGTGGTGGTGGTGATAGTGGTGATGATGGCAGTGGTGGTGTTGATAGTGGTGATGATGGTGGTGGTGATAGTGGTGATGATGGTAGTGGTGGTGGTGATAGTGGTGATGATGGCAGTGGTGGTGGTGGTGGTGGTGGTGTGGATTATGGAGGAAGCAGAGGTGGTGTTGGTGTTAATGGTAAAATGATGGGGTGGTGTAGATAACAATCAAGAGATGAAAGTGGTAGTGGCGGTGGTGGCAATGAAGAGATACAGGTGGTAGTGGTGGTGGTAGCAATGAAGGTGGTAGTGATGGTGGTGGAGGTGCTAGTGGTGGTGGTAGTGATGAAGAGATGGAGTTGGTAGTAGTGGTGGTGGTAGTGATGGTGGTGGAGGTGGTAGTGATGGTGGTGGTAGTGATGGTGGTGGAGGTGGTAGTGATGGTGGTGTTAGTGATGAAAAGATCGAGGTGGTAGTGGTGGTGGTGGTAGCGATGAAGAGATGGAGATGGTAGTGGAGGTGGTGGAGGTGGTAGTGGAGGTGGTAGTGGGGGTGGTAACGATGAAGAGCTGGAGGAGGTGGTAGTAGTGGTGGTAGAAATTAAGAGATGGAGGTGGTAGTGGTGGTGGTAGCAATGAAGAGCTGGAGGAGGTGGTAGTAGTGGTGGTAGAAATTAAGAGATGGAGGTGGTAGTGGGGGTGGTAGCGATGAAGAGCTGGAGGAGGTGGTAGTAGTGGTGGTAGAAATTAAGAGATGGAGGTGGTAGTGGTGGTGGTAGCAATGAAGAGATGGAGGTGGTAGTGGTGGTGGTAGCAATGAAGAGATGGAGGTGGTAGTGGTGGTGGTAGCAATGAAGAGATGGAGGTTGTAGTGGTGGTGGTGGTGATGAAGAGATGGCGGTAGGTGAGGTGGTGTTGGTGGTAGTGTAAATGATAGTGGTCTCTCAAGTAATAACAATAAAATAAATTGTTTTTCTTACCACTTTACTTCTCTAATTAGTTTTAGTCATGACAGCTAAGGCCACACTGGGGCACTGCATTTATGATGACGATGGATTATTTATAATATGAATATAGATTTGATGTTAAAGTAGAGAGAGAAAAAGAATTCTCTACTGTATTGGTCAGAGAATATAAGATGTTCATGATGATGATTATATATATATATATATATATATATATATATATATATATATATATATATATATATATGTATACGATATTGATATTATGATATGCCTTCATCAGACAAAATACAATATATACCAGTTTTATAAATAAACATTGACGTACCCTTTCAAAATGCGACCGTTACTTTTGGAAGATACTATCCTGATGTCTTCCAAAAGTAACAGTCGCATTTTGAAAGGGTACATCAATGTTTATTTATAAAACTGGTATATATTGTATTTTGTCTGATGAAGGCATACCATAATTTAACTTGGTATCCTTGAAATATGTATAATGAAATAAATATGGTTTTATAAATATAGTTTCCATTTGTCAATATCGTATATCTACTCCAAATACTTGTCGAGTGCTTTATATCAGTTATAAAAATATTTGCTTATTGTATCCCAACAATTTAAATAGAACTTTTGCATATATATATATATATATATTTACACACACACACACACACATATATATATATATATACACACACACATATATATATATATGTGTGTATATATATCATGAGGGACGAATATAAGGAAAAATGGCCTGGGGATGGCAGAAAAGGTGATGGCCATATGATATTAAGGAATGGTAAGAAAGGGGTTTGATGGAATGTACAGCACTGGCAAGAGACAGGAAAAGATGGAGAGTTCTGGTCCATCAGATATGCTTGCATGGGTTAGATGGGTCACCTGCATTATGAGACAAGTCTGGCCAGTTGGCCGAGCTGTACCTTGCTCAAATGGAATGGTATTTTGGCCGAGATTTATTTTACAGCTGGATGCCCTTCCTAATACCAACCGTGTTATGTAGATTTCCGAGTGGTGTCAGGGGGGGGGGGGGGGGGGTAACGACAGATGAAAAAGGTACTCAATATGTTGGTACAGTATAAGCATCTTTAATATATATAGAAATGACTTCTACAGAACTAGAACCATTTCATTTGTATAAAATCATCATTTCATTCCTGATGGTTTCATAAAAATGAAATGGTTCTAGTCCTGTAAAAGTCATTTATATGTGTATATATATTCATTAATATTGTAAATAAGTATTAAATGCTATGATGAAGTTGTTCACTGCAAGTGATAGACAACTGGAAACACTACTGCAGATGGTACATGGGTTTACAAAAGAAATACATATGAAACATTGATAACATGCTAGATAAAAAAAAATAAGATAAGAGAACTAGATAAAAACAAAACAGACATACAAATATTTAGGGTTTAATGAATCAGACAGGGTCCAACACTCACAAATGAAATATAAGATGAGAAATGGATATTATATGTATATTTGATTGCTTCTTCTAAGCTACAATTTGAATATTCTTAACTGGGCACTAAAAGAACTATCATGCCTAGACAGGAAAATAAGAAAAGAAAGGATAAATCAGGTGTAGAAAGATTATACTCATCACAAACACAAGGTGATAATGGTTTTATAGAACCAAATTAAAAGTACAATAAAATATCAACAGTAGGAATACAAAAATACATAATGAAGAATAATGGAGAGTTAATGCAAACTAGCTATCAAGTATGAACAAACCAAAAACAACAACAAAGAAAAAAGAAAATGCTTTTCTGTCTTCAAGAAAGCCAATAAGATCAAAGCAGAAGCTGAGTTGACAGCTGATTACAAAGAAAGTGAAAAAACAAATAGTGAAAAAAGCTAAAATCTACATTGAAGACATCTCTGTAGAATTCCATGTTAAAACATTCACAAGATTAACCCTTACATGGACAATAACTGAACAAGCAAAATAGTACACATGGAATATTCACAGCATTGGTTAACCTCTTCAGTTCTGTAGATGAGATAACTCGTCTTAACATGCATTCCAGTGCTACGGACGAGAAAACTCATCCTCACAATGTTTGAACTCATTTCCAACTGTTCATGACTTCATAGTAATGAACTCATTTCCAACTGTTCATGACTTCATAGTAATGAACTCATTTCCAACAATTCATAACTTCAAAGCTAGATGGGGTTACTAGTTTATTGGTGTGATGTTTGCCAATCAAAATAGTTATTTTACTGAAGAAAAAAACGAGCACAGCAACTGTAGCTGTGTAAAATATACACAGCATTCAACAAGTTAAGATGTGATGGCGTCAAAGCTGTGACTAAAGAATTCCTAATTGCAACCCAATATCAAAACCTCCCAGCAAGAAACCACCAAAAGTACATAATGAAGCAGAACACTGTAACTGCAAAATATGTGTTGATGGGGAACATACATTTAACCACATGTCCCAGACTGCCTAGTCTTAGCCAAGAAAGAATATATATTGACAGATATGACATAGTGGGGAGTTACATACACTGGAAGTTATGTCAGCATTATGAAATATGAATAGAAAAGTGGTGGTACAGGTATACATCAGAAAAAAGTGACAGAGAATGACAAAGCAACCACATTCTGGGATAAGCCTAGACACACAGGCAAGGAGATCTAAGTTAATCAACCAGATATTGTAGTCAAAGACAACTAAGAAATAAAAAAAGAAATGTCTTCTAATTGACATCGTTCTTCACAGACAAGAATATATCTCTCAAAGAAACAGAAAAAATATCCAAATATAAAGATCTGGAGATAGAACTAACCCGAATGTGGATGATGAAAACAGAAACAATTCCTTTAATAATAGGTGCTCTGAGAAAGATATAAATTCACACGGAGATACATAACTAAAACCCCAAGTCTTACAAATATTTACAAGTATATATAACATACAAAAATAGCTCTAATAGACACTGCACACATATTACGAAAAATACTTTCAATACAATAGAAACAACACTGCACATACCCAAGATGTACAAAACTCTGCTGTGTAATGCAGTGACATCACACAATGAAAATAAATAATAATAATAATAATTGTTTCTACTTTAGGCACAAGGCCAGCAATTACCCAGTGCATTACTGGTACTTTATTTTATCGACCCCGTAAGGATGAAAGGCAAAGTCAACCTCTAATATAATTTTGTTTTTATTATTTTTAGTAATTCTTTCAGTCGTTAGACTGTGGCCATACTGGGGCATTGCTTTAAAGAAATTTACTCAATCATATTAGCCCCAGTACTTATTTTTTTGTTTGACACTTATTTTATTGACCTCTCCTTGCTAAACATTTAAGTTGCGGGGCATAAGCAAATGCAGACATGCACACACACACATATTACACACACACACACAGGGCTTCTGTTCAATATCTGTCCCTCAAATTTCACTCACTATTTATTCGTTAATTCTTGATTGTACGACTAAATCTGAAGCCATGTAGTTGACAAGTAAATTTATAAATCACACAGCCATGCCTG
This sequence comes from Eledone cirrhosa, assembly GCA_964016885.1. Taxonomy (NCBI): domain Eukaryota; kingdom Metazoa; phylum Mollusca; class Cephalopoda; order Octopoda; family Eledonidae; genus Eledone; species Eledone cirrhosa. The sequence continues at coordinate 31,956,703 of OZ024753.1, forward strand.
TGCTGATACATATGTATATATTTTTATATATATATATAATATAAGATCAAAAGATGGTTAAAAGAGTTCAAAGTATTTTATTATGCGCATTTCAAAAACAAATATCATCATGGGATGATATC
>OZ024753.1:31961824-31979324 GCA_964016885.1 Eledone cirrhosa
CACCATCATTATCATCGCCATCATTATCACCACCATCATTATCACCACCATCATTATCACCACCATCATTATCACCACCATCATTATCACCACCATCATTATCACCACCATCATTATCACCACCATCATTATCACAACCATCATTATCACAACCATCATTATCACCACCATCATTATCACAACCATCATTATCATCACCATCATTATCACAACCATCATTATCACCACCATCATTATCACCACCATCATTATCACCACCACCATTATCACCACCATCATTATCACAACCATCATTATCACCACCATCATTATCGCAACCATCATTATCACAACCATCATTATCACCACCATCATTATCACCACCATCATTATCATCACCATCATTATCACCACCATCATTATCACAACCATCATTATCACCACCATCATTATCACAACCATCATTATCACAACCATCATTATCACCACCATCATTATCACCACCATCATTATCACAACCATCATTATCACAACCATCATTATCACCACCATCATTATCACAACCATAATTATCACAACCATCATTATCACCACCATCATTATCACAACCATCATTATCACCACCATCATTATCACAACCATAATTATCACAGCCATCATTATCACCACCATCATTATCACCATCATCATTATCACAACCATCATTATCACCACCATCATTACCACAACCATCATTATCAGCACCATCATTATCACAACCATCATTATCACCACCATCATTATCACCACCATCATTATCACAACCATCATTATCACCACCATCATTATCACAACCATAATTATCACAGCCATCATTATCACCACCATCATTATCACCATCATCATTATCACAACCATCATTATCACCACCATCATTACCACAACCATCATTATCAGCACCATCATTATTACAACCATCATTATCATCACCATCATTATCACCACCATCATTATCACCACCATCATTATCACCACCATCATTATCATCACCATCATTATCACAACCATCATTATCACCACCATCATTATCATCACCATCATTATCACCACCATCATTATCACCACCATCATTATCACAACCATCATTATCACCACCATCATTATCACCACCATCATTATCACCACCATCATTATCAACACCATCATTATCACAACCATCATTATCACAACCATCATTATCACCACCATCATTATCACCACCATCATTATCACCACCATCATTATCACAACCATCATTATCAGCACCATCATTATCGCAACCATCATTATCACAACCATCATTATCACCACCATCATTATCACCACCATCATTATCATCACCATCATTATCACCACCATCATTATCACAACCATCATTATCACCACCATCATTATCACAACCATCATTATCATCACCATCATTATCACAACCATCATTAACACAACCATCATTATCACCACCATCATTATCACCACCAACATTATCACAACCATCATTATCACCACCATCATATCACCACCATCATATCACCACCATCATTATCACCACCATCATTATCACAACCATCATTATCACCACCATCATTATCACCACCAACATTATCACAACCATCATTATCACAACCATCATTATCACCACCATCATTATCACCACCAACATTATCACAACCATCATTATCACCACCATCATATCACCACCATCATATCACCACCATCATATCACCACCATCATTATCATCACAATCATGATCACCACCATCATTATCACCACCATCATTATCACCACCATCATTATCACAACCATCATTATCAGCACCATCATTATCACAACCATCATTATCACCACCATCATTATCATCGCCATCATTATCACCACCATCATTATCACCACCATCATTATCACCACCATCATTATCACCACCATCATTATCACAACCATCATTATCACCACCATCATTATCACCACCATCATTATCACAACCATCATTATCACAACCATCATTATCACCACCATCATTATCACAACCATCATTATCATCACCATCATTATCACAACCATCATTATCACCACCATCATTATCACCACCATCATTATCACCACCATCATTATCACAACCATCATTATCACCACCATCATTATCACCACCATCATTATCACCACCATCATTATCACAACCATCATTATCACCACCATCATTATCACCACTATCATTATCACAACCATCATTATCACAACCATCATTATCACCACCATCATTATCACAACCATCATTATCACAACCATCATTATCATCACCATCATTATCACCACCGTCATTATCATCACCATCACCATCATCAACAGCAACACCATCATTACTATCATCATATTATAAGTGTTTTTCTAATCTTGCATGAGTTACACACAATATATGTGGATGTAAGGAGGTTGAACTCTGTATTTCTGAAATGTTGGCCAAGAATTCTGATTTCTGAGTGAAAGGACCTCTGGCAACAGATTCTGTCTGAATCAGATATCTATACCAAACAACTTGGATGTAAAACACTTTCTATACAAACTATTGAAATACTAGGTAATTTACTTAGAAAATATAGGAATCCCAAATACAGAAAATAACTATAACAACATCATCATCATCATCAGGTCGAGCTTGCTCGGCTTTCTACGACACGTTTCCTCCATCCATCTCTGTTGCTCATAGAGTTTGCCAGTTCTTCTGCAGTGCACCCAACAAATAAGGATCTCTATGGCAATATACCCCCTATCAGCAGGTCAATACGTGGACAGAGACTCAGATTTGCTCGTCACTGTTGGCGCAGCAAGGAAGAAATAGCAGGTGATGTGTTGTTATGGAGTCCATCTGATGGAGCAAGAAATGCTGGTCGTCCCAAAAAGACATAAGTGAAGCAACTTGAGGACGATACTATAACAACAGTTGATGGCTATACATAATAGCTCTGTTTCTCTGTAGTTGTTGCTGACCACTTTTTTCTGTCCATTGTTGTATCATCATCATCATCATCAACGTTTAACGTCCGTGTTCCACGCTTGCATGGGTTTGGACGGGGGTTTTCCCACTTGAGGCAAGAGTGACTGTCTTGCTTGCATAGGACTGTCTGGCAGGTTTTCTACAGTTGGATGCCCTTCCTAACACCAACCACATTTACAGTGTGGGTCTGGGAAGTTTTTACCGTGTTACCTACACGGCCACATTACAGCGTGGATTGTCTGGCGGGTTTTCTACGGCTGGATGCCCTTCCTAACACCAACCACATTTACAGTGTGGGTCTGGGAGGTTTTTACCGTGTTGCCTACACGGCCACATTTACAGCGTGGACTGTGTGTTTTTTTTGTCGTGACACCTACACGATCTCATTTGTTTCGGCCTGGATGTTGTGGCACCAACATAGCTTTACATAGAAGGGGGCGGTGTGGATGGGGTGGGGGTGGTGGGACGGGGGGTGTATTTTGTTAGAGATGCCTACTGACTGTAGTAGGTTTTACTATGTATTTAGGTAATGCGGGTCTTCTCTATTACTGATTTACCTATTTTCAAAGGTATTATTTATGGCTCTCTACTATTATATTTCTTTTCTGCTTTGGGGATTCCTATTATAGTTCTAAAAGAATTTCAAATTACCCAGTGCTTTGATAGTTTGTATAGAAGCTTTAATATATATATATACACACACTCACACACTCACACACACACACACATATATATATATATATATATATCATTTCATTCATTTCATTTTACGTCCGCTTTTTCCCTACTAGCAAGGGTGGGACGGGAACTGATTCTGGCTTGATTTCTACAGCTGGATGCCCTTCCTAACACCAACCTCAATTACAGTGAGTGCTGGGTGCTTTTTTTCCGTGGCGCCTACACGACCACTTTGCAGTGGAATGATAGGGACCTCAGTCCCTATCATCTCATTTTTACAGCTGAGTAAACTGGAGCATTGTGAAATAAAGTGTCTTGCTGAAGGAAACAACACACTTTATTTCACATTGCTCCAGTTTACTTAGCTGTAGAAATGAGATGATAGGGACTGGGGTCCCTATCATTCCACTGCATATATATATATATATATGCAGTGGAATGATAGGGACCCCTGTATTTTCGTTGCTCTGGTAATGCGGTCGGACCGCCGACTGCTATATCTGATTTGCTAAGCTGTCTGAACATAATGTTATTACTCTGGAGTCTTACCTCATCTGAGTGCTAAAGCTACAGACCGAATAAGCATACACACTAGCTTGGCCGTATACTAGAGCTTCGTCTATGCTGTACTAAAATTTATATTTACTCCTAGAATTAATGATTAACTGATTAATTTTATTGGATGATTCTATTGATTAATTAATTGTTTAAGTTTGTTTGATAACTTCTAGTCGAGTGCTTTATTCGGTTTGAATAAGGGGATTTATTCCTTTATCTCAAATTCGAATACACCGCCTAAGCGGGGGTTACCTCCCTTGGAGAAAACCATGTGTCTGTGCCGACCTTTAAAGTCACAACATACCCGCTTTGGCTAAGAACGAAAGACTGGCTGAAGAAGTAAATCCTATGTTCTGTCGTCAAAAACCATTATATTGCAGACTCCTGCAATAGGAATTTGTCGATCAAGGATTTGCAGAAACTTAGCGCTGTCGTTGAGTGCGATATTGCGATCTATATTGTGGAAACACCATGTGGGTTATATATTTAACACTCAGCCTCAGCGTTGTGTCCAGGTCAGTAAAAAATCTTTTCCTGGGTCCTGTATTTTCGTTGCTCTGGTAATGCGGTCGGACCGCCGACTGCTATATCTGATTTGCTAAGCTGTCTGAACATAATGTTATTACTCTGGGGTCTTACCTCATCTGAGTGCTAAAGCTACAGACCGAATAAGCATACACGCTAGCTTGGCCGTATACTAGAGCTTCATCTATGCTGTACTAAAATTTATATATATATATATATATACACACACACACTCACACATATATGTTCGCGGAAATTTTAATATTTCCTTTGTTAACACTTTGAATTTACCCGCCAAAAACCGGGGCTTGCTTCCCTTGTTGGAAATAACACGTGACAACTAAATGTTCACTGGCTGCATTCTTAGTGGCCGCATTTAGTTTGTTCACTCTGATTTGTGGCAGAAAGGAATCCCTGTTGATGAAATGAATCCCCTGTTCGATCATGGAATACCACGAGCGTGCGTGTTACGTAAGTTGGATTAATGATTTTGGATTCACAGAAACACTTTAGGCGTATAGCGTTTAATTTGTCCAGGTGTATCTTTTAACCTGTTTGTTCTTTCGTTACTTTTGTATTGTGTGGTTGGGTTTTGCCTACCGCAATGTTCAATTTGTCAAGGTATTTAAACGTATATGGAGGCACATGGCTTAGTGGTTAGAGCATTAGCCTTGCAATCGAAAGGTTGTGAGTTCAATTCTCAGACCGGATGATGTGTTGTTTCCTTGAGCAAGACACTTTATTTCACATTGCTCCAGTTTACTCAGCTGTAGAAATGAGATGATAGGGACTGGGGTCCATATCATTCCACTGCAAAGTGGTCGTGGAGGTGCCACGGCAAAAAAGCACCCAGCACTCACTGTAAATGAGGTTGGTGTTAGGAAGGGCATCCAGCTGTAGAAATCAAGCCAAAATCAGTTCCCGTCCAACCCTTGCAAGCAGGGAAAAAGCGGACGTAAAATGAAATGATGATGATGATGATGATATTACTCTAAGGACCTACCCTTATTGAGTCCTTTGCTAACTCATTCCTATTATAGGTCAACTTTGCTTTCCCACAGCCAAAACTTCGATTTTAATAAGCTTCCACTTGCATATATATATATTGTATAGGAAAAGAGTCAGGACCCTGACGGCTGAGCTCTGGCTGTTTCGACTGCTAGATCCAAACAGTTCAAAATGGCTGGAGCTCAGCTGTTGGGGTCCTGACTCTTTTCCTATTACCCACTCTACAACCCTAAGTATCGGGTACTCTGGTGCATTATGATCCACCTGGTATCTTACCACACCTTCTTTGTTATATATTGTATATATATATTGTATATATGTAGGAAAGAGATTCTCAGCTCTTATTGATAAGTATTTCCATGTAGGCACAAATACAGATAGATTTTAAACAGTCATGCCATAAAAATCAGTTGTTTTTATATTAGAAATGTTAGAACATATCTCCAACAAACAAATGAACTCCTACACATTAGGTTGATCAAATAGAAGAGCAAAGGCATGCCACCTAGACCAAAACTTGTATCAGATGAACTCCTACACATAAAGTTGATCAAATAGAAGAGCAAAAGCATGCCACCTAGACCAAACTTGTATCAGATGAACTCCTACACATAAAGTTGATCAAATAGAAGAGCAAAGGCATGCCACCTAGACCAAACTTGTATCAGATGAACTCCTACACATAAAGTTGATCAAATAGAAGAGCAAAGGCATGCCACCTAGACCAAACTTGTATCAGATGAACTCCTACACATAAAGTTGATCAAATAGAAGAGCAAAGGCATGCCACCTAGACCAAACTTGTATCAGATGAACTCCTACACATAAAGTTGATCAAATAGAAGAGCAAAGGCATGCCACCTAGACCAAACTTGTATCAGATGAACTCCTACACATTAGGTTGATCAAATAGAAGAGCAAAGGCATGCCACCTAGACCAAACTTGTATCAGATGAACTCCTACACATAAAGTTGATCAAATAGAAGAGCAAAGGCATGCCACCTAGACCAAACTTGTATCAAATGAACTCCTACACATAAAGTTGATCAAATAGAAGAGCAAAGGCATGCCACCTAGACCAAACTTGTATCAAATGAACTCCTACACATAAAGTTGATCAAATAGAAGAGCAAAAGCATGCCACCTAGACCAAACTTGTATCAAATGAACTCCTACACATAAAGTTGATCAAATAGAAGAGCAAAGGCATGCCACCTAGACCAAACTTGTATCAAATGAACTCCTACACATAAAGTTGATCAAATAGAAGAGCAAAAGCATGCCACCTAGACCAAACTTGTATCAAATGAACTCCTACACATAAAGTTGATCAAATAGAAGAGCAAAAGCATGCCACCTAGACCAAACTTGTATCAGATGAACTCCTACACATAAAGTTGATCAAATAGAAGAGCAAAGGCATGCGCCCTAGACCAAGCTTATAAAGTGGCTTCATGACATATGATGCTAAGGTCACCTTGTCCCAACTAAACCAATAACCTACATGGGAATACTAATTTAAAATCCACATCCTAAACCACAAGATGCCCTTCAAAATTACCCAGAAAAAAAGATCAAACACACAAATCACAAGCCATGTGTGGCCTCTTCAAAACTGTGGCACAACTTTCTTCATCAAATGGAAGAGTATTGAAAGATCTAGATCTATGCAAATGGAAAAGTTACACAATTCGAAAATTTAAATATGTGGGTTACTTCGATCGTTGAACCCACACCCACACATTCATCTTACATATAATTAATGTAATAATTTATCTAGTTTAATTCTCGCGTGTGCTACCATATTATATATTTTATTGTTTTCCTTATTTCAAATAATCAATAAAATTTCTTGCATGACATCATAAATAACCACCATTGTTTAGATGTAGTCATTCATAAATACAACAATCCTTTTATTTGAGCTTGCTTGACACAAGGTCATTGATTATTTTATTCTTTATATCACACCAGAAGATGTACAATATTTTATGATTCTGTGCTATATACAATATGTTTTTTCTCCCCTTTTTTTTATAATATTGTTATAGTATAAGTATTAGTTAAATTATTTGTAAGGAAATACTTATAAAGTTATGAAATGATTTAAAAAATTTATTCTATCATCTTCATTTATTATACACACTCACATGTATATATAAAACGACAACAGAAGGCCGAACTGGAAGATATGCTTTAAAATTTTAATTCCATGAATCACATGATTTGCTTACCAGAATCAGTTCTACACTTAGGTAATCAAAATAACTTAAATAGTGTGTGTGTGTATATATATATAGGAAAAGAGTCAGGACCCCGACAGCTGAGCTCCGGCTGTTTTGACAGCTGGATCCAAACTGTTCAAACCGTTTGAATCTAGCTGTCGAAACGGCCAGAGCTCAGCCATCGGGGTCCTGACTCTTTTCCTATTACCCACTCTACTACCCTAAGTATCGAGTGCTCTGGTGTGTTATGGTCCAGCTGGTTCCTTACCACACCTTTGTTTTATATATATATGATGGCTGCAACTCGATTTCGAGTAATGCCATTGCTTGATACTTGAACATGAACATCATGGATATGGCTTTTAATCCTGCTAGGGACTTGCCTATGGCCAGCAATGACATGCATTGCAAAAAATGTCACATATCAAGTGAAGCTTGAGCTTGAAGCTTTTTTAAATGACGAAAGACTTTGCACAGGGCCAATCCTATTCTCTGAACATCGGATGTATTTACAAAAAGTAAAACTGGTTTACATTATTGGATGCAAACAATGTTGCAGGTTTTATCTTAGAGTGACATTCTCCTAGAGAGATGTCTTAATGAGGACTTAGAGTCTCTTGCTCCACAAAAAAAAAGAAAGAAAAGAAAAATACTTTATTGTATGGCCGTTGGCACTCTTGAGTTCCTTCGACCTTTGACGGATATATATGTATATTGAAAAAATTAAAACAGCAGAGTTTTCCTTACAAATCACATGTTATTGGAATAATAGGGTTGTAAATATGCAATAGGTGACATTTTGGTTATTTAGTAGTATTTTTACAAATCATGTTTAAAGTAAACAAAAATATATAAGAAATATATATATATAATCATCAAATTATTTGGCACATTAGTACAGAAACTTTCTAAATAACCGAAAGGTCAGCCATTGCATTTTTCGAAAACCTATTTCACACACGCATCATCATCATCATCATCATCACCGTTTTACGTCCGTTCTTCCATGCTAGCATGGGTTAGACGGGTTGTCCTGTTGTGTGCAGTGTCTGGTCGGCTGACCATGCCTTGCTCATACAGGAACTGATCTGGCTTGATTTCTACAGCTGGATGCCCTTCCTAACACCAACCTCATTTACAGTGAGTGCTGGGTGCTTTTTCGTGGCGCCTACACGTCCACTTTACAGTGTGGGCTGGGTGCTTTTTTGCCGTGGCACCTCCACGACCACCTTGCGGTGGAGGGTGTGGGGGCATATTGTTTATATGCTTCAGCATGTACCCATGGGAGGTCGGGTACTCTGTATTACTGCGTATATATATATATATATACACATACACACAGAAGGTGTCCCGAAAATGTATATACACTTTGATTACCTGTAAAGGCAATATTTATTAAAATGCTGTTGAAGCGTGTTTACATTTTGGGGGGACACCCTGCGTGTGTATATACATTCCGAGGCCATAGTATCTAGAATAAGGTCAGGTTGGAAGAAGTTTAGGGAGCCGCTTCCTCTGCTGACGAAGAAAGTTTCTCCCTGCGTACGAAAGGCCGGTTATATGATGCCTGTGTGAGGAGCGCAATTCTGCATGGTAGTGAGACATGGGCAGCAACTGCAGAGGATATACGACGGCTGGAGAGAAATGAGGCAAGCATGCTCCATTGGGTGTGCAATGTCAATAAGCATGAACAACCCAGCATGGATGTGTTGAGAGAGAAACTGTGTCTGAGAGGGATAGAATGTAGTGTGCGAGAGAGGAGACTGCGGTGGTATGGACATGTGATGCGCATGGAGGATGATCGATGGGTGAAGAAATGCCAGTTGAAGGAAGATGTGGTAGAGGTAGACCACGAAAAACTATGGGCGGAGGTGGTGAGAACAGACCTCAGATCGCTGAAGCTCACGGTGGAGATGACAAAGGACCGTGACAAGTGGAGAGATGCTGTGTTGAATAAGACCCGTCCCACCCTTGCAAGCAGGGAAAAGTGGACATAAAATGATGATGATGATGATATATATACACATATACATATATACATATATATATAAACATATATATATATACACATACATATATACAGACATATATATATATATATATATATATATATATATACATACATATATATATAGCTATATATATATATGATCCAGCCTTTTCATGATTTTTTTCAGTATTGCACTTCATTCATGTACCAACCATGATGGAAGACACACATGATGTTGAGATGTTGAGTACTTTTGTTTATTGCATCATGATCTGTTGATTAAAATAACTGGATCACAAACCCAGCTACATATTAGTTAAACTATACAACATAAATAAAAAAAAATATATATATATATACATATATATACACATAGGAGTAGTTCCATAACTGTTAGTTCACCATATCGAGAACAATTGTTTCACCTTATTTGGACCCTCAGCTCTGTACTACTACCAAACTCATCCCATGGACTGAGTGCTCTACTACTACGATATATATAAAGATATTGTATTTCTCGGCGTCGGAGACACTACTTTTTTCCTAAAATAAGTCTCAAAAATCTACCATGCGTCCTAGAGGCTGAAGGTTGTTTATTATTTTTTTTCAAATTTTTGGTTGTCAAAATTAGGGTGCGTCCTCGGGGACAAAGCGACTTCGGCACCGGAAAATACAGTATATATAGATAAGGAAAATAATTATAATTTGTGACATACCTCGAGGGGTCATACTATCACGGTCGGGGTGAAAGTAGAATACCCCATTTCTGTAGATGATTTCTTGACATATGATGCTCCAGCTGTATACATCACCCTTCTGTGAACCTCCTGCGGGTCGGTTTTGCATCCTTAATAGTTCTGGTGCTGTCCATAGTAACTCTTAAAAGACACAAAATATAACAATTTATTGATAGGTTAGTGTAAGGTGAAGGTTTGTTGAGTTTTCATTGAAAACTGAAGAAATATGACATGTTTAGATATTTTGCAGAGGTGTTGGTGTTGGGGTGGTGGTGGTGATGATGATGATGGTGTAGTGTCAAGTGGTTGTGGTGGAGCTTCTGGTGGTGGCCGTTGTCATAGGTCAGCTTTGATCAAGTAATAGAGCTTCAATAATAATTGATAATATATATATAGGAAAAGCGTCAGGACCCCGATGGCTGAGCTCCAGCTGTTTCGAGAGTATTAATTGGTGGCTTAGTTCAGATCTAGCTGTTGAAACGGCCGGAGCTCAGCTGTCGGGGTCCTGACTCTTTTCCTATTACCCACTCTAGTACCCTAAGTATTGAGTACTCTGGTGCGTTATGGTCCTCCAGGTATCTTACCAAACCTTCTTTGTTATATATATATCCTCATGATCATTTAACGTCCATCTTCCAAGCTAGCATTATATATATATATATATATATATATATATATAGTCCTATATGAGCGAGACACGGTCACCCGATCCAACTTGCCTCAAATGGGACGAACCCATCTAACCCATGCTAGCATGGAAGATAGATGTTAAACGAAGATGATGATTTATATGGGTAGAAATCTGTAGATAAAATGTCAAGGAAAACAGTGCTCAATCTGTTGCAAGAGAGCTTCTTTAGTATAAACAAAGTTTTATACACTTAGCATGAATGTGCTGCCATTGGTTTTGGTATCAAGTTATGGCCACCACTGTAAATTGGATGAGGCACTTTTAACCCTTTAGTATTTAAACCGGCCATATCTGGTCAGAATTCTCTCACTTCATTCTGTTTAGACTGGCTGTAACTGGCTGCTCATACTTATGTTAAGGTATTGTTCTCAAAATAAATAATATAAAAGTCTGGTAGATTCAATATTATGTGAGATAGTTATGTGAGGTAAAGTGTTAACCGTGAAAATACAATAGTAAATATAGATTAATGTAAATGCTAAAGAGTTAAACTGGCCCTTCATTCAGGCACGTGGATAAAGATATCTTTGTCTATAACTGGACCTTGAACCCAATGGTAACACATACATGTTAACTGTATGAAACTTTTATTTATTCTATATATTGTATATGTGTGTCTGTGTGTATTTGTATATACAAGCTGAAGCATATAGACAGTATGTGCCAGCCTCCCTCTCACTGTAAAGTGGTTGTGTAGGTGCCATGACAAAAAGCACCCAGTCCACACTGTAAAGTTGCCATGTAGGAGCCACAGTAAAAAAGCATCTAGTACTCACTGTAAATGAGGTTGGTGTTAGGAAGGGCATCCAGCTGTTGAAATCAAGCCAAAATCAGTTCCATATGAGCAAGGCATGGTCACCTGATCTGACATTGCTCACAACAGGACAACCCATCTAACCCATGCTAGCATGGAAGAAGGGACGTAAAATGGTGATGATGAGGATGACACACTCAGAGATAAATAGGTCACAGATACACTACAGTGAACCATACCACAATGTGGTACCTACTTACAGTTAGATGGACTGGGTTGTATATACCACAATGTGGTACATACTTACAGTTAGATGGACTGGGTTCTATATACCACAATGTGGTACCTACTTACAGTTAGATGGACTGGGTTGTATATTCCACAATGTGGTACCTACTTACAGTTAGATGGACTGGGTTGTATATTCCACAATGTGGTACCTACTTACAGCTAGATGGACTGGGTTGTATTTACCACAATGTGGTACCTACTTACAGTTAGATGGACTGGGTTGTATATTCCACAATGTGGTACCTACTTACAGCTAGATGGACTGGGTTGTATTTACCACAACGTGGTACCTACTTACAGTTAGATGGACTGGGTTGTATATACCACAATGGGGTACCTACTTACAGCTAGATGGACTGGGTTGTATATACCACAATGTGGTACCTACTTACAGCTAAATGGACTGGGTTGTATATACCACAATGTGGTACCTACTTACAGTTAGATGGACTGGGTTCTATATACCACAATGTGGTACCTACTTACAGTTGGATGGACTGGGTTGTATATACCACAATGTGGTACATACTTACAGTTAGATGGACCGGGTTCTATATACCACAATGTGGTACCTACTTACAGTTAGATGGACTGGGTTGTATATACCACAATGTGGTACCTACTTACAGCTAGATGGACTGGGTTGTATATTCCACAATGTGGTACCTACTTACAGTTAGATGGACTGGGTTGTATATACCACAATGTGGTACCTACTTACAGCTAGATGGACTGGGTTGTATATTCCACAATGTGGTACCTACTTACAGCTAGATGGACTGGGTTGTATATTCCACAATGTGGTACCTACTTACAGCTAGATGGACTGGGTTATATATACCACAATGTGGTACATACTTACAGCTAGATGGACTGGGTTGTATATACCACAATGTGGTACCTACTTACAGCTAGATGGACTGGGTTATATATACCACAATGTGGTACCTACTTACAGCTAGATGGACTGGGTTGTATATACCACAATGTGGTACATACTTACAGTTAGATGGACTGGGTTGTATATTCCACAATGTGGTACGTACTTACAGCTAAATGGACTGGGTTGTATATACCACAATGTGGTACATACTTACAGTTAGATGGACTGGGTTGTATATACCACAATGTGGTACCTACTTACAGCTAGATGGACTGGGTTCTATATACCACAATGTGGTACATACTTACAGCTAGATGGACTGGGTTGCATATACCACAATGTGGTACATACTTACAGTTATATGGACTGGGTTCTATATACCACAATGTGGTACCTACTTACAGTTAGATGGACTGGGTTGTATATACCACAATGTGGTACATACTTACAGTTAGATGGACTGGGTTCTATATACCACAATGTGGTACCTACTTACAGTTAGATGGACTGGGTTGTATATACCACAATGTGGTACCTACTTACAGCTAGATGGACTGGGTTGTATATTCCACAATGTGGTACCTACTTACAGTTAGATGGACTGCGTTGTATATACCACAATGTGGTACCTACTTACAGCTAGATGGACTGGGTTGTATATTCCACAATGTGGTACCTACTTACAGCTAGATGGACTGGGTTGTATATTCCACAATGTGGTACCTACTTACAGCTAGATGGACTGGGTTGTATATTCCACAATGTGGTACCTACTTACAGCTAGATGGACTGGGTTATATATACCACAATGTGGTACCTACTTACAGCTAGGTGGACTGGGTTGTATATACCACAATGTGGTACATACTTACAGTTAGATGGACTGGGTTGTATATTCCACAATGTGGTACCTACTTACAGCTAGATGGACTGGGTTGTATATACCACAATGTGGTACATACTTACAGTTAGATGGACTGGGTTGTATATACCACAATGTGGTACCTACTTACAGCTAGATGGACTGGGTTCTATATACCACAATGTGGTACCTACTTACAGCTAGATGGACTGGGTTGTATATACCACAATGTGGTACATACTTACAGTTAGATGGACTGGGTTCTATATACCACAATGTGGTACCTACTTACAGCTAGATGGACTGGGTTGTATATTCCACAATGTGGTACCTACTTACAGCTAGATGGATTGGGTTGTATATTCCACAATGTGGTACCTACTTACAGCTAGATGGACTGGGTTGTATATTCCACAAAGTGGTACCTACTTACAGCTAGATGGACTGGGTTGTATATTCCACAATGTGGTACCTACTTACAGCTAGATGGACTGGGTTGTATATACCACAATGTGGTACCTACTTACAGTTAGATGGACTGGGTTGTATATTCCACAATGTGGTACCTACTTACAGTTAGATGGACTGGGTTGTATATTCCACAATGTGGTACCTACTTACAGTTAGATGGACTTGGTTGTATTTACCACAATGTGGTACCTACTTACAGCTAGATGGACTGGGTTGTATATACCACAATGTGGTACATACTTACAGCTAGATGGACTGGGTTGTATATACCACAATGTGGTACCTACTTACAGCTAGATGGACTGGGTTGTATATACCACAATGTGGTACCTACTTACAGCTAGATGGACTGGGTTGTATATACCACAATGTGGTACCTACTTACAGCTAGATGGACTGGGTTGTATATACCACAATGTGGTACCTACTTACAGTTAGATGGACTGGGTTGTATATACCACAATGTGGTACCTACTTACAGCTAGATGGACTGGGTTGTATATTCCACAATGTGGTACCTACTTACAGTTAGATGGACTGCGTTGTATATACCACAATGTGGTACCTACTTACAGCTAGATGGACTGGGTTGTATATTCCACAATGTGGTACCTACTTACAGCTAGATGGACTGGGTTGTATATTCCACGATGTGGTACCTACTTACAGCTAGATGGACTGGGTTGTATATTCCACAATGTGGTACCTACTTACAGCTAGATGGACTGGGTTATATATACCACAATGTGGTACCTACTTACAGCTAGGTGGACTGGGTTGTATATACCACAATGTGGTACATACTTTCAGTTAGATGGACTGGGTTGTATATTCCACAATGTGGTACCTACTTACAGCTAGATGGACTGGGTTGTATATACCACAATGTGGTACATACTTACAGTTAGATGGACTGGGTTGTATATACCACAATGTGGTACCTACTTACAGCTAGATGGACTGGGTTCTATATACCACAATGTGGTACCTACTTACAGCTAGATGGACTGGGTTGTATATACCACAATGTGGTACATACTTACAGTTAGATGGACTGGGTTCTATATACCACAATGTGGTACCTACTTACAGCTAGATGGACTGGGTTGTATATTCCACAATGTGGTACCTACTTACAGCTAGATGGACTGGGTTGTATATTCCACAATGTGGTACCTACTTACAGCTAGATGGACTGGGTTGTATATTCCACAAAGTGGTACCTACTTACAGCTAGATGGACTGGGTTGTATATTCCACAATGTGGTACCTACTTACAGCTAGATGGACTGGGTTGTATATTCCACAATGTGGTACCTACTTACAGCTAGATGGACTGGGTTGTATATACCACGATGTGGTAGCTACTTACAGTTAGATGGACTGGGTTGTATATTCCACAATGTGGTACCTACTTACAGTTAGATGGACTGGGTTGTATATTCCACAATGTGGTACCTACTTACAGTTAGATGGACTTGGTTGTATTTACCACAATGTGGTACCTACTTACAGCTAGATGGACTGGGTTGTATATACCACAATGTGGTACATACTTACAGCTAGATGGACTGGGTTGTATATACCACAATGTGGTACCTACTTACAGCTAGATGGACTGGGTTCTATATACCACAATGTGGTACCTACTTACAGCTAGATGGACTGGGTTGTATATACCACAATATGGTACATACTTACAGCTAGATGGACTGGGTTGTATATACCACAATGTGGTACATACTTACAGCTAGATGGACTGGGTTGTATATACCACAATGTGGTACCTACTTACAGCTAGATGGACTGGGTTGTATATACCACAATGTGGTACCTACTTACAGCTAAATGGACTGGGTTGTATATACCACAATGTGGTACATACTTACAGCTAGATGGACTGGGTTGTATATTCCACAATGTGGTACCTACTTACAGCTAGATGGACTGGGTTCTATATTCCACAATGTGGTACCTAGGTACCTACTTACAGCTAGATGGACTGGGTTCTATATACCACAATGTGGTACCTACTTACAGCTAGATGGACTGGGTTGTATATACCACAATGTGGTACCTACTTACAGCTAGATGGACTGGGTTGTATATTCCACAATGTGGTACCTACTTACAATTAGATGGACTGGGTTGTATTTACCACAATGTGGTACCTACTTACAGCTAGATGGACTGGGTTGTATATACCACAATGTGGTACATACTTACAGCTAGATGGACTGGGTTGTATATACCACAATGTGGTACCTACTTACAGCTAGATGGACTGGGTTGTATATACCACAATGTGGTACCTACTTACAGTTAGATGGACTGGGTTGTATATACCACAATGTGGTACATACTTACAGCTAGATGGACTGGGTTGTATATACCACAATGTGGTACCTACTTACAGCTAGATGGACTGGGTTGTATATTCTACAATGTGGTACCTACTTACAGCTAGATGGACTGGGTTGTATATTCCACAATGTGGTACCTACTTACAGCTAGATGGACTGGGTTGTATTTACCACAATGTGGTACCTACTTACAGTTAGATGGACTGGGTTGTATATACCACAATGTGGTACCTACTTACAGCTAGATGGACTGGGTTGTATATTCCACAATGTGGTACCTACTTACAGCTAGATGGACTGGGTTGGATATTCTACAATGTGGTACCTACTTACAGCTAGATGGACTGGGTTGTATTTACAACAATGTGGTACCTACTTACAGCTAGATGGACTGGGTTGTATATACCACAATGTGGTACATACTTACAGCTAGATGGACTGGGTTGTATATACCACAATGTGGTACCTACTTACAG
>OZ024753.1:31986824-32000063 GCA_964016885.1 Eledone cirrhosa
ACGAGTTGGTTGTTTGTTCTATCCGGGTGTGTCTAATTTGTTTTGTTAGTTTGGTTCTTGTGTGTCTCTGTATGTCTTCATTTTGTCCTTAATTACTAGTTGTGATGTTGCTATTCCACTCATGTTTTCTGTTTAATTTTGGTTGGAGTTCGTTTATAATAAATTGAAGTGAAAATCAACAGGTGCGTGTGTTTTTATTGGCAGCATGACCCTCCCAAAGTATAACAATATCTGTTTCAACACATGTTTTTAGATAAGAAATCTCGCAAATTCAAAAACGAATTATATATATATAAAGGATTTTCGCTCTACATGGCTGAATACAATAAATGTTATCTGAGTTTTTCGAATATTAATAATAATATTCGATTCGTTTGCAATTATGCAATTATGAGGGGCTCATTCTACTGACATGGCTTTAAAAATGTGTCTTGTTTGCATAATTGCAAACGAATCGAATATTATTATTAATATTCGAAAAACTCAGATTACATTTATTATATATATAAAAAATATATATGGATAATAGGAAGGTTGTGTAGTTGCTAGTTAAGGTAGGCTTAAAAATAAGAATAAGAAGAAAGCAAGAAGGGGGGTGGGGACCTCGTCAGTTGTCTACTGGGGGTCTCGGACATTCGTAAGAAAATATCAGGAAAATCCTGATATGTGTGCGCGTGTATAGAACAATGAAAATAAAACGAAGTCCTTAATTAGTTCATTGTCTTACGATCGTTTCAGAGGGTTGATTGATCATAATAAGTTGATATATCGGTAGAAGGTAGTGGTAGTGGTTGTGTCTCTACCTATTTCTAGTCTCGAAATACATTCACACATATCTAAATGAAGCTGTAAATTGAGCGGAATCTCCGAGGGAACGTTCTGCGATGATGACCTACTGAAATTTCGCCGAAACCATCTCTTCAAGGCCGCATTGAGTTCTAACAACGTTATCGGCCCCACCATAAACACTATAAACAGGTGGAAAACAGTATATATATGTATGTGTGTGTGCTTATATATAGCCTCACGTGACTATCGTTGCTATAAAGAGCACAATACCTTCTCCTAGTTGTCACATAAAATTCTATATGTACCTATTATGGCTTAAGATTTTGTTTGTCTTGTCATTTACTCCGCGGACAACGTTTTGGCTTGTGTAGACCAGTAGTACCATTGGTAGAGTTCGAAACTGCGAAAGTCCATCTCAACGGCTGAAGACCTTGGAATTCTGTGTCTTTCGTTTTTATTTTTATTTTTAAAAAACATTTTTAAAGGTTTCCCTTTAAATTTTGTGTTCTCGTTCTGGTTTGTTTTCGTTCGTTGACTTCTCTTTTTCTCATTTTATAGTGGTAAGGGTGTTGGACTTACAATCATAATATCGTGGGTAGGTTGTGTGTTGTGTTCTTGAGCAAAACACTTCATTTCACATTGCTTCATTATACTCAGCTGAAACAGAGTACCAGCAACAGCTGGGGGTTTAACCCTGCGATGGACTGGTGTTTTTGCACAGGGGGATGTCTTGTATTCTCAGTCGCTCGCTTCACGCCACGCAACCGGTATAACCACAGCCCTGACAAACCACCTGGCTTGAGAAAACTTAGATATCTCTATATATACATATATATGCCTGGGCTTCTATATGTCAGAGAGCGTTCTCGCACACTGTCAGGCTTTGTATCCTTGGGGTTTGGTATAGGCTACGGATCTTTGTTGGTTCCAGTGAATATCATGAAAACTTGTCAATTTTAAAATGTTTATATTTAATTATTTTAATATTTGAGTTAATTCCCCTTAAAGAAAAGGTAAAGTACTGGAGTTACTTACCTTGATAATAAACAGAAAAAAAGTTTACTTAATTTTTTTTTTTCTTAGAAGAAGAAATGAAGCATACGTAAAAAAATGAATTACTATAGCTCCAGAACAAGATGAAACCCACGATCATAACCTCATACATATTTCAATATCTAATCGAACTCACCACCTTATGTCACGCACCTTCACACATGCAGAAACAGATATAGGAGCTCTTTATTTTAGATGTAGTACTTACTATTATAATAAGCGTATGTATCCGTCTCAGTAGTATAATCATGACCTCGCAGCGAGTGTAGGCCAAAATCAGTGATTTTCAGCACAAACCTGCTGTCAATAACGCAGTTGGAACTCTTCAAATTACCATGGCTTTTAATTTCACTGCTTTGGAGGTAGGCCATGCCCTGTAATAAGCAGAGAGAACATTAAATATACATAACAAACCTACATACACAACACACAAACGACTAAATTACTTCAAACATGTACTCCAGCGTAGAAGCAGTTTAATGATTGTAAACGTACCTAGCCTACCGAGTGCTCCTGTGGGATCAGAGATACATGCAAACCTTTTACGAAGCGCGTGTAACAGGTAGATACAGAATATAAACCTATATATATATATATATATATATATATATATATAACAACCAACACATACTCAAAATTATATATATATATAAATAATTACTACCTGAAGTTGCGACCGATAGACAGTATTAGCAATTGGTAAGACCAACGGAAACAGTGTTCCCTCGGTCCTATTTGATGAAAGTCGATCGATTGTTGATATATATAAGGTGTGTGAGAGAGAGGAGTGACAGAGGGAGTGAGAAAGAGAGGGGGAGTGAAGGAGAGTATTAAACATAATTTGCACAGATTAAAAGTTTATGCAAACATTTTTTGCTCTCATCTTTTTTAGGGATCTTCCGAAACCTAGTTGCTTCTCAATTTGCGTTAAGGGATCGAAGTAAATCTTACCGTTTGAAAATCCCGAAATATATAGCGACTTTAATGCAGTATTTCTTTGTGTGTATTGTATTTGAAAGTAGAAGGTGATCAACTAACTTACCCTCACAATATCTTGCATCAAAGAATAACGGAACATACCGTCTAGTTTCATCTCTTCGTTTTCTAGAACATCCTGTAGAAAGACAGAGAGAGAGAGAGAGAAAAAAAAAGAGATTATATCATTTCTTAGTTCATAAAAGAGCGGTGAATTGTCAATATCGAAAGAACATTGGAAAAATTGCATTGTATTATTTAGTTACGACTGACTACGTTTTGAGTTCAAATTTGAGATCAACTTTGTCTTTCATTCTTCTGATATCGAGAAAATAAAGGACTGCAGTCAATATAATCGACTTTGTGTTTAATGTAGAAGTTATTAGTTAGTCGATGACAGTAATACATAGAACATAACTGACACAAACACGCGCGCGCACACACACACACACACACACACACACACACACACACACACACACACACACACACACACACACACACACACACACACACACACACACACACACACACACACACACACACACCCACCAAAAAAATAAACACGAGCGCGACCTGTTGAAAATAGAAAATTATATTTTATAATGAAGCAGAAAACTCGAGCTGTTTTCTTAATGAAATGGCCATAATTGTTAGGAAGGGAATTAGAGTTATCTCCCTTGAACATTCATCGAAATGACGCTAGACCAAAACATTATGACAGTTGCGTTGTATGTTTATATAGACGTGTGTGAAATGTTATTGTTTAACTGATAAAATACCACAGAAGGTCAACAAGGCTGGCGCTCTCTTATCACTCCACATCTCCCTTAGCTGTCTAACTCCCGCTTTGATCAGGTTTCTTTCAACAGAGACAGGTGGAATGTTCAGCAGCTGGCAGCGATGCGTTCCATCAATGCAGTATATATATGCAACATTTTCATTTGAGCGTGTGGCTACCATATTGAACTTAACACCCATATCTTTACCCACCATCGGCTGCTATGAAGAGGAACGTTATCGTCAACTTTTATGAACTACAAATATGTGAGTGTATATGTGTACCCGTATATGCGTGTGTGCGACAGTGTTGTAACATATATTGTTAGGTAAGGAACGGGAGTTATCTCCCTTGATCTACCTCTTGACAGACTCGAGACAAGCGTTATATGATGGCTGTATTGCCTGCTGTACGTTTGTGTGTCTCCGTGTGTGTGCGTGTGCGTGTGCGTGTGTGTGCATGCGTGTGTGCGCGTGTGTGCGTGTGTGCGTGCGTGTGTGTGCGCGTTTCTGCATATATGTAAGTTGTATGTATGTGTACATATATATATGTATATATGTATGTATAAATGTATAAATGGTTATGCGCATGTGTGTGTATACTTTGTGTGTGTGTGTGTGTGTGTGTGTGTGTGTGTGTGTGTGTGTGTGTGTAGGTGTGTGCTTTCTGTTTATATGTAAGATGTATGTATGTGTACGTATGCATGTATATATGTATAAATGGTTATGCGCAATTGTGTGTATCGCTGTGTGACAGTGTGTAAGTACAAGTCAGTGTTTGGCCTAACACTGTACTGCTGAGTACTACACCACGGTGTCTATGTGTTTGTGTGTGTGTGTGTCTGTGTGTGTGTGTCTCTGTGTGTGTGTGTCAGTGTGTCAGTGTGTGTGTGTGTGTGTGTGTGTATGTGTCTGTGTGTGTGTGTCTGTGTGTGTGTGTGTGTGT
Organism: Eledone cirrhosa; assembly: GCA_964016885.1. NCBI lineage: Eukaryota > Metazoa > Mollusca > Cephalopoda > Octopoda > Eledonidae > Eledone > Eledone cirrhosa. The sequence goes on from OZ024753.1 coordinate 31,991,368, forward strand.
GTGTATGTGTGTGTGTGTGTGTGTGTGTGTGTGTGTGTGTGTGTGTGTGTGTGTCTGTGTGTCTGTGTGTGTGTCTGTGTGTGTAATGATTTCTAATTCACACAGAAGACCAGTAGTTCGATAAAATCGACTATATTGACTGACACTTTATTTCATCGATCTCTGAAGGATGAAAGACTAAGTTGATTTCAGCAACATTTAATAAAAAAAAACATAAATAAACTCGTAAATAAATACCCCAAAGCATTTTGTCCATCGCTCTAACGATTCTACAAATCCACGACCCTTAAATAATTGTTTCTAGCAATGGCACAAGGCCAGCAATTTCATGGAAGGGGATAGTCGATTATATCTTGTCCAGTACATAACTGGTACTTTATTTTCTCGACCTCTGAAGGATGAAAGGCAAAGTTTGCTTCAGCGGAATTTGAACTCAGAACGTAGAAAGTTGTAACAAAATACCGCAAAGTATTTTGTCCAACGCTCCATCGATTCTGCAAGTCTATCACCCCTTGTAAATAATTGTTTCTAGTTTTGGCACAAGGCCAGCAATTATCCCAGTGTATTACTGGTTCTTTATTTTATCGAACCCGTAAGGATGAAAGGCAAAGTTAACCTCCGCGGGATTTGAACTCAGACCATAAAGGACCGTAACTCTTTGCTGCAAAGAAGGCGTCACACCCTCTACCGATACTGCCAATCCACCAAATGATTCTAATATAAGCACAAGACCAGAAAATGTTTGCGAGGGGTAATTTAATTAAACCAAACCAAGTACTTCACCGGTATTTATTTTATCGACATCGGAAGGATGAAAAGCAAAGTTGACATCGGTGTTATTTGAGCTCACAATATAAAGAGCAAGAACAAACACTGCTAAGCATTTGTCTGACACTCATCGACTCTACCAATCCATCACCCTTTATCTATGGAATTAATGGTTTCTGATTTAGGCACAAGGTCAACAATTTTGTGGGGGAGAGGAAAGTCGATTAAATCGACCCCAACGTGTTATTAGTACTTTATTTCATCGACCCTGTAAGGATGAAAGGCAAAGCTAACCTCGGCGGGATTTGAACGTAGAACGTAAAAGGTTGTAACTATATGTTGCAAGGAATTGTGACCAATGCTTTACTGATACTGCCAATATATAGTTGACATAGACATAAACGTGAGTACACACACACACATATACACGTTGATATGTTGTTATACAGGTAGATGTGTGAACACACACACTGATGCATGGGTGCACAGGAAAACACATTTTTATATGCATACATGCGTTGTTTTCTCTCCTTTTCTCTTTTGCATCTAGTTATACACATACGCACACAACCAAATACACATCCAAACACACAACACACACTGACACACTCACGCACATAGACATGTAGATATGAATATAGACATATATACACCTTATAAGTGGTGCTCGAATACACGTACACATACAGACACATATATACACACATATATACTGACAGAAATAATGCAGAATACGCTTATACGTAAACATAGATACACAACTACGGCCGTACACACACCAAGCTTGCGTGGTGGAGAAGGTGATTTTGGACACCCCGCGGATGAAAAAAAAAACCCGCCCAAGGGCGAATAAACTCAGTAGAGTCAACAGCCATCCAATAAAGTAAATTTTTTTTTATCGTGGAGCGAGAAACATACAAACATATATACATACATACATGCACATACATACATGCATATACTTGCAAGCATATACTTACATACACACACATATAATACATACATCATATATACATATATATGTATGCACATATACATACGCACATGCACACACAAATCATGCATGGTTGAAAAGATTACGGATCACTTCTTGTAGAAAAAAAAACACGTATAGAAAATCACAAACACACAGGTACACATACATACACACATGTACATACACATATACGCATACATACATTCATACAACCATACGCCCACATCTACACACGCAAACACTCACAGAGCTACATATACATACACACAGAAAACATACATACACACACACTCAGCTACTCACACATAAACACACATACAAACACAGCTATACATACATACACATATTCAGAGTCATACACAAACAGGCACACACACACACACACACACACACAATCACACACATACAGACATATATACACAGCCATATACACAAAACCACACACACACACAGCCATACACAAACAGGCACACATACACACATACAGACATACATACACAGCCATACACACAAAACCACACACACACACAGCCATACACAAACAGGCACACACACACAGACATACATACACAGCCATACACAAAAAACCACACACACACACAGCCATACACAAACAGGCACACACACACATACAGACATACATACGCACCCATACACACACAGCTATACACAAACAGGCACACACACATACAGACATACATACACACCCATACACACACAGCCATACACAAACAGGCACACACACACATACAGACATACATACACAGCCATACACACAAAACCGCACACACACACACACACAGCCATACACAAACAGGCACACACACACACAATCACACACATACAGACATACATACACATCCATACACACACACACCCACACAGCCCTACAAAAACAGGCACACACACACACACACACACAGTCATACACACAAAACCACACACACACACAAACAGGCACACACACACACACACAATCACACACATACAGACATACATACAGAGCCATACACACAAAACCGCACACACACAGCCATACACAAACAGGCGCACACACACACAATCACACACATACAGACATACATACACATCCATACACACAAAACTACACACACACACAGCCCTACAAAAACAGACACACACACACACACACACACACACACACACACACACACACACACACACAGTCATACACACAAAACCACACACACACACAAACAGGCACACACACACACACACAATCACACACATACAGACATACATACACAGCCATACACACAAAACCGCACACACACACACAGCCATACACAAACAGGCGCACACACACACAATCACACACATACAGACATACATACACATCCATACACACAAAACTACACACACACACAGCCCTACAAAAACAGACACACACACACACACACACACACACAGCCATACACACAAAACCACACACACACACAAAACCACACACATACACACACAAAACCACATACATACAGACATACACAGCCATACACACAAAACCACACACACACACAGCCATATACAAACAGGCACACACACACACACACACACACACAGCCATATACAAACAGGCACACACACACACACACACACACACACACACACACACACACACACACACACACACACGTAGAAGAAAATATCACCAGTTTTCATGATGTTGTTGATGATGATAGCGGCGATGATGGTGGAGCTGGCGTTGATACCGTAGTTGTTGTTGTTGTTGTTGATCATGATGACAACGATGGTGGCGGTGTTGGTGTTGATATAAATGGCGGCGATGATGCTGGAAGTGGTTATGATATCGTTGCTGTTGATGAAGATGATGATGATAATGCCGATAATAATATTGCTGTTGTTGATGATGATGATAAAAGAGGCCATGACGTTGGTGGTGCTGACGATGATAACGATGGTGGGGTTGATAATGATAATAATATCTGCGATGATGGTGGTGTTGACGACGATGATGATGATGATGGTGATGTCAAATTACAAGTATCATAGTTAATTTTCTGTATTTCCTCCTGGGAATCTCACGGAATTGCTAGTATTGTTCCTTTAATATCACCTAATTCTTTCTAATAGCTTCTAGAAAGAGATTAACATTGGTGTATGTATGTATATATGTAGTATGTATGTATATGTCTATGTGTGTATATTCAATATATATATATATATATATATATATATATATATATATATATATATATATATATATAATGGTTTTCCGAAGGGGATCTTGAAGAAACTACAGTCAAATAAGGTATTCAATACATTAGTTGAGAAAATACCTATTTATTTACTATAGAAATTACTTCTACAGGATTAGTATTTCATTTGTTTTAAATCATCATGATTTCAAACAAATAAGACAGTTCTAGTCTTCTAGAATTCAGTCCTGTATGATATATATATGTATATGTATTAATTTTGGATATATATATGTATATATATATTAATTTTGGATATATATATATATATTTGGTTTCTGAATTTGTTTAGCAAGATTCTTTATCTGAAAACGTGTGTTGAAACCGATATTGTTATACTTTGAAGTGAAAGCAACTGGTGCGTGTGTTTCTTATTGGCAACATGACCCTCCCAAAGTATAATAATATAAATATATATATATATATCACGATAAATTAACGGAAGCATAGGCCCTCGCTATTCCCTGTAAATAATGTGCTCAAAGGAGAAGAAATCCTGAGCTCTTTAAAATACAATATGTTGAAAAGGTAACACACCAGAGAGAGATATACAGTGCGCTATCAATAAAACAGGGGAAAAAACCACCAGTGTATGGAATCTATAACCTATGAAAGGCAGACTATAGACACGATAATTAAAAATATAAATTAAAGCGTAAATAAATACCTCTATAACTATATAACACACGTACAAATCCATACATATATATATATATATATAAAATGGAATAGAATGAAATAAAATTTCATTTCTCACTCTTAGTACGGCACTTACTTAAATGTAAGTATGTATGTATACGTACATACATATATGTATACAGACGTACAGTAGCATGTATATATATATATATATGTATATATATATACATGCAGGCACACATATATACATGTACGTATCAGTTTAGCGGACATTTATTATAATGTCCGCTTTGTTCGTTTGTAAACAAACGGACAGCCTGATTTATGCCGTACGGTGTTAAGGCAACCACGTCACCTTTTTGTTCAACACTGACACAGGAACGATGTACTAGTTTCAAGCTTGTTAGCTATCGTCAGCACCGTATACCCTTATGCCAGATGGTTGAACGTTCGAAAGTATATACTTTCCTTATGAAAATTAACGGCTGAGCAGCCTAATTTGCATATCGAGTGAGTTCAGTTCATGAAAGCTCCATAGACCTCATCATGTACTCTCGTTATGTAGACGATATCAATATAGTTATAAGAACACCCCCACTAGAGAGCACTAACAAGTTTGATTTAGAACGTAGCACGATGGAAAGCATCCAGCAGATAGCTAATTCCATACACCAGAGTATAACTGTAACTATCGACTTCCCTTCCAAACACCCTAACAATAGACTACCTGTATTAGACACAGAACTCTGGATTAACACTATAGACGAGAGAGCCCAAATTCTCCACTCACACTATGCTAAACCCATGGCCTCCAAATACCTGATACTCAAAAACTCAGCAATGTCCAGTAGTGCTAAGTTTAATATTCTGATCGCAGATTTGGTACGAGTGATGAAGAATGTGTCCCGCATGTGCGACCCAACAGAAATGGAAAGACACATCCAACACTTCATCAACCGCATGCAGTTCTCTGGCTACAACCAAAGAGACAGAGTCAGAGTATACGAAGGAGCCATGGAAAAGTATAAGACCCTCATAGAACTGGACATGAAAGGAATTTGCCCATTATACAGGAGCAAATCATGGAATAGCTTAGATAGGGCTAGACATAAGATAGGGAAAGCCACATCATGGTACGACAACCAGAGATACCAGAGTGTCATGTTTGTGGACGCCACCCCTGGAGGGAAATTAGCTAACCAGTGTAGAAAGGCCCTGAGAAAGACCCACTTAAAAATAAAGGTGGTAGAAAAGCCAGGAACCACCATAAAATCCCTGATCAGCAAAACCTACCCTTTTAAGAAAACCCACTGTACCAATAGGAAATGTATCATATGTAAGGTGAACCCCCGGATAAACTGTAAAACTAGAAACGTAGTCTATAGCATAAGATGTACAGAGGGTACTTGCAGAAACATGACAACAACATACATAGGTGAGACAGCTCGTAGCATAGGTGAAAGGATAGACCAACACTGGGGGGAATTAAAAGGACGAAAAAACGGGTCAGTACTATACGAACATGCTAGACAACAACATGACGGTAACATAGACAACATAGAAATTAGAATAATATCTAAACATAGAAATGACCCAGCAGATAGGCAAATCAGAGAGGCCAGTGAAATAGAAATTAGAAGACCAAAGCTAAACAGAAAGAATGAATGGAATAACAACAACACCCAAACAAACAACACTGACCTAAGAGAAGTATAAATAAGTAAATAAAATAAGATAAATAAATACATACACAAGCACAATAACAACAAGCACATAAACACACACTAGTCACCCATCACACAGCAAACATAACACTATACACACACGCAAGCGCATGCGCAAAGAGGACAACATAAAATAAACAAACAAGCAAATAAATAAATAAATATATAGACAGACTGAATAAAAAATGGCGTAGACATACAACACAACAGGAGGAAAATATAACACCACTGACGATGTTGCAGATGTGCAACGAAAGATTTATGATAAACTATATATATGTGTTTGTGTCTATATTGTATCTGTATTATTTTTGACCGTCGGTCAGTCAATGGCAACATTGAGGACCGAGTAAGTTAGATTACCGATATAAAAGACAGCGAGAAGCGAAAACCAACCAAACAGTGAGTGTGTTCTGTTATTAATTCTGGCAATATTACACAAATATGACCCTCCCCAAGTATAACAATATTTGTTTCGACACACGATTTCATATAAAAAACCTCGCAAAACTATATATATATATATATATATATATATATATATATATATATATAAATATATATATATATTCATAATTTAATTTTAATATAATATATATAAATATTCATAATTTAATTTTACTCATAATGTTCAAGGAAACAACAAACAGAGGTAAAAAAAGTCTTATTAATTTCACGCCTCATGTGGAAAAGGGAAAAGAAAGTTCGACGTGTCGGGTTTTAGCCCTTCTTCACGAGTACAAAAACAGATACAATATCACAAAGGATACAGAAAATAAAGGTAGTCTAAGTAAAGAAAAGAAAATCAAAAATAAAGAGAGTGAACAAGACAAACCGTTAGGTCGTCTTGGTAATGATTTTGGAACGTAAAGTGAAGTGTGTGTGTATTAGTGTCAATATTATGTGAGAATGTAAGTGTATGTTTAAACGTGTGTGTTTTTAAGGGATATTTTATAAAGTATCAATGCTTGTGTGTGTTATGAGTCCAGTAAAATGATGATGCAATTGGACTCAAGTACACAACGTCATGTGTATACTTCCAAATGCGATTTGGGTGTCCAAGATTGATCATACGTGCAATGATGATAATTACGAAGGCTAGATATAAATATTCATAATTTATTTTTACTCATAATGTTCCGTAATGCATATTTCTCTGGCGCTAATGCTGCCATCATGCAACCAGTAACACGTCTTCATCAGGCAGCATTTTAAGTAATAAGGATATTTAACCGAGGTTGGTCCTATTAGAGTCAGTCCCCTTTTATACACCCCCACCCCCACCCCACATATATATATATATATACATACATACACCCATGCACACATACATAGACATGTACATACATGTATATACTTATTTATATATACCTATATAATTATATATATGTTTATATATATACACACACATATATATATATATACACACACATATATATATATATACACACATATATATACACATATATATACACACATATATATATACATATATATATATATATATATATATATACACACATATATATATACACACACACATATATATACACATTTATATATTATATATATACATATATATATACACACACATATATATATATATATATACACATATATACACACACATATATATATATATATACACATATATATATATATACACACATATATATATATATACACATATATATATACACACACATATATATATATATACACATATATATATACACACACATATATATATATACACACACATATATATATATACACATATATATATATACACACACACATATATATATACACACATATATATATATACACACATATATATATACACACATATATATATACACACATATATATATACACACATATATATATACACACATATATATATATATATATAGACACCTATATATACACACACATAAATACACACACACATACATATATATATACACACACATATACACACAGACACAGACACATACAAATGAAATTTTATCGATTTGGCTATTATGAAAATAAACATCACAAATCATTTGCGCTACTACTACTACCACTACCACCAGCACTACTACTACTACTACTACTACTACTACTACTACTACTACTACTACTACTACGAGCACTACTACTACTACAACTACTATTACTACTACTAGAACTACTACTACCACCTTTAGTTGAAGTAGTATTATAGTAGTAGTAGTAATATTTAGCTAAGAATGTAAAATATGTCGACACATCAAAATATTATTAAGAATCGGAACATTGCGGTAAAATGTAACGAAAATAAACAAACAAACACCACCACCAAAAACAAAACATAAAGCAACATAA
>OZ024753.1:32000263-32025263 GCA_964016885.1 Eledone cirrhosa
AGTGTATGTCAGTGTCAGTGTATGTCAGTGTATGTCAGTGTATGTCTGTGTCAGTGTATGTCAGTGTCAGTGTATGTCTGTGTCAGTGTATCTCTGTGTCAGTGTATGTCTGTGTCAGTGTATGTCAGTGTCAGTGTATGTCAGTGTCAGTGTATGTCAGTGTCTGTCTATGTCTGTATCTGTGTATGTCTGTGTCAGTATATGTCAGTGTCAGTGTATGTCAGTGTCAGTGTATGTCAGTGTCAGTGTATGTCAGTGTCAGTGTATGTCAGTGTATGTCAGTGTATGTCAGTGTCAGTATATGTCAGTGTCAGTGTATGTCTGTGTCAGTGTATGTATGTGTCAGTGTATGTCAGTATCAGTGTATGTCAGTGTCAGTGTATGTCTGTGTCAGTGCATGTCAGTGTCAGTCTATGTCAGTGTCAGTGTATGTCAGTGTCAGTGTATGTCAGTGTCAGTGTATGTCAGTGTATGTCAGTGTATGTCTGTGTCAGTGTATGTCAGTGTCAGTGTATGTCTGTGTCAGTGTATCTCTGTGTCAGTGTATGTCTGTGTCAGTGTATGTCAGTGTCAGTGTATGTCAGTGTCAGTGTATGTCAGTGTCAGTGTATGTCTGTGTCAGTGCATGTCAGTGTCAGTGTATGTCAGTGTATGTCAGTGTCAGTGTATGTCAGTGTCAGTGTATGTCAGTGTCAGTGTATGTCTGTGTCAGTGCATGTCAGTGTCAGTGTATGTCCGTGTATGTCAGTATCAGTGTATGTCTGTGTCAGTGTATGTCTGTGTCAGTGTATGTCTGTGTCAGTGTATGTCAGTGTCAGTGTATATCTGTGTCAGTGTATGTCAGTGTCAGTGTATGTCTGTGTCAGTGTATGTCTGTGTCAGTGTATGTCTATGTCAGTGTATGTCAGTGTCACTGTATGTCTGTGTCAGTGTATGTCTGTGTCAGTTTATGTCAGTGTCAGTGTATGTCAGTGGCAGTGTACGTCAGTGTCAGTGTATGTAAGTGTCAGTGTATGTCTGTGTCAGTGTATGTCAGTGTCAGTGTATGTCAGTGTATGTCAGTGTCAGTGTATGTCAGTGTCAGTGTATGTCTGTGTCAGTGTATGTCAGTGTCAGTGTATGTCAGTGTCAGTGTATGTCTGTGTCAGTGTATGTCAGTGTACGTCAGTGTCAGTGTATGTCTGTGTCAGTGTATGTCAGTGTCAGTGTATGTCTGTGTCAGTGTATGTCAGTGTCAGTGTATGTCAGTGTCACTGTATGTCTGTGTCAGTGTATGTCTGTGTCAGTTTATGTCAGTGTCAGTGTATGTCAGTGGCAGTGTATGTCTGTGTCAGCGTATGTCTGTGTCAGTGTATGTCAGTGTCAGTGTATGTCAGTGTCAGTGTATGTCTGTGTCAGTGTATGTCAGTGTACGTCAGTGTCAGTGTAAGTCAGTGTCAGTGTATGCCTGTGTCAGTGTATGTCAGTGTCAGTGTATGTCTGTGTCAGTGTATGTCAGTGTCAGTGTATGTCTGTATCTGTATATGTCAGTGTCAGCGTATGTCAGTGTCAGTCTATGTCTGTGTCAGTGTATGTCTGTGTCAGTGTATGTCTGTGACAATGTATGTCATTGTCAGTGTATGCCAGTGTCACTGTATGTCTGTGTCAGTGTATGTCTGTGTATGACAGTGTCAGTGTATGTCAGTGTCAGTGTATGTCAGTGTCAGTGTATGTCTGTGTCAGTGTATGTCAGTGTCAGTGTATCTCTGTGTCAGTGTATGTCAGTGTCAGTGTATGTCTGTGTCAGTGTATGTCTGTATCTGTGTATGTCTGTGTCAGTATATGTCAGTGTCAGTGTATGTCTGTGTCAGTGTATGTCAGTGTCAGTGTATGTCAGTGTCAGTGTATGTCAGTGTATGTCTGTGTCAGTGTATGTCAGTGTCAGTGTATATCAATGTCAGTGAATGTCTGTGTCAGTGTATGCTGTGTCAGTGCATGACAGTGGCAGTGTATGTCTGAGTCAGTGTATGTCTGTGTCAGTCTATGTCTATGTCAGTGTATGTCAGTGTCAGTGTGTGTCAGTGTATGGCAGTGTCAGTGTATGTCTGTGTCAGTGTATGTCAGTGTCAGTGTATGTCAGTGTCAGTGTATGTCTGTGTCAGTGTATGTCAGTGTCAGTGTATGTTAGTGTCAATGTATGTGTCAGTGTCAGTGTATGTCAGTCTCAGTATATGTCTGTGTCAGTGTATGTCAGTGTCAGTGTATGTCTATATCAGTGTATGTCAGTGTATGTCAGTGTATGTCAGTGTCAGTGTATGTCAATGTCAGTGTATGTCAGTGTATGTCTGTGTCAGTGTATATCAGTGTCAGTGTATGTCAGAGTCAGTGTATGTCTGTGTCAGTTTATGTCTGTCTCAGTGTATGTCTATATCAGTGTATGTCAGTGTCTGTGTATGTCTGTGTCAGTGTATGTCAGTGTCAGTGTATGTCAGTGTCAGTGTATGTCTGTGTCAGTGTATGTCTGTGTATGACAGTGTCAGTGTATGTCAGTGTCAGTGTATGTCAGTGTCAGTGTATGTCTGTGTCAGTGTATGTCAGTGTCAGTGTATGTCTGTGTCAGTGTATGTCAGTGTCAGTGTATGTCAGTGTCAGTGTATGTCTGTGTCAGTGTATGTCAGTGTATGTCTGTGTCAGTGTATACCTGTGTCAGTGTTTGTCAGTGTCACTGTATGTCTGTGTCAGTGTATGTCAGTGTCTGTCTATGTCTGTATCTGTGTATGTCTGTGTCAGTATATGTCAGTGTATGTCAGTGTCAGTGTATGTCAGTGTCAGTGTATGTCAGTGTCAGTGTATGTCAGTGTATGTCAGTGTCAGTATATGTCAGTGTCAGTGTATGTCTGTGTCAGTGTATGTATGTGTCAGTGTATGTCAGTATCAGTGTATGTCAGTGTCAGTGTATGTCTGTGTCAGTGCATGTCAGTCTATGTCAGTGTCAGTGTATGTCAGTGTCAGTGTATGTCAGTGTATGTCAGTGTATGTCTGTGTCAGTGTATGTCAGTGTCAGTGTATGTCTGTGTCAGTGTATCTCTGTGTCAGTGTATGTCTGTGTCAGTGTATGTCAGTGTCAGTGTATGTCAGTGTCAGTGTATGTCAGTGTCTGTCTATGTCTGTATCTGTGTATGTCTGTGTCAGTATATGTCAGTGTCAGTGTATGTCAGTGTCAGTGTATGTCAGTGTCAGTGTATGTCAGTGTCAGTGTATGTCAGTGTATGTCAGTGTATGTCAGTGTCAGTATATGTCAGTGTCAGTGTATGTCTGTGTCAGTGTATGTATGTGTCAGTGTATGTCAGTATCAGTGTATGTCAGTGTCAGTGTATGTCTGTGTCAGTGCATGTCAGTGTCAGTCTATGTCAGTGTCAGTGTATGTCAGTGTCAGTGTATGTCAGTGTCAGTGTATGTCAGTGTATGTCAGTGTATGTCTGTGTCAGTGTATGTCAGTGTCAGTGTATGTCTGTGTCAGTGTATCTCTGTGTCAGTGTATGTCTGTGTCAGTGTATGTCAGTGTCAGTGTATGTCAGTGTCAGTGTATGTCAGTGTCAGTGTATGTCTGTGTCAGTGCATGTCAGTGTCAGTGTATGTCAGTGTATGTCAGTGTCAGTGTATGTCAGTGTCAGTGTATGTCAGTGTCAGTGTATGTCTGTGTCAGTGCATGTCAGTGTCAGTGTATGTCCGTGTATGTCAGTATCAGTGTATGTCTGTGTCAGTGTATGTCTGTGTCAGTGTATGTCTGTGTCAGTGTATGTCAGTGTCAGTGTATATCTGTGTCAGTGTATGTCAGTGTCAGTGTATGTCTGTGTCAGTGTATGTCTGTGTCAGTGTATGTCTATGTCAGTGTATGTCAGTGTCACTGTATGTCTGTGTCAGTGTATGTCTGTGTCAGTTTATGTCAGTGTCAGTGTATGTCAGTGGCAGTGTACGTCAGTGTCAGTGTATGTAAGTGTCAGTGTATGTCTGTGTCAGTGTATGTCAGTGTCAGTGTATGTCAGTGTATGTCAGTGTCAGTGTATGTCAGTGTCAGTGTATGTCTGTGTCAGTGTATGTCAGTGTCAGTGTATGTCAGTGTCAGTGTATGTCTGTGTCAGTGTATGTCAGTGTACGTCAGTGTCAGTGTATGTCTGTGTCAGTGTATGTCAGTGTCAGTGTATGTCTGTGTCAGTGTATGTCAGTGTCAGTGTATGTCAGTGTCACTGTATGTCTGTGTCAGTGTATGTCTGTGTCAGTTTATGTCAGTGTCAGTGTATGTCAGTGGCAGTGTATGTCTGTGTCAGCGTATGTCTGTGTCAGTGTATGTCAGTGTCAGTGTATGTCAGTGTCAGTGTATGTCTGTGTCAGTGTATGTCAGTGTACGTCAGTGTCAGTGTAAGTCAGTGTCAGTGTATGCCTGTGTCAGTGTATGTCAGTGTCAGTGTATGTCTGTGTCAGTGTATGTCAGTGTCAGTGTATGTCTGTATCTGTATATGTCAGTGTCAGCGTATGTCAGTGTCAGTCTATGTCTGTGTCAGTGTATGTCTGTGTCAGTGTATGTCTGTGACAATGTATGTCATTGTCAGTGTATGCCAGTGTCACTGTATGTCTGTGTCAGTGTATGTCTGTGTATGACAGTGTCAGTGTATGTCAGTGTCAGTGTATGTCAGTGTCAGTGTATGTCTGTGTCAGTGTATGTCAGTGTCAGTGTATTTCTGTGTCAGTGTATGTCAGTGTCAGTGTATGTCTGTGTCAGTGTATGTCTGTATCTGTGTATGTCTGTGTCAGTATATGTCAGTGTCAGTGTATGTCTGTGTCAGTGTATGTCAGTGTCAGTGTATGTCAGTGTCAGTGTATGTCAGTGTATGTCTGTGTCAGTGTATGTCAGTGTCAGTGTATATCAATGTCAGTGAATGTCTGTGTCAGTGTATGCTGTGTCAGTGCATGACAGTGGCAGTGTATGTCTGAGTCAGTGTATGTCTGTGTCAGTCTATGTCTATGTCAGTGTATGTCAGTGTCAGTGTGTGTCAGTGTATGGCAGTGTCAGTGTATGTCTGTGTCAGTGTATGTCAGTGTCAGTGTATGTCAGTGTCAGTGTATGTCTGTGTCAGTGTATGTCAGTGTCAGTGTATGTTAGTGTCAATGTATGTGTCAGTGTCAGTGTATGTCAGTCTCAGTATATGTCTGTGTCAGTGTATGTCAGTGTCAGTGTATGTCTATATCAGTGTATGTCAGTGTATGTCAGTGTATGTCAGTGTCAGTGTATGTCAATGTCAGTGTATGTCAGTGTATGTCTGTGTCAGTGTATATCAGTGTCAGTGTATGTCAGAGTCAGTGTATGTCTGTGTCAGTTTATGTCTGTCTCAGTGTATGTCTATATCAGTGTATGTCAGTGTCTGTGTATGTCTGTGTCAGTGTATGTCAGTGTCAGTGTATGTCAGTGTCAGTGTATGTCTGTGTCAGTGTATGTCAGTGTCAGTGTATGTCTATGTCAGTGTATGTCAGTGTCAGTGTATGTCTGTGTCAGTGTATGTCTGTCTCGGTGTATGTCTGTGTCAGTGTATGTCAGTGTAAGTGTATGTCTGTCTCAGTGTATGTCTGTGTCAGTGTATGTCTGTGTCAGTTTTTATCTGTGTCAGTGTATGTCTGTGTCAGGTAACGTCAGTGTCAGTGTATGTCTGTGTCAGTGTATGTCTGTTTCTGTGTATGTCTGTGTCAGTGTATGTCAGTGTCAGTGTATGTCAGTGTCAGTGTATGTCTGTGTCATTGTATGTCAGTGTCAGTGTATGTATGTGTCAGTGTATGTCTGTGGCAGTGTCAGTGTCAGTGTATGTCTGTGTCAGTATATATCAGTGTCAGAGTATGTCTGTGTCTGTGACTGTCAATGTATGTCTGTGTCAGTGTATGTCTGTGTCAGTGTATGTCAGTGTCAGTGTATGTCTATGTCAGTGTATGTCAGTGTCAGTGTATGTCTGTGTCAGTGTATGTCTGTCTCAGTGTATGTCTGTGTCAGTGTATGTCAGTGTAAGTGTATGTCTGTCTCAGTGTATGTCTGTGTCAGTGTATGTCTGTGTCAGTTTTTATCTGTGTCAGTGTATGTCTGTGTCAGGTAACGTCAGTGTCAGTGTATGTCTGTGTCAGTGTATGTCTGTGTCTGTGTATGTCTGTGTCAGTGTATGTCAGTGTCAGTGTATGTCAGTGTCAGTGTATGTCTGTGTCATTGTATGTCAGTGTCAGTGTATGTATGTGTCAGTGTATGTCTGTGGCAGTGTCAGTGTCAGTGTATGTCTGTGTCAGTATATATCAGTGTCAGAGTATGTCTGTGTCTGTGACTGTCAATGTATGTCTGTGTCAGTGTATGTCTGTGTCAGTGTATGTCAGTATCAGTGTGTGTGTCAGTGTCAGTGTATATCAGTGTCAGTGTATGTCAGTGTCAGTGTATGTCAGTGTCAGCGTATGTCAGTCTCAGTTTATGTCTGTGTCAGTGTATGTCTATGTCAGTATAAGTCTGTGTCAGCGTATGTCTATGTCAGTGTATATCTGTGTCAGTGTATGACAGTGTCAGTGTATACCGGTGTCAGTGTATGTCAGTGTCAGTGTATGTCAGTGTCAGTCTATGTCTGTGTCAGTGTATGTCTCTGTCAGTGTATGTCAGTGTATGTCAGTGTCAGTGTATGTCAGTGTCAGTGTATGTCTGTGTCAGTGTATGCCAGTGTCAGTGTATGTCTGTGTAAGTGTATGTCAGTATCAGTGTATATCACGTCAGTACATGTCTCTGTCAGTGTATCTCAGTGTATGTCAGTGTATGTCTGTGTCAGTGTATGTTTGTGTCAGTGTATGTCTGTGTCAGTGTATGTCAGTGTCACTGTATGTCTGTGTCAGTATATGTCTGTGTCAGTGTATGTCAGTGTCAGTGTATGTCTCTGTCAGTGTATGTCAGTGTCAGTGTATGTCTGTCTCAGTGTATCCCAGTGTCAGTGTATGTCTGTGTAAGTGTATGTCAGTGTAAGTGTATGTCAGTGTCACTGTATGTCAGTGTATGTCAGTGTCAGTGTATGTCTGTGTTAGTGTATGTCAGTGTCAGTGTATGTCTGTGTCAGTGTATGTCAGTGTCAGTGTATGTCTGTGTCAGTGTATGTCAGTGTCAGTGTATGTGTCAGTGTCAGTGTATGTCAGTATCAGTGTATGTCAGTGTCAGTGTATGTCTGTGTCAGTGTATGTCTGTGTCAGTGTATGTCAGTGTCAGTGTATGTGTTGTCCAAGAAACCCAGTCCCAGTCAATACCACAATAAATTAGAACTATCCAGAATATAAAACCACCACAGTCGTAGTAGTATGTACCAATGCACATCTACCGTTTGGTCGTCATTTCTTATGGCACGGGGCCAGCTAGTCTTGGTATAATATCCTTATCGTCCTCTGGTTCTTTCAGTTAAAATATTCGAGGGTATTAGTATTATCTATAAATCTATTATAATATTTCTGTATTAATGATTTTTAAACTCACTTATAGAAAAATTATTATGCTTTTCAATTGTGTGTGGGTGTGTGTGTGGGTGTGTGTGTGTGTGTGTGTGTGTGTGTGTGTGTGTGTGTGTGTGTGTGTGTGTGTGTGTGTGTGTGTGTGTGTGTGCTCGCGCGCGTGTCGATTGGCAGTATCAGAGGCGGTTCGGTCGCCATGCTTTGCAGCATAGTGTTACGATCCTTTACGGTCTGTGTTCAAATCCCGCCGAAGTTAACTTCGCCTTTCATCCTTACGGGGGGGTCGATAAAATTATGTACTAGTAATGCACTGGAGTAATTGCTGGTCTTGTGCCAAAAGTAGAAACAATTATTAATCCTTTCGTCTGAAGACTACCACCCTATGCATACCATAATATGTCGTCCGCCTCGTGGTCGCGGACAACAGGATGAAGTAGACATTCTCCTTGGAGGACGGCGAGAGACCCAATGGAACAGCGATGGAGCCACCTCACGGGGCTCGCACCTACAAGAAGCCAACTCCAATCCGATATCAATAAGTAGAGATGTGGTCCGGGGGCCAAGAACGCCGGACTGTTTCTTCCCCCTTGCATGACTTGGATCCTTTGTGTGATCACTCGACCTACTAAATATAGCAGTCCTATTTATTTTTAAATAGAACAATGCGTCTCAGTCACCCATCCTCCGGGGAAACACCTTCTCTATTCTGTCCGCCGGGACCAAGGGCCAGCCAGCGCTTGGGTTTCCATTTGCACATAATAGTTGTTTCTACTTTTGGCACAAGGCCAGCAATTATCCCCAGTGTATTACTGGTACTTTATTTTATTGACCCTCGTAAGGATGAAAGGCAAAGTTAACCTCGGCGGGATTTGAACTCAGAATTGCAAGGGCCGTAACTCTATGCGTCAAAGCATGGCGTCCGACCCTCTACCGATACTGCCAATCCACTCGCCATTTGCATATAATAGTGAGAGATGGAGAAAGCGAGCGTATAAAGTAACTCGATGATCGTACGTTAATGCGACAAAATGGCAGTTTCGTTAAATCATTAGATTAAATAAATGCCTTGCTATTTGTTCTGGTTCTCTACGTTCTGTGTTTAAACCTCGCCGAAGTCAACTTCGCTTTTCATCTTTTCATGGTCAATAAAATAAAGTACCAGTCAAATACTAGGGTTGGTCCTCTAATCTCCGCTACAAAAGTAAGATATCTCTATATCATAAATCAATCGAAGCCGCCATTGCTATCTCATTGCCGAGTTAATATATTCTCCATATCTCTTCATAACCTCCATTTTTATCAACTCTATTTACTTCATCCTTCCATCTTAAATGGTGTCATCTACTGTTTCTCTCTCTCTCTCTCTATATATATATATATATATATATATATATATATATATATATATAGTAGTAATAATAATAAATGTGAAGACTAAAATCCAAAGAGGGCTCGATAAGGATAAATATATATCAAATATATAAGGACCCTAGAGCAAATATTTATTAAAATAACAGATTAAAGTTTAAGCAAAGAATCGTTGCTTTCACCCTTAACGTTAAGGGTGAAAGCAACGATTCTTTGCTTAAACTTTTATCTGTTCTTTTAATTTTTTTAAATATATATATATATAGTGCAAATTTATACGGGAACAGAACAGAGAGGCAGACAAATAAAGGTTTATTAGGTTTATTATATATATATATATATATATATATATATATATATATATATATATATATATATATATATATCGATTAGCTGTACTAGACACAGAGCTCTGGTTAGATACCATTAATAACAAAAAACAAATCCTCCATTCCCATTATGCCAAACCCATGACTTCCAAACATCTGATCCACCGAAACTCGGCCGTTTCGGACCATACCAAAATCAACATACTGATTGCGGATTTGGTACGGGTGATGAGAAACGTATCCCGCATGTGCAACCCCGAAGAACTAGAGAGACATATACAACACTTCATCCACCGTATGCAGTTCTCTGGCTACAATCAGAGAGATAAAATCAGAGTGTATAGAGGAGCCAGAACCAAATGGGAAAAAATGGTAAATAATGACATAAATGGGACCTGCCCCTTGTATAGGAGCAAATTTTGGAATAGAATAGAAAGAACTAGGAACAAGGCTAATAGAATAAACTTATGGTATGATAGCAATAAATACCAGAGTGTAATGTTCATCGATACAACCCCTAGAGGTGAATTAGCTTACAAATTTAGAAGGGCCCTAAATAAACATAAACTCAATATTAAGATAGTAGAAAGACCAGGTACCTCCGTAAAAACACTTATTAGCAAGACATACCCTTTTCAAAGACCCTCATGTATAGATAAGAAATGTATAACCTGTAAAATAAACCCCCATATTAACTGTAAAACTAGAAATGTAGTGTATAGCATAAGATGTACTGAAGGACAATGTAGAGACAAAAATATAGTGTACATAGGTGAGACAGCTCGTAGTGTAGGGGAATGGATAAATGAACACTGGCGAGACCTTCAAGATAGTAAAGAATCATCTGTACTCTACCAACATGCTAAAATAGAACACAAGGGTAAATTAGAGAACATAGAAATAAAAATAGAATCTACACACAGAAAAGACGCAATGTTTAGACAAATTACAGAGGCAATAAACATAAAAGAATTACAACCAAAATTAAATAGAAAATATGAGTGGAACAGCAACATCACAACTTACAATTAAGGACAAAATGAAAACACACACACACATAGAACAAACAACCAACCAGTAACATGTAAATAAACAAATAAATAAATGAACATAAACACACACAGACACCCGGATGTGGCGCATGCGCAGACTGAGCACACAACACACACACAGAAACAAAATAGCGTAGGACAGAACAAAGGAGAGGCACAGAAACAAAGAAAGGAATCCCCAGTCACTGAAGAGGTCACAGAGTGTGTGACGAAAGAACTATGACAATATATAAACAACTATCTGGTTGTGGAACCAACCAACCAACCAGAAATTTATAAATTTATAAATTTATTATAAATTTATTATAATAAATTGAAGTGAAAGCAACTGGTGCGTGTGTTTCTTATTGGCAACATGACCCTCCCAAAGTATAACAATATATATATATATATATATATATATATATATATATATATATATATATAGAGAGAGAGAGAGAGAGAGAGAGAGAGAGAGAGAGAGAGAGAGAGATAAATAGATAGATAGATAGATAGATAGATATGTTTCTTTTATTTGCCACCAGGGCATCAAAAGTGGGACAAGTACAATGGGGGGAGTTTACAAAACAAGGCGTCCTCAATAAGGAGGAGGCAATAACAATATATAAAAATAAAATAAAATATAACAAAAATAAAATTTATAACAAAGTCCTCAATAGAGAGGAGGCGCCTTGGGGGGTCGCACACCCCCCCGAAAAAAGTGTGCAACCCTTTCCCCTCAGGAGCACAGAGAAGGGGTGCTCCCTTGGTCTTTCATCTTCCTCACCTATAGTCTGATGTAGAGTGAAGGCCCATTCACACGGGCCATTCTCGCCACTTTCACCCATCTTTCATAGAAACGGCTGGGGTGCAGCACCTCTCTCTCCATCCTGATCCTTCTTCCGAAATGATATCGGAAGAAACGGACCAGTTGTTGGCCAGAGAGAAAGGTGTCTGACCTCAGTCCTTTCAGACGCGTCCACCATACAACCTCTTTCGCCATGGCTATTACGCACTGAAACACCGCCTCTCCTTCGTTTTTGAAGAGGGGAGGCGGCTTGATCGTTACAATAGACTCGGTGGTCAACCGGATCGGTCCCACCCTTGACAGCAGTTGTTCGACATAGCCCCACAGATCGGCAATGCCCGAGCAGTGTACCAATGCGTGTGCAACGGTTTCCTCGTCGCACACGCATCTGGGACAGATCTTTTTCGATGGGTCCCTACCCGGGTGCCCGTGTCTGTAGAGCCTTTCTCGAATGGGCAGAGCCCTTCTGTAGCATTGCCAGGCCAGGGACCTCTGGAAGTTATCCATGGGTCCCGGGCTGAATGTCCTACCGAACAGGTTGGCCAGTTCGTCTTCCTCCATGCCTAGGGCTTCTCCGAGGGTGTCGTCGCACCTGCTAACCACCAGCCCTCTATAGAATGACGAGGTGGATTCTCCACTGACAGCCGGGTCCGCCTGCCAGAGAGCCGTGAGCGCCTGGGCACACTCGGTGTGCCAGGCGCCCAGTTTTCTCGGTCTTTGCTTGACCCAGGATTGCAGCTCGGTGAGTGAGACGAGTCTGGGAAAGGCTCGCCTCACAAACGGGGCCCACACCGGTTGACCGGAGAGGAATACCTGAAGGTGCCGTAGCCTTAATGCGTGTTTACGTATCATTAGCCACGGCATCCCCAGCCCTCCTTTCGAAGGGTGTTGACAGCAGATGGATCTCCTCACCATAGGAGCCCGCTTCTTCTAAAGGAATTGGAAGAGTGCGCGCTCCATTTTGGCGAGCGTTTCCCTTGGGCAAGGCACGACGGTCAGGCGGTAGTAGATGACGGACGCTATATAAGTGTTCGCCACCTCCGCCCGACCTTTCAGGGACAGTTTGCACTCGGCCCACTTCTGGGTCAGTGCAAACACCCTGTTCGTCACCTCACCCCAGTTCTTCTCCACCTGGAGGTCTGGTCCGAACCAGACCCCGAGCAACTTCACCGGGCCCTCCGTCCAGCGCCCGACGACGCCATCGGAGGGCATCGATTTGCCCCTCCACGTGCCGAGTTGCAGACCGATCGACTTGTCCCGGTTCAGCTTAGCCCCTGTAAACCTTTCGTACTCCTCCAGTAAGGTGCCGATCGCCCCGATTTCCGAGGCCGTCGACACCATTACTGTTACGTCATCGGCGTAGGCTGACACCGCTTTCCGCAATCCCGGTTCCAACGGGATGCCCTGCAACAACTCCAATTTCCGCAGCAGTGGCTCTAGAGTCATTACATACAGAAGGGAGGAGAGAGGGCACCCCTGTCGGATGGACCGCGCGATTTCGAACGGCTCCGAGAGGTAGCCGTTCACCTTGACCCTAGAGCAGATGCGGCTGCTGTGCATGGCATTGATCCAGCCCCTCAAAACGGTTCCGAAGCCTGCCGCCGCTAGCACCGCATCCAGGTAACCATGGTCGACCCTATCGAATGCCTTAGATTGATCTAAGTTGATCAGGGCCCCACCAAAGCCGGGTTCGTTCCCAACCCTCTCTATGATGTATCGCATGAGGTGGATTTTATCGTGGATGGACCTGGACGGGATAGCACATGTCTGCGCATCTCCCACCAGGTTGCCCACGACAAGCGTCAACCTCTTTGCTAGCACCTTGGCCAAAATCTGTAACTCTGTATTTAGCAGAGTTATGGGCCTGAAATTATTTATATCGTCCCCCTTGTTCTCGTCCTTCCTCACTAGCGTGACTACGCCCTTGGTCACAGCACAGGGAATTCTCCCGTTCTGTTGCCAGTTGCAGTAGACCGCCTCGAGGAGATCGGGGAACAAGTCCGGCATAGCTAGATATAGTTCGTATGGAAGACCATCGAGACCCGGGGATTTGCGTTTGCCGCATTGGCTCAGCACGTCCTCTATCTCAGCGGCTGAAATCGGCTCCTCGCAGGACTTCGCCTCCCTGTCCGAGAGACGCGGCAGGCCGTCGAGGTATGGACCGAAGTCCACGTCCCCAACCGGCCCCCCGTCCCTTCCGAACAATCCGGCAAAGTGCTTTTGAAAAGCCTCGCACATCTGCTTAGGTTCAAAGATCACCCGTCCATCCTGGTCTCGCAAAGACCGGATAATGGATCTGCTCCATCTTTTGGCTTCTGTCACGCGGGCCCAGCTAACAGCTTTGGTCCCCTCGTTTCCCAGAGCACGTATTTTGCTTCGGACGATGCAGCCTTCGTGTTTCGCGTCGAAGAACTGGCCCAGGGCCGTTCTCGACGCTAGCACTCTGGCCACGTCGCCGCTTCTAATTGCCTCTTCTACACTATCTACCAACTCCCTTTCCTTCCTGTTTCTATTGGAGGCTAACTCCTTACTAAATTCTATAGAGACTACTCTAATCTCTCTTTTGAGAGATCCCCACCACCTGCTGTTGACGATTGCGCCCGTCAACCGCTCCCTAACTAAGGTGCTAATCCGGTCCCTGTAAGCCTTACTTGCCGGTAAGGACAAGTTGAGCTTCCAGTAACCGGGTCCCTGTCTATGAGTTCTGTCAAGGTTGATCATGCAGGTCACTAACTTGTGGTCTGAATAGCCAACCATGCGCATTTTTGGACAACTTAAAAAGTTCTTATCCTTAATTCTAACTAAGAACCTATCTAGGTACGACCTAGATGATCCGCTACGATTTGCCCAAGTCCAGATTGGCGCAGTCGGAAAATCTAGTCGATATCTATCGGCCAGGTCAAATCGACCGATTAACCCTTTGAGGCTATTACACCCCTCTCTATCGGGACAGGCCCCTACGTAGTCCCAGCGTGCATCTAGGATACCATTCCAGTCCCCCACTAATAGCAAGGAGCGGGACGTCCCTAGAAAAGTCTTCAGACGATGGAAGAAGTCCGGCCGCATTGACCCGAAAGGGCCGTAGGCGGCTACCAACCTAAACGCTCCGCCTTTACCACTGCCAAGGTCCAGAACCACTAGTCGACCCTCCGGGTCCAAATGTACCATCTGTGTTGCGAGACCCAGATGTTTTTGCAGCAGAACGACAACTCCACCCCCACCTCCGGGCTGACAGAGAGATGCGTGCATCTCAAAGTCATCAAAGGTGGGGGCCAGCTGTCGCACGTTGCTGATCCGGGCCTCGCAAATAACCATCACATCTATACGTTGTGACCTGAGGTCATTTAGAAGCATTGCTTGCTTCCAAGTTGAGCCCAGGCCACACGCATTTAAACAGCCTACTCTTAGCATAGCCATGTTGGTGGTGAAGAGAAAAGGCACTTACCTCTCTGCGTCCCGGGTATCGGGCTGCACAATTTCCATTAGGGTGGGGGATGGGTTGTTGGGTGGGGTGGTGGTTTGTGGAAGTGTAGGGGCATCAGTGTGTTGTGTGGTTGGGGAGCTTTGAGTTGTGTGGGTGTTTGGGGAGGGGGTGGGATAGTTTTTTAGGAGGACGCGGTTAATGGGCCCGGCGCAGGGGGGACCCACGTCCTCTTTAAAATTGTTTTTTAAAGTTTTATAGGTGTCCTGTGGGGCCTTAATCATTTTGAGGTGGGGGAAATCCCCTGCCTGGGTGAAGTTAGGCCCTTGTGTTTTTATTAGATTGTTGTTGTACACAATGTTTAACAGTTTTTTGTTTCTTGTATTTATGTATGTGTATGCATGTTTTTGTTTTTGTGTGGTTTTTTTTGTTTGCTGTTGTTGTGAGCTCTTTTGTGTTGGTGTCAGTGTTATGTTTTGGGGAGGGGTTGTTTTCATTTGTGTGTCTGAGGTGTGTTTTCTTTTTTTTCTTTTGATTGTGTGGAAGTGCTCCTCCTCGTCTGACGACGAACTAGGGTCATCTTCCGCGTTGGAGGGGAGGGGTATATTTTCGGGTTGTGTTTGCGGTACGGGTGTTTTGGAAATTGTTTTTGTTTTTTGAGTGGAGGGGATGGGTTGGACATTGTTTTGTTTTGGTTTGAGCTGTGGTGGTTGTTTTTGTAGTGGTAGTTGTGGTGATTGTGTTGGTTGTGCAGTTGTTGGTGGTGTAGGCAGGATTGGGGCTTTCTTATTAAGTTGGGGACAGACAGCCCTCAGGTGACCTCTGGTTCCGCAGAGGTAACACGAGGGCCGTCTACCCTCAACGGTAATGTTGATGAAGGTTAGATCATCCAGTATGACGCGTTCAGGGATCTGGGCGATCCTTTCGGGCCTCATTTGAACTACAAGTTCGAGGCTCGTTCCACTGAACGCGTCACCCGATGCCTTTCCCATGGACACCAGCATGTCATCCTCCAGGTCCAGAAAACCTGTCAAAACCCACCATATGTCCATAATCGGCAGGATGGTGTGGATTTTTATTTTTTGTGTTCTTCTACCCATGTACGTAGGGTAGAATGTGTATGCGGTGGGTGTGATTGGTTTGATGGACAGTTTCACTGCTGTGTCCCTGTCCTTCATGAGAATGGATAGACTCCCGTAGAGTCTATCCTTCTGAATGAAGATGATGTCCTTCATGACGTCTTTTAAAACCAGCTCTATCTCACTCTGTGATGGTTGAGCTGGTTTTTTACTTTTGTTCGAGATTGTCCTAAACATGACCGTGTTTAGGAGTCTCTGGCTTTTTAGTTCCGGTGGGGAATGGATTGTGAATGAACCATTTTCTCCGTACACTATATATTTTTTCGCATCCGCCAGTAGCTCCTTCGCTTTTGTTATATCTACTGGCAGATAGTCGAGGGTTTTCCTTGTCGTCTCGGCGAAGGAGAAATTTTGTTTGTTTGTGTTGTTGTTGTCGTTGGTGGTGTTGTTGTTATCATTGTTGTTGTTGTCACCGTTATTGGTCTTGTTGTTGTTGTTATTGTTATTGGTGTTGTTTTCGTCCGTCGCATTGTTGTTGTTGTTGCTGTTGCTGCTGGTTCTTTGGGTTGTTGCCATGGCAACGTCAAGTTGTCGGTTAACAGGTGGAGAGAATTCTTCCTCTGGCTGACCTTTCTTCTTGACCTCTGCTACTGTGACAGTGGCAGGGGGAAGCTGTAAGTTTATCTTCCCCTTTCCTCCTTCGAATTTTGGTGAAGAAGCTTCGGCCATTTAAAAAAAATATTGACTTTTCAACAAGAAAAAACTTTTTTTTTGTTTAACTATTTCGCCTAAAGGCGTAGAATATTTTGAGAGACTGACCAGATCAAAGTTTGACCTGGCAGTCCCTCTACAAAATGGTACAAAAATTAAGGTTATCAGACAAGAATTTCTATAGAAATTTAAACAGAACTTACTCAGCAAGTTATACGCGTGTGTCCATCCCAGAGATAATAGATAGATAGATAGATAGATAGATAGTTAGATAGATAGATAGATAGATAGATAGATAGATAGATAGATAGATAGATAGATAGATAGATAGATAGATAGATAGATAAGTTTCTTTTATTTGCCACTAGGGCATCAAAAGTGGGACAAGTACAAAGGGGGGAGTTTACACAAAAAGGCGTCCTCAATAAGGAGGAGGCAATAACAAAATATAAAAATAAAATAAGATATAACAAAAAATAAAATTTTTAACAAAATCCTCAATAGAGAGGAGGCGCCTTGGGGGGTCGCACACACCCCCGAAAAAAGTGTGCAACCCTTTTCCTCAGGAGCACAGAGAGGGGGTGCTCCCTCGTTCCTTCCTCTTTTCCACCTACAGGCTTATGTAAAGAGAAGGCCCATTCACACGGGCCATTCTCGCCACTTTCACCCACCTTTCATAAAAACGACTGGGGTGCAGCACCTCTCTCTCCATCCTGATCCTTCTTCCGAAATGATATCGGAAGAAACGGACCAGTTGTTGGCCAGAGAGAAAGGTGCCTGACCTCAGTCCTTTCAGACGCGTCCACCATACAACCTCTTTCGCCATGGCTATTACGCACAGAAACACCGCCTCTGCTTCATCTTTGAAGGGGGGAGGCGGCTTGATCATTACAATAGACTCGGTGGTCAACCGGATCGGTCCCACCCTTGACAGCAGTTGTTCGACATAGCCCCACAGATCGGCTACGCCCGAGCAGTGTACCAATGCGTGTGCAACGGTTTCCTCGTCGCACACGCATCTGGGACAGATCTTTTTGGCGGGGTCCCTACCCGGGCGCCCGTGTCTGTAGAGCCTTTCTCGAACGGGTAAAGCCCCTCGGTAGCACTGCCAGGCCAGGGACTTCTGGAAGTTGTCCATAGGTCCCGGGCTGAATGTCCTACCGAACAGGCTGGCCAGTTCGTCCTCCTCCATGTCTAGGGCTTCTCCGAGGGCGTCGTCGCACCTGCTGCGTACCAGCCCTCTATAGAATGTTGCGGTGGAGTCTCCACTGATAACCGGATCCGCCTGCCAGAGGGCGGTGAGCGCCTGGGCACACTCAGTGTGCCAGGCGCCCAGTTTTCTCGGTCTTTGCTTGACCCAGGATTGCAGCTCGGTGAGTGAGACGAGTCTGGGAAAGGTTCGTCTCACAAACGAGGCCCACACCGGTTGTCCGGTGAGGAATACGTAGAGGTGCCGTAGCCTTAATGCGTGTTTACGCATCATTAGCCACGGCATCCCCAGCCCTCCTTTCGAAGGGTGTTGACAGCAGATGGATCTCCTCACCATAGGAGCCCGCCTCTTCCAAAGGAATTGGAAGAGCGCGCGCTCCATCTTGGTGAGGGTTTCCCTTGGGCAGGGCACTACGGTCAGGCGGTAGTAGATGACGGACGCTATATAAGTGTTCGCCACCTCCGCCCGACCTTTCAGGGATAGTTTGCAATTGGCCCACTTCTGGGTCAGTGCAAACACCCTGTTCGTAACCTCCGCCCAGTTTTTCTCCACCTGGAGGTCCGGTCCGAACCAGACCCCGAGCAACTTCACCGGGCCCTCCGTCCAGCGTCCGACGACGCCATCAGAGGGCATCGGTCTGCCCCTCCACGTGCCGAGTTGCAAACCGATTGACTTGCCCCGGTTCAGCTTAGCCCCTGTGAACTTTTCGTACTCCTCCAGTAAGGTGCCGACCGCCTCGATTTCGGAGGCCGTCGACACCATTACTGTCACATCATCGGCGTAGGCTGACACCGCTTTCCGCAATCCCGGTTCCAAAGGGATGCCCTGCAACAACTCCAACTTCCGCAGTAGTGGCTCGAGAGTCAACACATACAGAAGGGAGGAGAGAGGGCACCCTTGTCGGATGGACCGCGCGATTTTGAACGGCTCCGAGAGGTAGCCGTTCACCTTGACCCTAGAGCCGATGCGGCTGCTGTGCATAGCAGTGATCCAGCCCCTGAAAACGGGTCCGAAGCCTGCCGCCGCTAGCACCGCATCCAGGTAACCATGGTCGACCCTATCGAACGCCTTTGATTGATCCAAGTTGATCAGAGCCCCACCAAAGCCGGGTTCGTTCCCAACCCTCTCTATGATGTATCGCATGAGGTGGAGGTTGTCATGGATGGACCTGGACGGGATAGCGCATGTCTGCGCATCTCCCACCAGGTTGCCCACGACAAGCGCCAACCTCTTTGCTAGCACCTTGGCCAAAATCTGTAACTCTGTATTTAGCAGAGTTATGGGCCTGAAGTTACTTATTTCGTCCCCCTTGTTCTCGTCCTTCCTCACTAGCGTGACTACGCCCTTGGTCACAGTACAGGGAATTCTCCCGTTCTGTTGCCAGTTGCAGTAGACCGCCTCGAGGAGATCGGGGAACAAGTCCGGCATAGCTAGATATAATTCGTAAGGAAGACCATCGAGACCCGGGGATTTGCGTTTGCCGCATTGGCCCAGCACGTCCTCTATCTCAGCGGCCGAAATCGGCTCCTCGCAAGACTTCGCCTCCCTGTCCGAGAGGCGCGGCAGGCCGTCGAGGTATGGACCGAAGTCCACGTTTCCAACCGGCTCCCCGCCCCTCCCGAACAGTCGGGCAAAGTGCCTTTGAAAGGCCTCACACATCTGCTTAGGCTCAAGAATCGCCCGTCCATCCAGGTCTCGCAAAGACCGGATGGTGGATTTAGTTCCACTGTTGGCCTCTGTCACGCGGGCCCAGCTAACAGCTTTGGCCCCCTCGTTCCCTAGAGCACGTATTTTACTTCGGACAACGCAGCCTTCGTGCTTCGCGTCGAAAAACTGGCTCAAAGCCGTTCTCGACGCTAGCACTCTGGCCACGTCGCCGCTTCTAATTGCCTCTTCTACTCTATCTATTAGCTCCCTTTCCTTCCTATTCCTATCCGCAGCTAGAACCTTACTAAATTCAATCGAGACTACTCTAATCTCTCTCTTTAGAGATACCCACCACCTGCTGTTGACGATCGCTCCAGTCAACCGTTCCTTAACTAACGTACTAATCCGATTCCTGTAGGCTCTACTTGCCGGCAAGGACAAGTTGAGCTTCCAGTAACCGGGGCCCTGTCTATGCGTTCTATCAAGGTTGACCATGCAGGTCACCAACTTGTGGTCTGAATAGCCAACCATGAGCATTTCTGGACAACTTAAAAAGTCCCTGTCCTTATTTCTAACTAAAAATCTATCTAGGTACGATCTAGATGATCCGCTGCGATTTGACCAAGACCAGGTTGGCACCGTCGGAAAATCTAGTCGAAATCTATCGGCCAGGTCAAATCGGCCGAGTAACCCCTTGAGGCTGTTGCACCCCTCTCTATCGGGACATGCCCCTGCATAGTCCCAACGTGCATCCAGGATACCATTCCAATCCCCCACTAAAAGCAGGGAACGGGACGTCCCTAGAAAAGACTCCAGACGCTGGAAAAAGTCGGGCCGCTCTGTCCCAAAAGGGGCATATGCGGCTATCAGCCTAAAGGCTCTACCTTCACCACTGCCAAGGTCCAGCACCACCAGTCGACCCCCTGGGTCCACGTGAACTATCTGTGTTGCAAGGCCCATATGTTTTTGCAGCAGAACGACAACCCCACCCCCACCTCCGGGCTGACAGAGAGATGCGTGCATCTCAAAGTCGTCAAAGGTGGGGGCTAGCTGTCGCATGCTGCTGATCCGGGCCTCGCAGATAACCATCACATTTATAGATTGTGACCTGAGGTCATTTAGAAGCATTGCTTGCTTCCAAGACGAGCCCAGGCCACGCGCATTTAGACACCCTACTCTTAGCACAGCCATGTTGGTGGTAAAGAGAAAAGGCACTTACCTCTCTGCGTCCCGGGAAACGGGCCGCTCAATTTCCATGCTGGTTGGGGATGGGTTGTTGGGTGGGGTTGTGGTTTGTGGAAGTGAAGGGGCATCGGTGTGTTGTGGGGTTGGGGTGTTTGTCGTTGAGTGGGTGTCTGGGTGAGGTGGGGGGGTGAAATTTTTTAGGAGGACGCGGTTGATTGGTTTGGCGCAGGGGGGGCCCACGTCCTCCGTGAAATTTATTTTCAGTGTTTTGTACAAGTGCATTGGGACTTTTATCATTTTCAAATGAGGTAGTCCCACAGCAGTTATAAAGTTTGGCCCTTCGGTTTGGACCGAAGGGTTTGCTGAAATTGTTTTCCGTAATTCTTTGTTGTCTGTGTTCATGTATGTGTATTGTAATGTCTTTTTTTGTGTAGCAGTTAGTGTTGTGTGACAGGGAGGGGTGGTTTGTGTGTAGTTTGTGTTCTCTTGGGGGGGATTAAAGTTAACATGTGTGTCTGTGGTGCGTCTCCTCTTCTTTCTTTTTACTTGTTGGAAGGGATCTTTTTCGTCTTGCGACGAAAGAGGTTCGTCTTCCTTGTTGGGTGGGAGGGGTATGTTTTCTGGTAGTGTTTGCGGTGTGCGTGTTTTTGTATTTGTTTTGGGTGGGGAGGGATTGGGTGGGACAGTATTCTGTGTTATTTTTTCACGTGTTTGTTGTTGTTGTTGTTGTGGTGGTGGTGGTGGGGTTGTTGGTTTTTGTTGTTGTTGTGGTTGTTTTTGTTGTTGTAGTTGGGGTGGTGTTGGTGTTGGTAGCAGTGTTTTTTTCTGTGTGAGCTGGGGACAGGCAGCCCTCAGGTGACCTCTATTGCCACAGAGGTAACAGGAGGGACGCCTACCCTCCACAATAATGTTGAGGTGGGTACGGTCATCCAGCATGACGCGCTCAGGGATTTGGGCGATGCGTTCTGGCCTTATTTGGGTCAGAACTTCGATGCTCGTTCCACTGAACGCGTCGCCGGATGCCTTCCCTATTGAGATGAGGTTGTCCTCGTCTAAATTGAGGAAACCGGTTAGTAACCACCAGTAGTTTATGTTTGGGGTGATGGTGGTTATCCATATCCTCTGGGTTTTTTTACCCATGTAGGTAGGGAAGAAGGTGTAGTGTGTGGACCGAATTGGCGACACAGAGTATTTTTTTGCCGCCAATTCGTCTTTCATCAATATGGATAAACTCCCATAGAGTTTATCCTTTTGTATGAAAGTGATGTCTCTCATCGCGTCTTTCAAGACTAACTGAGTTTCCGCTTGAGATGGTTGCGCTGGTTTCTTTGTTTTATTTAAAATTGTTCGGAATACGACAGTTCGTAATTCCGTCTGTCTTTTTAGCTCCGGAGGTGAATGTATAGAAAACGATCCGTTTTCACCAAAAGACACATATTTCTTGGCTTTTTCCAGCATTTCTTTTGCTTTTGAAATATCTTCCAGCACATAAGCGACTGATAATTTAGCCGTTTGTGCAAAAGATATTTTGTTTTCGTTTTGGATATTAGTATTGTTTTGTTTCTCGTCGTTTGAGTTGTTTTCATCTTTGTTGTTGTTGTTGTCTTTCTCGTTTCGTGTGTGGATACTTGTGACGTTTGTGTTGTTGTTGTTTTTGTTGTCTTTATTGTTGCTGTTGTTGTCGTTGTTGTTGTTGTTGTTGTTGTTTTCAAATTCTTGTGTAGTTGTGGCTACATCTAGTGGTCGGTCAACAGGTGAAGACAATTCTTCCTCTCTCTGACCTCTGCCTTTGGCATCTGCTGCTGTGACAGTGGCAGGGGGAAGCTGTGAGTATAACTTCCCCTTTCCTTCTTTGATTGATGGTGAAGATGATTCAGCCATTTTTCTCAAAATAGGGTTTTTCGAAGTTTTTCGAAAGATAAAATGTTCACAATACTATTTCGCCCAAAGGCGCAGAATATTTTGAGAGACCGACCAGATCAAAATTTGACCTGGCAGTCCCTCTACAAAATGATACAAAAATGAAAGTTTACAGTTTACAATTTCCGTATGAATTTAAACAAAAACTTACCGAGCGAGCTCAGCACATGTGTCCATCGTAGATTAGATAACTTTCTTTTTATTTGCCACCAGGGCATCAAAAAGTGGGACAAGTACAATGGGGGGAGTTTACATGAAAAGGCGTCCTCAATAAGGAGGAGGCAATAACAAAATATAAAAATAGATAGATAGATAGAGAGGGAGAGAGAGAGAGAGAGAGAGAGAGAGGGGCAGAGAGAGAGAGAGGGGGGGGGGCAGAGAGAGAGAGAGAGAGAGAGAGTCGACCCCGCCACTGAGCATATTCTTTTGATATCACCCTGGAAATGATGAAAAGCAAAATTGACGTCTGTGAAATCTGAACTCAGAGCGCAGAAACGAATATCACAAACCATTCTATTCTATTGACTGTCTGAATTCGCCACTGTGCTATTCTATAGAGAAAGGTATAAAATGATATATTTTAACACGGTAGCATATATAACGATGCAAAAATATATATACCTTATCTTTTTGTGTTTGCATACACATTTTTTTTATCTTTCCGAAATATTTTGCTTTCTTCCTGTGGTGTGAGTTATGTGGTATGTATTTTATATGTTTGAGAGTATTGGCAGAGGCGACCTGTGTGTATCGATAATGCTTTGATGCATAGTAACTGGAGAGATTTCTCTCTCGTTGCCATAGTGGTGACTAGGGATGATTTGAATATGGTACTTAAGGAACTGATGAAAATCGAACAAAACAATACAAAACGATGTTATTCTTTGTGTAGATGTAGTTCTACCATCGGACACACACACACACACACACACACACACACACACACACACACACACACACACACACATATAGATATATATACTAGCAAGAGAGACTTTGTCACAGCCCCTCCGACCGCAAATAATCAATGTATGTATAGGACTGTAGTAAACGTATATCGTGTGTTTAGGGATGACGTTTGCTATATAGTTTTAGGAAATTCTGTAAAGAGCTACTGTTGTTTTCGGCGTGCTTTAGCTATGTTACCATTGATCTGACTATATTGATTCATCAAACTATTCCAAGTAAAATACTCTTAGTGTGATATATTTGTCTATCCTATTTACTATATCATAGGTACAGGATTCAAGTGGCGAAAGTTTCTCTTCACTTGTAGCAATAATATGTATCAGTGTTAATACATCTACATCCTTACAAACATACATATACAAACAAACAGAGAGAGAGAGAGAGAGAGACATATATATATATATATATATATATATATATATATATATATATATATATATATATATATATATATAGGGTGGACCAAACGTCGTGATACATAGGATGTAAATTAGAAAAGAACACGTTAAAAATAAATATGGAAACTTTTTAAAATGTAGTTATTTTTCATATGTATTACGACTTTTGGTCCACCCTGTATGTATGTATGTATATATATATATATATATATAATGTAGGAGGTGAGTTTTATTGTAGTACAATAAAGCAATGCAGATATCGGATAAGAAGCACTCTACAGTTTGTAGGACTGGAGTATACATAATATAAGATCAAAAGATGGTTAAAGGAGTTCCATGTATTTTATTATGCGCATTTCAAAAACAAACATCATCATGCAATAATATTTGTGTTTTCATCAGATAAAACAGGAGAACATGATATGAAGGCTAAAAAACACTTGTGGATAGTGCAGTTTTAAATCAACATATGTTGATATCATGATAGCCTTCATATCATGTTCTCCTGTTTTATCTGATGAAAACACAAATATTATTGCATGATGATGTTTGTTTTTGAAATGCGCATAATAAAATACATGGAACTCCTTTAACCATCTTTTGATCTTATATATATATATATATATATATATATATATATATATATATGAAACTGTGGGAATCCTAGATACAGTAATGATTGTAACAATAGACGTTCGCTAAAAATAATATCCTGTAAACGGAGAAAGTATCCAACAGTCGCAACGAAGAAGCAAACTCTGTATCTCTCGGAAGTATGTCTAAATTACAGACACACATACATATATATATATATATATATATACATAGTAATAATAAATACAAAGAGCAAATTCCAGTGAGGACTCGATAAGGGTTGTATATATAAGTATATATAAAGCTGTAGAGCAAATATTTATTATTAATAGAGATTAGGGTGAAAGCAGAAATTCCTTGCTTAAACTTTTAATCTGCACCAAAAATTGTTTCTACTTTTGGCACAAGGCCAGCAATTAGTGTATTACTGGTACTTTATTTTATCGGCCCCGTAAGGATGAAAGGCAAAGTTAAGATCGGCGGGATTTGAACTCAGATCATAAAGGGACGTAACTCTTTGCTGCAAAGCATGGCGTCCGACCCTCTACCGGTACTGCCAATCCAACGCCCTTTAATCTTCACTAATAATGTTTTCTTATATAGGCACAAGGCCAGTAATTTTTGGGAAGGGGAAAGTCGATTAAATCGACCCCAGTACGTTACTGGTGCTTTATTTTAACGACCCCGTAAGGATGAAAGGCAAAGTCAACCTCGGCGGATTTGAACTCAGATCGTCAAGTCAAACTCCACCGATACTGCCAATCCACCGCCCTTTAATCTGCACTAATAATAACTCTGGTTATGAATCTTGGTTAATGACCGTCAGAATATGATCACGAATACAA
>OZ024753.1:32035263-32072763 GCA_964016885.1 Eledone cirrhosa
CCGAAGGGGGATTTTTTCTGTTAGTTATTAATAATTGTTTCTACTTTAGGCACAAGGCCAGCAATTACCCAGTGCATTACTGGTACTTTATTTTATCGACCCCGTAAGGATGAAAGGCAAAGTCAACCTCGGCGGGATTTGAACTCAGATCGTAAATGGACATAACTATGCTGGAAAGTATGGCGTCCGACCCTCTACCAATACTGCCAATATTTCTGATTTATGCACAAGGCCAACACTTTTCATGGGGGGAAGGAGCAAGAGCAAGCCGATTAAATCACCCCAGTGCGTTACTGATACTTTATTTTATCGATCCTATAAGGAAAGCGGGATTTGAACTTAGAAAGGACCGTAATTTTCTGCCGGGAAGTTGGGTGTCCGGCGCTCTACCGACACTGCTAATCCACCGCCCTTATTATATAATGATTTCTTTATTAACCACAAGGGTTTACATAAAGTAGACATTAAGGACAATACAGGATGGTACAAATGGACATTTCTGCGTGTAAAAACAAAAACAGAAGATGTAACAAAAAATAACAATGTAAAATTCCCCAATAGGGGGGAGACTTCCGAGGGACATTTGTGGAGAAAGCCCAGTAAAAGGCCACAGTGACCCTGACCACCAAGGCAAGTGCCCTCTCCCAGTTTTCCACCTTTAATTTACAGATACGTACTCAGAGTAGGCCCATTCACTCGGGCCATTCTTGCTTCTCTCACCCATCTTTCAACAAAATGCTGGGAAGAGAGCACTTCCCTCTCTACTCTGATTTTCCTTTTCAAACCGCCCTTATTATATAATGATAACAATTTATGGCGGTGGATTGGCAGTATCGGTCGAGCGTTAGATATGTTTTGCAGCATATAATTACGATAAAATAAAGTCCCAGTAATACACTGGCTCAATTTAATCGACTTCCCCCACCCAAACAATTATTGGCCTTGTGGCTAAATCTGAAAATATTATTGATAATGATGATGGAGGGTGAACGTCAGACAACGTGCTTTGCGGCATATAGTTACTGCCCTGTATGTTCCGAGTTCAAACTAAAATCAATTTAGAGGTTGACATAATTTTATTTGAGAGAGAGAGAGGGTGGAAGGGGGGGGGGGGTAGAGAGAGATGTATGGAAGGAGGAAAAGCAAAGGGGACTTCAGCGGAATATAAACTCATAGCCTAGAGAGCAGGAACAATTATTCAGCAGTTTAACAACTCTGCCAAATCAACGACTTCGGTGGAACACGGTGATAATTCACTTCAAGTTGAAGATTAGTTGAAAATTAGAGACTTTTATACTTTTTTCAAAGGAATGACCACTTGCATTGTACATTAAAATGAGAACCGATTCTGATGTGATTAAAGAAAACGTCGTTTAGTTAGAGTTTCAATGCATATTTTGTATATAAACTCGTTATTTATTATTGCTATGTTGAAGCGAAGTTAAACGAAGATAACAGTAATTTATAGTACATAAGCCCTCCACTGAGAAGTCTTTGTGATTAATTAAAATAAAGTTGCATTAGACCGAGATAAATAACAAATAACATGGTGGGTTAGGTGGTTGCGATAAAACAGATAAGAAACTGTATATAGTATCTGGGTCAAGAGAGAAGGGCGAATAAAAACAAATCAACAAACAATTGCTATTTGTTTAAATATATTCAAATGCAAGGACGGTTGTATGATTAACGAGTTTTGCTTTTGATTTCGATGGGATGAGAGCACAGAGCTCAGAGAGCAAGAACAGATATTTAACATTCTAGTGAGTCTACCAAATCGATTGCATCGACAAGGTGATAATTCGTTTTAAGTGATGAATGTCACTTGAAAATTACAGGAATGACCACTAACACTAGCCATTAAAAGGAGAGCAGAATCTGGTGTGATTAAAGCACGAGTTGTTTATTTAAAGGTTTAATGCATTTTTAGTATATAGATTGTATTTTCTCTTTTCATTACGTTGAAGTGAAGTTGAACTAAGATAACTGTAATTTACAGCACATAAAAAAACACAGAAACCTTAGAGATTAATTAAAATAAAGTTGTTTTATGCCGAGATAAAAGAAGACATTATAGAGAGGTTGATGTATGTAATAAAAACAGATAAGAAATCGCAGATGTATTGTCGTTACTGGGTCAATAGAGAAATACAAATTTTCAAACGCAAGCATGTTTGTGAAGGTAAGGATCTCGCTTTGCAACTACATGGTTTTAAGTTCATATATACACGCATAGGTAATCTTGAGCCAATCATACGCGAAATGCGCGTAACAGGTCGATACTCTATAAAAACATAAATATATGTAAACAAAATTTCATCGTTTTTCCTTATATATATATAGTGGTAGAACACTGGAAGGTAATATCCGTAGTGGTAGAGCACTCAGTCCATGGGACGAGTTAGGTAGAAGTGGTAACACAACAGGTACTTCACCATACCGAGAACAATTGTTTGACCTTAGCGAGCTGAGGATCCGTTAAGGTGAAACAATTGTTTTCGGTATGGTGAACTAACTGTTGTGTAACCACTTCTATATATATATATATATATATATATATATATATATATATATATATATATATATCCGCGTATTATTGACGAATATGAGAAAAAGTACTCAATAGTGAAATACAGTTTACATATTCATTTATTATAGCTTAGTGATGAGCCTTGTTACTCTGGAATTGCACCTGCGCACTCGTAAGATCACCAGACAATATAATGTGTGTGTGTGTGTGTGTGTATGTACTTATAGTGTGCATCTATCATTATGTGTGTGTCAGTTTTTATGTCCCGTGACCTAGCGGTTCAACAAAAAAAAAAGAGATTGATAGAATAAGAACGAAACTTGAAAACCATAAATATCAAGAACGATGTGATAAACTAAATCATTTCAAGGCGGTGCCCCAGAAGGGCCACGATCTGCTGGCTGGAACAACAAAAGAATACTCTTGTATTATGTACATCAACCACACACTATTTTCACCTCAGCTTTTCAGGCCATCTCATTATTGCTTTGAGTCCAATAGTCGAGGCAGTTACAAATCACTTTATTTCAAATAGGGTTCAGAGACAATATATAAGTGAAGCCCGCCACCAACACCACCTCCCTCCTCCACCAAAGCCACCTCTCATTTGAGTAGCAAACGTCTTCTAGTTAAGTAATTCAGTTACATTCAAAAATCTAATTCTACATTGAGAGAGAGAGAGAAAGAGAAAAAAACTTCTCAGACGAGATAAATCAACAGGAATCCACACAAACAAATATTTTAGTGGATAAACGGGAGATTAGGGTGGAAATATCGGTGGTAACTGATTTATTAATACAATATGTTTTTTCTCCTTCCTTTCAAAAGAAACGAAAAATAAAATGGGTGTTTTGTATTCGAATATTTATAAAATGATTTATGAGTAAAAGTAATAGACATTTTGCTTGGTATACGATATATTGTCAAATAGCTTTCACTATCAAATACAATATCTGAACTACTTTAGCTAGATGACTGATTTCTCTATATATACTATATATATATATATATATATATATATATATATATATATATATATATATATATGTATATGTGTGTGTAGACATATACATATATATATATATATATATATATATATATATATATATATATGTGTGTGTGTGTATACATATATATATTTATATGTGTGTGTAGACATATACATATATATATGTATGTGTGTGTAGACATATACATATACATATACATGGACACACTGGAAGAGGAAGACCAAGGTTAACGTATGTTGATGCCCTAAGGACAGACACTGCTCTGTTGGAGACGCAGGACATGGCAGCGATAATGAGGGACAGAGACCGCTGGAGAGAACTCGTCCATGGATCTCGGGAATTTTACCTGCCCTAGAAAATATATATATATATGTGTGTGTGTGTAAAAGGAAAACAGAAATAACAAATCAAGCGACGCCGTACAATATATACACACCAATCTATCTACCTATTTTTCTATCTATATAGACTATTGTCGCGGGTGGGACCAATCCGGTTGACCAACGATCTAACAGTCATGATCTAACAGCCACCCTCCTTCAAAAACGAAGCAGAGGCGGTTTTCCTTTGTGTGATAGCTATGGCGAAAGAGGTTGTATGGTGGACAAGGTTGAAAGGGCTGAGGTCAGACACCTTTCTCTCCGGCCAACAACTGATTCTTTTTTTCAAATACCACTTTGGAAGAAGAATCAGGATGGAGAGAGAGGTGCTGCACCCCAGCAAGTTTTATGAAAGGTGGGTGAAAGTGGCGAGAATGGCCCGAGTGAATGGGCCTTCTCTCTATATCAGCCTTTTAGGTTGAGGAAAAGGAGGAGGAGAGGAAAGGAGTACAAACTCTTCGTACTCCTGGAGATGATGGTTGCACATTTTTTCGGGGGTCTGTGTTACCCATATGAACTGTCTCTCCATTTTGGGGAAAATCGACTAATTTTTTAAATTACATTTGTGATAACATTTTACACGTGTTTATTGTATGTAAACTTTCCCCTTTGTATTTGTCCCCTTCTTTTGTGCCCCTGTGGCTAATAAAGAAACACGCTTACAAACACAGACACACACGTTTGTATAGGAATACGCTCGTAAATTTATACGTACATAAAGGAACACGTACATAGAAATATACACATAAACGTACATATGTATAAGCACACACATACATGTACACACACAATATATTCACGTATATACAAATATATACACACATATGTGTATACGTTATATAGACATATACATACGCATTAGATATTTTGCCTAAAATTGCAATAAACAAACTGTTTTCACCCTCTAACAATATTCTAGTGTCATGTTGGTTAAGTGGATAATTGTGTTGAGACTGAGATTCAAATACAAATAAGTTTTACCAAATACAGTAGGTGCCAATGTATACACGCACACACACACATATGTGTGTGTGTATGCGCGTGCGTGTATATATATCTAAGTATACAGAAATACATATATATGTGTATATATTAAATCATATATATATATATATATAATTTATCGGTCTTTTACTACATATATATACTTAGAAATATGACACGTTCGCTTTCTTAAAAGTCTGTGGACAGAAATCCAGTGTTTATGTATAATAAACATACGAGAGTCTTGCTATGAATTTCATACACAAAAACCATATAGGCTTTATTCTAAGTATTTTGTCTCAGCAAAGTGTCAATAAACCCTTTAGTCACGAATGACTTGCATCTAGAAAGTTCATTCACCGAAGTACAAGTCCGTGCAAGGTTGTTTGTGGAAAAGCAACAGCCGCCCATACAAACCAGTCTCTTCTCACCACGCCATCAGCATTGTCTAAGAGAAAGGCAAACGTTATACATCTTGGCACCAGTGAATGTCGCAATTCATTTCTACAACTGAGTAAGGTGGAGCAACATGAAATAAAGTGCCTTGCTCAAGGACAGAACACACCGTCCCCTTATCGAACTCGAACTCAAAATTGCACGATTGTAAGCACAACACTCTGACCACTAAGCTATATGCCTTTTCTTAGTAGCGATGGAATACCTAGCTCGACTTCTAAATTTTAGACTGGTATTCGCCTTCAGTTACATAGAGGGAGAGGAGTGGAGAACGACGCTAGCAAACGTACCTTCAGTAATTAAAGTTGCTAGAGAAACAAACGAGTAGAACACGTATAAAGCAAAAACAA
Organism: Eledone cirrhosa; assembly: GCA_964016885.1. NCBI lineage: Eukaryota > Metazoa > Mollusca > Cephalopoda > Octopoda > Eledonidae > Eledone > Eledone cirrhosa. Next base: position 32,040,974 of record OZ024753.1, read on the forward strand.
AAGGAAGAAAAACAATAAACCAAAATAAAATTTCGAGTTAATAAAGTCAGTGGGATTTGATTAATTCGTGAAAAGAATGGGGAAATCAAAATAAGAAACCTGGTGGAGAAGAATCTTCAGTGTGGTAAATAAACAGGAGGCATGTTTATATATATATATATATATATATATATATATATATATATATATATACATATGTATGTATATATATAATTACAGACACACACGCATATATATATATATATATATATATATACTTAGAAATATAGGTTCACATGCTTATATATATATTATGCACGCATACATAATACACATAAATACACACACACATATATATATTGTTTCAAACTTCCAGCATATAATTTTGTAATCATAAATAACACTATAAAATACAAATATTGTTTAGTAAAAAGATAGAAAAACAAAATGGTGGCAATATAGGATGTTTTGTCAGTCTAATTATATTCAGCTTCTGAAACAGTGTTTTGTCTATTTTCACTTGTTTTAATCAATATACATTAGTTATAACTTTAACTTCAGCTCCATTAATGTTTCTATGGTTGGATGTAGAGGAAAATTTGGTGACAAACAATCGAGTATTTTAGTAGCTGAATATAGAGCAGCATTTTATCAGCATTTTCTAAACTAATAGATAATAGATATCTTTAACTGTCTCTCTCACACACATATACATATATATATATATATATATATATGCTGCTGAGGTTCAATATATAATGTGTTTTTGCCTTGGCTGGGATTAACTAGTAGTGCTATTGGTAATATCATTGTTCTATCATTGATCTATATTGCGGGCGGAAATAAATTGCGTTCTTCAGTAAAGAACCTTGTATTTGCATTTTAACCAACGTCCCAATTTTGCACTGATTTGTAAACTATTCTAAACTCAGTTAACAATAAATGGCTACATTACATTTCTCATCTTGACGCTACATTTGTTTTGTTTCCCCACGAAATTCCTTCAAAATAATAAACTTAGTTAAGGTGTTATACAGTAAAAATCAAGACACTAGATTGACAGAGTCGTTACGGCGTCAAACAAAAGGCTTTGCGATATCTAGCTACTATTTTCTGCGTTCTGAGATGAAATTTTGCCGAGGTCAACTTTGCCTTTCATCATTCCGAGGTCGATAAAATAAAGTACCAATCGCATACTGATGTTGATGTAATCGACTTTCCCCGCCTCACAATTTGCTGGCCTTATGCCATCGCTAAAAACAATTATACAACGCAAATCTAATCTTGTATTTTTACAACCTTTATTTGCTTCTACCTAAAAATATTGAAAGCGGCAAAGTAGTCTTTGATTGTAAAAAAGCTGCCCTGAATTAGTATCATTTTTGTTTGTATAATAAATTTATAATTTCATTTTTACATTTCATTGCAAATTAACTTTGTAGTAGCGACCTTCGATTTCGCAGTGAAATGCTTTATGGTTAACAGTAACATGTTTTCTCCATTTATCATAAAATATCATGACAATCAAGTAATTAACGATATAAAAAATAGCACAGCAAATAATGTATTTTTTTTCCCGTCATAGAAACCATTCATTAGAGAGTTGGGGAAATAGCAATCATATTTTTCAACCAAATTTATTAGTAATCTTTCAAAATATTATTTCTATTATTTTTTAACGAAACATGAAATAAAATATTTGTAATTTTAAAAATGTTGGGTAAAGTAAAGGGGTAATAGAATTATAAATTATTCATTCTTTCTTTCTCCCACCTTTCGTAACGCTTTCATTCATTCACATATTTATTCCAACACCAGCAGCAAAACGTCTAACATGTTATTCTGTTTTGATATTATTTTGATATCTCGCCGTCCTGTTATGTTATTTTATCACATTACTGTAAACCACACATAAATGCAATTACTAAAATATTCAAAATACCTAGTTTTCCACTTTGTTTTTGTCTCTGTTTATTTTTGTCATCTATCTCTTCCAACTCAAAGTGTCATCCATTAAACTTATTTTTTATCTCCATAACTTCATTCGTTTTTAGAGACAAAATAGTTGACAGGATAAGGATAGAAACTAAGACATATGATTAACCCACATTAGTATTATCGAATACGAAAGCCATGACAAGTCAACGTTGATAACATCTACAAAGAATGGTATAAAAACTCATATCGCTAAGAGAGACAAATAATAATATAACTAACCCATAATCTTGTTGACTAAGAAAGACATGATTATCCAAAATATCATTTTCTTCACAAAATATAAAAAACTTGTAGCAACTGCAACTACCTCCCTCAAAACAGTAACAGCATGATTAAATAATAATTCACCGAAGTTTATTGATTTCAACAACGAGAAAAACACTCACAATGGAATATAGATGCGCACATGACCATATGGTGAAGGAGTTCCTTTAGAAACCAGGTGGTTTCGGGGTTAGTCACTCCGTGGCACCTTGGGCAAGTGTCTTCTACTATAGCCTCGGGTTGGTTGTCCAATGCTTTTTGCGTGAGATTCGGTAGCCGGAAACCGTGATATATATATATATAATGCGTGTGCGTAAGTATATATATGTGTGAGTACATGTCTGTGTTTATGCCAGTAATATAAAAGAAAGAGTTCGATCAAATATGTACCAGGTTTGAAAAAGAAAATAAATGAATGATCGACTAAACCCATTGAAGGTAATGTCCCAGCATGACCGCAGACTAATGACTGAAAACAATAATAAAATAATAGATGAACATCTACTAAACAGAAATATGGCGCCTACTTTATTGTTCTTGTGAAATATAATAAAACCTTACAATAGATTCAGCAAAGAATACAAGCTTGGCAGCTTCAGTGTACGATTACTATTTTAAAAGTTACACTGCTGAGGACATAACAATTATTACTAAATAGAATTTCATGTTTAATTTCCATAGTATGATAAAACAAAAAAAATGTTTCTTAGTTCTACATGAAACAGTTTGATTTATTGAATGTTAAAAGAAATATTTCTTAGCATGAATTCAGTTTTCTTTAACCATTTTGGTACCAGCCTGACTATAATCCAGCTGTGATTCTATGGGATAAAACCACCCAATTTAAAGCGTTCCTATTTCATTTAAAATCTTCCAACATAAATTTGATTAAGAGCCATATGTGAAGTTACTATCTTAGCAATGGAACTAATAATTTCAGTAAGTCTTCTATATCATTTACAAAGCAACCAAAGAAAATAAAACAAAGTTTAATTGATTGATTGGTTGGTTCTTCCAAACCGTCTGTGTTAAAAGAGGAAAGATAGAATTGTTTTGAAGTACTATATACGTATATTCTGGCGGCGAATATGCAGAGCCGTTAGAACTTCGGATAGAGTACTTTGTGGTTTTCGATCCTGCTCTTAGTTACCTATTTACTCACTGAGTAAATAGGTAAATATTTCTTTATCTTATTTACGTTTCCCAAATACATTTTTTAATGCTCTGAATAATTGACTTTTATTAATTCTCTCATCGAGTCAAACTTGTATTTGTCGGAGCCCCTCATCTATATGTATATACTTGTATATATATATATATATATATATATATATATATATATATATATATATATATAAATGTATATATAATGTATACAAACATACACACACATATATGACTATATATATATATTTACGTTTGCTGTTTGATTATGTTCCGTAGCATAGCAGTTCGATGAAAATAAATCAATTAAAATGCTGAACTTCAGAAAAATAAATATAAGTACTGGCTTTGGATTTGATCGAATGAATAGGTTCAGGCTAATGTCTCAATGATGGAAACCAGTAAAATAATAAAGGAACGGAAAGGTGCTTTCCATTGATGAAGAAATACTTTAAAAATAAAGATAAAAAATTGAAAATTAGAAAGAAAATGTAAGTAGATGCAACTTACTTGCAAACTGCCTTTGGGGCAGTATTCAGTAAGAATAGATTGGTTTGGTAAGTCGAGGCAGACTCCCACAAAACGTACGATATGGTCATTGACGACATCCTTAATCTGAAATAAAAGAAGATAAATACGGGAATAAGTTGATAGCAGAAACAAAGATACAGAAACAACAAACTCAGAAATATATAGCTCACGTCTATGTAAATCAAGTTTATTTCCTACAATTTTCCATCGTAGGAGATCTCATTGTTTTAAGGATAGCGGCCCGAATCCTGTCATGAAAAGTGTCGTGAAATGAGCATGCCACACTGAAAAACATAACGCACCACAATAATTACAACATAAACACCGTTTTAGGAACGAAAAGCAGTCTACTATGTTAGGATTTGAACTCACGACTGAAAAACTGAATACTGGAAGACAATTTATAAAGTACTATTTCAAGGCTACCATTCACCACTATTTTGACATTTACGCATTAAATATTTAGCAATGAACCATTTTATTGATTCAATAGAAGACCCGAACCTGTCAGTAGAACATATCTTTATTATAGCCTTTCCAGCACATCTTTATTATAGTCTTTCCAGCACATCTTTATAGCGTATCTTATAGGTCTTTATATACAGCGTAACAGCGTATCATTACTGAGTATCATTATAATATATTTTTTATAGCATATCTTTACACGTATTTAATAGCCTATATTTATAGATTTGATAGAGTATCTTTATAGAGTAACTTCTCTATATCTTCCAATTACTGCGTATTATCTTTCTCCTAAATGATTAAAGAAATATATAGTTGCTTTTCATTCTTTCATTTATTTTGAAAAATATCATTAAGTCTAAACTATTGTTTTTGACATAAAACAACAACAAAAACAGCAAGAACAGCAGTAAATTATTATTATTATTATTATTATTATTAATAAAAACAACAACGCTTGCAAAATTAATTAATCTTACTTTTCCAACATACAACTCTTTAATTATATTGTCCAGATTTCATGTTCTTTGCCATTCATTTTCAATGGCGGTCGTTTAAAATGAAAGGCCTATTATTATGCAACGTATATTGATAATAGAGGTTTTTTTCTCTCTATTGTACTGTATTTTCAAGATGTTATTTAAAGTAATGTTGAAAATACTATTTGGTATGAAGACAATAGCGCGAAAGTGTAAGGTCGCTCGAGTATTTATTATGAATATAGGATAGAGTTGTCAGTTTAGGTTATAACAAGGAGAGCGATAAACAGTAACAAATTAATAAAAAAAAACAGCCCAAACTAAAACAAACGCTACCAAAACAAATTGTTTACGATCTGCTTGACAAATGTCATGTTTGAAATGATAGGTTCTCATTAAAACCGGTATTAAAATGACATCTCTCCACCTCATCTCTTTTGTTGCCTAAACAACTAAAATCGCCAATGGTTTTAGGATATAAAGCTGTTTATATTAACGCATTTATGTTCATATAAAAACCCTCACATCATAATTTTATGGAAGAAGCTTTGTTAATAATGTGAAAATTATATTACTAAATCCGTCTAAATTCACGATTATTTTCAAAATTATTTTAAAATCATTGTCAGTGGTTTTCATTAGAAATGTGTTAATGAAAGGGTTAAAGGTGAAATAAAGCAAAGTGTAAAACAAGGTTAAGATACAAACAAAACAAACAAAACACAGCCAGAAATACAAATACACACACAATAACGTGTGATAATTTACGCAAGTATGTATATGTTTGCGTGTCTCTGCTTGCGCGCGCATTCATCTCACCATATTACAGATTTGCCAAAAGCTACACTGAATCTTCAATCGTTTCTGTACAGTATTGTAAACTGGAATCTCATTATTGTCCAACGTGTATAAAGACAGCGGGATGTACTTCCGGCTGGTCTACTGTTGATTGCCACCATTATCACTACCTCCTCCTTCTCTAACTATATATAATTATATATTATATATGAACATTAGAATATTATACATAAACACTAGAATCTGTTATTCAAATAACTCTTCTCTTTTACACCTTTCACTTTTTGCTACATAATTGTTTCTTATATAGGCACAATGCCAACAATGTTGAGAGAGGGGAAAGTCGATTAAATAGACCCCAGTGCGCCACTTTATATAATCGAGCAAAAAGTGAAAGGTGTAAAAGAGAAGAGTTATTTGAACAGATTCTAGTGTAGTTGTTTACATATAATATATAATTATATATAACTCTTCTCTTTTACACCTTTCACTTTTTGTTACATAATGACTTTGACATTGGTTCAAAGGCCACAGATTAACGAGTGGGAGGGGATTAATTACTTGAATCAATAACGCCAGTCCTGACTGGTAGAAGTTTTAACGAGGATCAAGGTCACAATGCACAGACAGGTCAAGGAATCAAATCTATGACGTTGATAAGATGTTGCATTTCATGTTGCCTCAGTCCGTTCATATGAAAAAAGGAGTACCAGCAAGAACCGTAGGGAAGGGTGTTCTAAATCATACAACGGGACAGTGTCCCGGGTTTTCCTGATAGAACTGAGGACCCCATAATTAAAACTCTCGGGAAAACTATGTGATGCTACACCGTAGCATGCCAACTAAACCCATACAGGGTGGTGGTGGGTGGTGGGAGATTTAACAATAACGTATTTATCAGACACCAATTGTTCTTCTACAAAACTACGGTCAACTAGGGTTACTGAGTCTGTCTGTTGACATTTAATACTTATATGCAATCGTTCATTCAATGTAGAAGATAATTGACTTTGTGTCTTGTGAAGAACAACTTTGTCTCTTTAAAGTGTTGGTACTATTCAATAACAGAGAATAATCGATTAGTTCGGAATATAATCAGGTAAAATGCAATTTCCAATTTTAAAGTTTAAAGTTTAAAATTCAAAGTTCAAGTACTTTTGACAGGGTGGTCTCTTAAATGCCTGTTGAGATTTTTGAACGTTCAGGATAGATTGATATTTTTTAATAGAATTATCAATTGGTATTTAGCGAGACAAATAGAGAAGGAATAAAATATTGACAGCATTGGTTCGCCATAGGCCAACAATTATTGAACACAGCAACAGTTAGTATTTCAACAATTGAGTCTTTATTGGTTTGGTAAAAGACCACACAAACACACACAAATATATATATATATATATATATTGTTACTTGTACTTTAATTTTCGTCTTTCTATTCTTTCTTGTTAATTGCAATATTTTTACACATAATTAATTACAAAATTAAGAATTGTTAATATTGACCAATTAACAACTATCCACTAATGTGACAATAGAAATAATCTCACCTTTAGTTTTAGTGTAAAGCATGTGTGTGTGGAAGGATATTGAAATAATTGTTTCTGCTTTTAGCACAAGGCAAGCCATCTAACATGGAGAGGGAAGTCGATTAAATCGACTCCAATACTTGACTGATTCTTTTATGTCGACTCCATGACGAAAGACAGAGCTAACCTCGGTGTGATTTCAACTCAAAACGTAAAGGTTCCGTAACTAAATGCTGCTGAGCAATTTGTCCGACGCTCTAACGATTCTGCCAATTCATGCTCAGGGAACATTGAAATAATAGTTTCTGATATAGACACAAGGCCAAAAATGTTTTGGTGGATGGAAAAGTACGTTACTGCTACTTCATTTTATCGACCCTATAAGGATGAAAGGTAAAGCTCATATCGGTGGGATTTAAGCTCAGATCGTAAAACGCCGTAATAAAATGCTGTAAAGCATTTTGTCCGACGCTCTAACGATTCTGCCAATCCATGCCCTGAAAATATTGAAATAATTGGTTCTACTTTTGGCACAAGGCCAGCAATTATCCGAGAGTTTTACTGGTACTTTATTTTATCGATCCCGTAAGAATGAAAGGCAAAGTTAACCTCGGCGGGATTTGAACTCAGAATGGCAAGGGCCGTAACTCTTTGCTGCAAAGCATGGCGTCCGACCCTCTACCGATACCGCCAATCCACGAAATAATAATGATTTATTAGTTATAATTTGGGCAAAATTCTTAATAACACAGTATAGTTGAAAGGAGAAATACAGGACTATGGCAAATATTGAAATGTGAAGTTGGTCAGTTACGACTTAGGAGAAAAAAATAAGAAAATACTCTACATATTCTAAAATAATAACTGACCTAATTTAAGCTGAAAATATCTATTATTAAATGAAGTAACATTATATTATACATTTTAAGGATATTAAATGTTGTTAATAAAAATAGTGTTAATGGCTGGCAGCAGATTTAGGATATAAATGTCTCTGGAGAAATGAAGTAGATTTTATTACAGCTTTTAGATAATGAAATGCAGTTAATCATCATCACTAGGGTATCTCGTTGTTGAGATTTTGATTTTATTGGATTATTTATCGATGTGATGTAAAATGGCTGGTTGTCTAAGCCTATTTTTGACCTAACACGAACCCTGGCGACGAAGACACAAGTATTAGAGTGTGAGCCAGGTTTAAGTGTTGTCACCTTCCTTTCCTCGCTGTCGACTTCTCCGTTCTTCAGATTCCACTTTATGGTTACTTTCATAGAAGTCACGACCTCTTTTTCTAAACGCACACTTGCCAAGAATTGCGCTGATAGCGATGACAACGATGACATGGATGATGTCATGGATGATGACGATGACGGCGATGATCAAGATGATGTTGACAACATTGATCGATGATGATGAAAGTAATAATGATGACGATGATCATGACGATAATAATTTTTTCATTTTGGCACGAGACCAGCAAATGTTTTGAATGGGGAGAGATATATCGATTATACCGACCCAGTACATTACTGTTACTTTATTTATTGACCCTCAAAAGGATGAAAGGTAAATTTGACCTCGGTGGGATTTGAAACCAGAACGTAAAGGAATATTGCAAAGCATGTAAACCAACTTACTAAGGGTTCTGCCTATAATGGTGATGATAATTATCTAGTACTCATTCCTCACTGGCGTCGTTTAGTTCTTATTGTTTTATTGTCGTTGTTGTTATTTAACCCTAGGCTAGTCTCTCCTAATCAAGCTGCCTTGTGATAAAAAAAACCTTCATGTTCCAGGTATTACTATTTCATAGATTTAGCTAAAAATATATAATAAATCAAGGCCCACTTTATCCAATGTCCTTCATTTATGAATTATCTTTCATTTGTAAAATATAGTAGGATGTGATTTGGGAGCGACTTTAGCTGCTATCTCAAGCAGGTCAAGCCACCGCATAGCGAATTAAAGACTTTCTTTCTTCATAAAAAAATAATAACTAAAACTATAAAGAACATCAGCTATAAAATTATATATAGGATTTTTTTTTGTTCTTTCTATTTTAATAATGGCTTACACTTTGCTGTGATTTTACATTTAACTCTGTCATAAATATATCAATCAAATAATCTGTTTTTATGTCATCCACTACTTAACAGTAGTCTAATAAATTGTACATCATAGAAACATCTGACAAAATCTTGATTGTATATACTTAGAATTCTCCCCCCACCTCTCTGTATCTCATATATCTATATATATATATATACACACATACAAAGTTCAAACGACCAAAACCCAGAGAGAAATCGATAAATGTTATATATATATATATAGAGAGAGAGAGAGAGAGAGAGACCCTCCAAACAAACAGACAGACACACGCACATATATATATATATATATATATATATATATATATATAAATATATATATATATATATATATATATATATATATATATATATGTGTAGGAGGTGAGTTTTATTGTAGTACAATAAAGCAATGCAGATATCGGATAAGAAGCACTCTACAGTTCTGTAGGACTGGAGTATACATAATATATAAGATCAAAAAATGGTTAAAAGAGTTCCATGTATTTTTTTTTGAAATGCGCATAATAAAATACATGGAACTCTTTTAACCATCTTTTGATCTTATATATTATGTATATATATATATACGTTATTCCGGGTTGAATCTCATCTATATTATAACTTATATATATACCAAGGTGTCGTTTATTTAAATGAACTTTCATTGGGTCCCCAGACATTTAGAAATATCTGCCTACAGGGTTTGCGGATGCAGGATGGTAACCGTTACGCTAGAATAATGATTTCAACGAAATATGGCTGCTATATCTAATACATTGACCAACTACGCTGAAAGTACGTATATATGGATTTACAGATATAAATTTCGATAAAGTTAGTTATTCAGTTCTAAAGAGTTGCTTGTTTACCATTTCAAATCCTCTTCTGTTTTGACTAGCAGCTAATTCATTTTGAAATATTGACAGCTATTATTTTATGATACAAAACAATTCTAATATGTCTCAGATTTAGATTTTTTCAGGTCTCCATTCATACTCATCCTCTAAGGCTATTGAAATATTTATCGTAACTTTTGCCGTTATTCTTTTCTAAACAACAACAAAAAAATATTCTTTCAAGGAAAAAAAAATATAATATTTTTGTTACCCACCCCCTCTCAATTGAGAATTTTTACTTCAAGATAGATGCCACGTGGTGAAACATAATGTAGAATGTTTTTTTTTCTCTTCAACTGCCTTTTTGCTCATCTATCAGATTTCGATATCTTCGTCATGTTTTGTGTTCTGGCGCCAAACACCACGCCTGACGCTCGCAGGCTTAAGACACTGATAAAGATGGAGATCAATGTGTGTGTTGAGAATTATATTTTACACTAAACATTATTTATTTATTGATAAATTTATTTATTTTAACTTAATTCAATTTGAATTAGTTGGATTTTATTCTTGCCGAGAGTTGCATTTTTTAATTATAGCTATGTTTCATATTTCGTAGTAATATGGCGATTTATCTTGGTTTTTAATCAAATAGAATTGTGAGAATCGAATTTTCAAACAGATATCTGGTTTCAAACGTATGATGGAATCTAGTAAGAGGGGAGAATTCCAAAAGCACCGAGAGAAAGAGAGAGGTGGCGGTTGCCGGAAGCTTCATTAATAAGCGAGGTCAGTAATGTTAAATTTTATCAGCAATGAGATGAACTACTGGCAAACAATGTGTGACATACTCTATGTAGTCACTCGACTTTCTAAGGTTTAGATGGAGAAGTTTAGATGCTATAAACTGAAAAGTAAGGCAACACCGTAACCTTCGTACCCATCATTTCCACCACTGTTCGTATGTTTACTTACAACGCATTGCACGGTCCAGAAATCGACTTCACAACGTTACGATCATGAACCAAGCGCTTTTACTTCACACAATAATTATATAAATAAACACCACAACAAGATAACGACTATATTTCTTCTTGCAAAGGACTTTCTATTGCTAATTTCTGAAAATAAAAACCCTTTCATTGTAAAATTCTGGTACAAAAAGACCATATTCAAAGTTTGGGACTTTCGGCTGTTTATTGCAGTGGTTTATATATATATATCGAATGTTTGAGATATATTAAGTTCTACACTATAAGACTACTACTAACATGTATAATACCAGTAACTTTCTCCAATTGATCTCTATTTTGGTTGTTGAGAACGGCGTCACCGTACCCATGCCCTCTAGTTAAATATGTATCGAGCAGTAAAGCCTGTCTGAATCATATATGTATCGTAATCACAAACGGCGCTTTAAACCTGACGGAACTCATCCCTGTCAATGTCTGAACAAAGCCGATTTCTTCAAGAGATAATGTGATATAGAAGAAGTCAGGAGAAGTGAGAAAGAGAGAGAGAGAGAGAGCAAGAACAGACCATTTGTTATATATTATCATATTATTGTATTAAACTTGAATTGATTCATTATTTTTATTGGTCAATTTGCTAGAAATGTACACTAAGAAATATTCTTGCTATATTTAACGAGCTATTTATTTCTCTCAACACAATCACACACACACACACACACACACACAGACAGACATATATACATATATACATATATATACACATACTTATACACATTTACTCATACATATACACACACATATATATTATCGATGTGTATGTATGTGTGTGTGTGTGTGCGCGCGTATGTGGATGTGTGAGTGCGTATGAAGGAAGATCTAAACGTGTTTATTCAACAACAGAACAATTAAATAGCATGGATTAGAATAGAATTTACAGCTCAGCTACAGAAGAACTGAACAGAAGCAAGAAAAATGTACATAAGAACTGAAATCTTTATGGAGATTTTATAGACAGCGAGTCGCACGTCTTTCCAATGTTTCGTTCTGAACGGGTAATAACATTCCATTCCATGAGTGAAATGTTGTTTATAGAAGCTGTATTGTTTTTCTATATTGATTGTTGTAGGGTTTTCTATCGTATTATAGTTGAAATGTGAATAAGTGGTTAAACAAATTAAATCAAAATAGTTGTGCCGCTTTTGTGTTTAAAAGTGATATAATTTATTTATCCCTTTCGTTTCACGTCTAGAAGATACTGATGTCGTTTGAAATACATCTGCTTCAAGACACGTGTGTGTATGTATATCTATCTATCTCTCTCTATATATATACACGAATACATAATGTATAATGTAGGATGTATATACATATATATATATGTGTTGGATCAATAACAGTCTTATTTACGTATATATATATATATATAATAAATGTAATCTGAGTTTTTCGAATATTAATAATAAGATTCGATTCGTTTGCAATTATGCAAACAAGCCTCATTTCTAAAGCCATGTCAGTAGAATGAACCCTTCATTCTACTGACATGGCGTTAAAAATGAGGCTTGTTTGCATAATTCCGAACGAATCGAATCTAATAAACGAAAAACTCAGATTACATTTATTGTATTCAGCCATGTAGAACATTTTATAATAATAATAATAATAATATATATATATATATATATATATATATATATATATATATATATATATATATATATATATATATATTTCTGATTGTTTTTAATTTTCATGAGTGAATGCTCACATCAACCATCAGCGGTAAATCTGGAAAGCATCTTAATTCTAAAAGCCCTGAAAATATTTTGGTAAATTTCTCTTTCTTTTCAGAAGAAAAAGAACAAGAGAGAGAGAAAAAAAAAAGATCTTTGATTTCTCAGGAGGAAACCTTTGAGATAAACTTCAGGATATGGACTGGAATTGGCCCCAGGAAAAATAAAAAAAGAGTGTGTTGTTGTCAAATAGTTATAGAAATAAACGGGACATATCTATATATAAAAAAAATAAATAGTATTCACAAGTGTGCCGAGGCACAAAAAATTTGGTTTAGATTCACAGTTGTAATAAAATATATATTACCTCACTCAGGTTTTGACGTTAGTTTCTGCTTTTCTACATATATACAGACACAGGCAAATACACACAGCTACATACAAACAAATGCACAGACAGAAACACACATATATGACCATTGAGAATGTTACCAATTAATTTCGATTGTGTGAATTTAGTTTCAGATAGACAGATCGAAGAGGGAAAACACCATACAAAATAAATTACATGTTGACGCCTCGGGTGTCAATATGAAACAAATTTACATAAATGAAAAAATAAAAATAAAATAAAATATATATATATATATATATATATATATATATATACACACACACCCACCACCTATATATATATATATGCAGAACAAACACAGTTAAATAGAATCTCACGCCTACGCACGGATCTTTTGAACAGCCAGAAAGTTTGGTTAAAATAATGTTATATTCTGTTATTATTGGTGGATTGGCAGTATCGGTAGAGGGTCGGACACCATGCTTTCCAGCATAGTTACGTCCCTTTACGATCTGAGTTCAAATCCCGCCGAGGTTGACTTTGCCTTTCATCCTTACGGGGTCGATAAAATAAAGTACCAGTAATGCACTGGGTAATTGCTGGCCTTGTGCCTAAAGTAGAAACAATTATTTCTAAAAAACGAATTCCCTTAAGTAAACGAAGACTTAATATCTTCGTATTTAAATAACAAGTGAAACACAGAAGAAATACTGCATTGTTGAGGTGAGAAGATACAGAGTTGTTAATCCTCAGAAATGTGATTTGTAGTTTGTAATAAATGTTTTAAGGCTGTAAGTGCAGAAATAGCTTTATATTAAGATTCCTGCTTAGGGACCATATTAAGGTGAGGGTGGAACGAACATTGAAAGAAAAATTAATACACGTCTTCTGAAGAATCTTTATACACAAGACAAGCATATATATATATATATATATATATATATATATATATCACATAAAAAACGGAGAATAAGTGTTGCGACGAATAACATTTATCATATTACAATCGTTTCTCTGGCGACCAGCTCAAGGCACGATCGATGCAATGATCGAACCTGACCCTGAAATCATAAGGTCGTCAGATACGTCTCGATTCTACGAAGCAGAGTTTCCAAATGTACGATTTCAGAGTCAGGTTCGATCATTGCATCGATCATACTTCGAGCTGGTCGCCAGAGAAACGATTGTAATATGTCTAATACATTTTATTCGTCGCAACACTGATTCTCCGTTTCTTATGTGATATTATACTCTTCTTTGTAAGAGCATCGAGTGCTCAAACGACTTACCGCTTACGGACGCTTTAAGCATCCCACACCAATTATATATATATATATATATATATATATATATATATATATATATATATATATGAGTGTGTGTGTGTAATTACTGACTGATAATTTACAGAAAGTCGGAACATTGTGGTAGAAATATATAAACGGCAAAAGATGACAAATAAAACAAAACAAAGTAATGCCTTATCCACTCTCTTTTCAAATGTAAAACGAAAACGACTCAAAACAGAACGAAAGATATATGCGAGATTTCCAAATATTACACACCAGGTAGTTTATCAATTAGTTGTCGAAATGGCAAGAGCTCAACCGTCGGAGCCCGACGGCTGAGCTCTTATATATTCATTTATATTAAGGTTAAAAAGTGAACCTCTTTACTCTGGAGTTACAAGTTAAACAGACGAAACTCCAGAGTAACAAGACTCACTTTTTCGCCTTAATATAAATGAATATTAAAACTCTATTTCGGTATTGAGTACTCCTTTCTCTCAGCCGTCAACCACATGTACATATATATATATCTATCTATCTCTCTATATATATATATATAGTTTTCGAGATGGTTAAAAAGTTTGTTTTTATGTTTTGAATTGATGATACTGTGATATTTTAACGTATATTATCAGGGCACCTCACTTGGCTATCTCTGTAAGCGGTTACTGATGAAATAGGCCTGTTCTTGGCAAGACACAACAGGACGAGAAAAATGAAAGTAAAATAAAAAGATAAGACACAGCATGAAATTATATCCAAGTTGGAACTCTGCTTATAATTTCGATACCAAAACCAGTAAATGTTTGCCAGAGGCATAAAGATATTTCTAGGAAATACATTTATACACAGTATGTATATCAAAACATATTTGAAATTCGCCTGTTACGAACGTTCCAGGGTATTAAAATATATTATGCACTAACAAATCTGTAAACATTGTGTATATCTCTTAGTTTAGTTTCTATTTTGCTTCACTTCCCGTGGCTGCTACACTGCAAGCTGAGATTATATATATATATATATATATATATATATATATATATATATATATATATATATATATATATATATACAGATTCCTCAAATTTTTAGAGGGCTTCAGCAATGCAAATAGGAAAATGAATTTTAAGATTAATTGTTTCTACTTTTGGCACAATGCCAGCAATTATTCCAGTGTATTACTGGTACTTTATTTTATAGACCCTGTAAGGACGAAAGGCAAAGTTAACATCGGCGGGATTTGAACTCAGACCATAACGGCCGTAACACTTTGCTGCAAAGCATGGTGTCCCACCGTCCACCGATATCGCCATTCCACCGCCTTTTAAGATTAATGATAAGAAAGTTGATGGAATGTTACGTTCAAGGTGTTTAATTATTCCTTACAATTTCGGGGAAAAATCCCAGTGTCAAATTATTAGGTATTAATATATCACCTCAAGGCATTAATATATCACCTCTAGGGCGGTGGATTGGCAGTATCGGTAGAGGGTCGGACGCCATGCTTTGACGCATATAGTTACGGTCCTTGCCATTCTGAGTTCAAATCCCGCCGAGGTTAACTTTGCCTTTCATCCTTACGGGGTCGATAAAATAAAGTACCAGTAATGCACTGGGTAATTGCTGGCCTTGTGCCTAAAGTAGAAACAATTAATATATCACCTCTATGGTAACGTTTCAACAACTTTCATCAGGGCTTGACGCAAACAACTCCTTATTATACATGCAAATACATAATGTATGTATGTGTGTGTGTGTGTGTGTGTGTGCTTGCTCAGTCCGATTCGACGATCAGCTCCATTCGTTCTCTTCCTGGAACTTGACTGGTTACTCACCACTATAGGCGCTGAGCTGGCCAGCCGCAGGTGTGAGCCTCGCGAGTTGGAATGGCTTTTCCAGCGCGTCTCCCTTGCCGTCCTCCGGGGAAACGCCTTCTCCATTCTGTCCGCCGGGGTTGTGGGGAGGCCACCAATATGATTGACTGACTTGTCATTTCATCAGCCAACTGTTGCTGTCGTTAACATCTGTCAGTCTTTTATACACTAGACTTGAAGGAATGTATCTGTGTGTGCTGTATCGACTGTGAGAGGATGAAACACAACGTTGAGCTCAGCGGGATTTCAATTCAAAACGTAGTGAAGAAAGAAGTTTCGGAACAAAATAGCAAAAGGAAGTCTATGACGACTTTACCAATTTGCCGCCTTGACGCGAGTTTAGTCGAAATAAATGACTGTCGGCCGACAGCCAATTTTATTTGGATGAACTTATCATACAGTGTTTATTTGACATCCATTAACGAGAAGAGCTTGTTTCCGTAGTGTAATTTACAACCAATTTCAGTAAATCTTGGTTGCGGGAACTATATATTAGCAAATTTAGTAGATTAGTAGATTGTACAGTCAGTTGATTGTATCAATCTCTCTCTCTCTCTCTCTCTCTCTCTCTCTCTCTCTATAATATAAAATACATATATATGTATATCTGTGTGTCTGATATATGTACATAAATACATATATAGGCATGTATATATATATATATATATATATATATATATATATATATATATATATATATATATATATATATATATATATATATACATACATATACATATATAATAGGCATGTATGTACTGAGGTATGCACGTAGTTGTTAGTGTGTGTGCATGCGGGACAGTCTGAGAAGTTTGGATAATTACTTTTGTAAAATGAAATGATTGAGAAAAGATACAATTGAAAGTAGGTTAAAATTTACGGTTTATTTATAGAGGATGTGGTTTATATGGAAGACGATAGGTGATATAAATGGTATATGAAGCCCTGAGTTGAATTTAATGAAGTTGAAGGAACAGCATACGTTTGTGTGTACGTGTATATGTTCAAAACCTGCCAAAAGTAACATTGCTTTTTATATTATAATGTACCAGCGCAAAATCGAAGAAAAATTATTCACGCTCCCTGTTCTTGGCAGAGGAATCGGTTGTGTTCACAGTTGGAAAGGGATGGGGTCCG
Source organism: Eledone cirrhosa (assembly GCA_964016885.1). Lineage (NCBI taxonomy): Eukaryota > Metazoa > Mollusca > Cephalopoda > Octopoda > Eledonidae > Eledone > Eledone cirrhosa. The sequence continues at coordinate 32,058,475 of OZ024753.1, forward strand.
ACAGCAGAGTAACAGGAAATCGGACCAAGGTGACAATAGTTCCATTGTTATATACATTGCTCTCTTTTATCTGCTGTTTGCAACTCCTGGCAGAAGAGGGCGGTAATTGAACTCCGTGCAGTGAACTCAAACATATACCGAGACAGACCAATATGCATACATATACACACACACACATTATATATATATATATATATATATGGTTGTTTATTAGAGAGACAGAGAAAGAGAGAGAGAGAAAAAGAAAGAGAAAGAGAGATGAGAGAGAGAATGAGAAAGTGAGTACAGACGTAAATCAAAAGTAATTTTAAAGATAACGATGGGAAATAATTCACATCTGTTAATAAGCGCAATGAATAAGAAAATTACAAGTTAAGCGTCGATGTTCGTAGCGCAGCTGTTGTCATAATCCAATTTCGGATAACGGCGTTATATTTTAAATAGAGATTAAATTAAATTCACACATACACACACAAACATATAAATATATATATATAGCCATATATATATATAGCCATATATATATATATACACATACACATGCACGCCCCCATATATAAATCCCCCCCCCCCCTATATATATATGCAACCCCGTTCTTCCCCCAACCCTTGCTTTCACATACACACACACACACACACGTACACCTACACACACACACCACCTTCAGCCCTCCCCGCTCGGACACCCCGTCTCCCTCTCCCCACTCCACCCGCCACCACCCCTACACGCCCCACACCCTTCCACCACCTGTTTTACCCCCTTTTAATTTTATTTTGATCATGCCTTTATTTTTAAATTCATTTGCACCGTTACCGCTCACCCCCTTTTTGCTATATGTCTCCCCAACACTCCCCTACACACTCTTTGAACTCTCTTCCCACACACTTTTCACCTGAAGAAGGGCTTATGCCCGAAACGTCGTTCCCCACCACCACCCCACTCTCAAGAGCGTGAAATTAATAAACATTTGTTGTACTGCCTCTCTGTTTTGTTCCCGTTCAACTTTTCATTATATATATATATATATATATATATATATATTAGGTATAGGATTATCCAAGATGCAGTGATGGTTAATTACTACACTGGATATGGTTGACGTACGGTAAGAGGTTACTCTACGAGTTATGGAAGAATTGTTCAAGAAACTTAGTTCCTGATCCTTCAGTATTCCGGAGTGTATATAAAGAATGAATAATTGTTTCTACTTTTGGCACAAGGCCAGCAATTATCCAGTACATTACTGGTACTTTATTTTATCGACCCCGTAAGGATGAAAGGCAAAGTTGACCTCGGCGGGATTTGAACTCAGAATGGAAAGATCCGTAACTCTATGCGTCAAAGCATATCGTCCGACCCTCTACCGATACTGCCAATCCACCATATATATAAAGAATGAATAATAACAGGTAGACATCATAAAAAGGTAGTTTATTCCGTGTGCTTACAAGTGTTTCCACGGTGGTACTGCAGCCTGCTCTGAGGAAACAGTGGTCACAGCATTGGATATTCGAGTTCTGCAAATACTTGTGAATTTGCACGTAGCGGAACTAGGCTGCAGTACCACCGTGGAAACACTTGTAGCACACGGAATAAACTACCTTTTTATGATGTCTACCTGTTATTATTCATTCTTTATATATATATATATATATATATATGTATATATATATAGGTATATGTAAATATATGGATAGATGCAAAATCCTGACTGCGGTGCCAAGCGGTTTCGATATAAATATATGTATATTACATACATACACACATATATATTACATATATATATATATGTATAGGCACATACACATTTATATACATCAAAATGTGAACACATATACATATGCACAACAAGTGAGACTATGTGGCTGCAAGAGCTGTTGGCAATATCAGTCTACAGACTACAATGGACCTCCGTCAGTTTCTACGATGATTCATCCTGTTTGAGCCACGGAACAGCCTGCTCGTAAAATAAGCATGCAAGCGGCTGAGCATTCCCTAGTTTTGTGTATTCTTAATGTATTTCTCAGAGAGGTTCAGCATGGACAAAGCTGGCACTTTGAACTATAGGTACACTTCATTGTAGACCAGAGCAACGTAAAATCTAATTGTTTCTACATTTGGCACAAAGCCAGCAATTACCCCAGTGCATTACGGGTACTTTATTTTATAGACCCCGTAAGGATGAAAGGCAAAGTTAACCTCGGCGGGATTTGAACTCAGAATGGCAAGGGCCGTAACTCTATGCGTCAAAGCATGGCGTCCGACGCTCTACCGATACTGCCAATCAAAGACTCAAAGCGGCACTGAAAGTGGCACCCTGTTTGCGAATCATTGCTCCCCACGTTCATGGCAGACCTGGTCGCAAAAAGACAACAACAACAACAGCAGCAACAGGAAATGCACTTACAATCACGAGCAGTCTAATAAGTGAATCACCACTGAAACTGAACCGTACAGTCTGTCCCTTATTCCCTCTCTCACTTTCCTTTTTTTTTTTTAGTTTCATTTAATTATTTTTATATTTTAATTGTAAATATCATTATATTCTAGTTATTATAACAAAAAGTAAAATATGAGAGGAGTTAAATATATGTAAAAAAGCTCTAATAAAGAAGAACATTGTGAAATTATGTATAAAAGTTGATAGTAGCAGTTGTTATAATCCAATTTCTTATAACGATGTTATAGTTTAAAGATTAGATAAATAAATATATAAAATGCAATGTAATCTTGGAATTGTCTTTTCCCCCAAAAGGCTAATTTGTATTCGATCATTGCATTTTAAAATAAGCAAATTATAATGATGAAAATAAAAAAAAACATGGATGACGAAACACAAAAACAAGTTCCACACTTGGTAAGCAAGCGAGCGAGTGAGAAAGAGAGATAGAAAGAGAGAGATAGTAGAGAGAGTAAGGGAGAGTGAGGGAAAGCGAGCGAGCGAGAGACACAGAGTGGGAGGAATATAGATATAAAGAGAGAGATGAACACAGAGAAAGAGAGGAATATATATATATATATATATATATATATATATATATATATATAGAGAGAGAGAGAGAGAGAGAGAGAGAGGAATAGAGATAGATATAGGGAGGAAGAGATAGCGAAAGTTGAAAAATAATTGTCTTCGTATCACGAAGAGCATGAAGATAAGAAGAAATAATGGAAACTATAAGCTTGTAAAGATTTTAACGAGCAAGTCATGAAGATAATCAAGACCTAAACTAATTATATAGCAAATTCTTTTTCTGTTTATACAAGTTTTTGAAGTAGGAAAAAAACAACAACATGAAACACCTCATCAAAGCGTTATACACACACACATATATATATATATACATTTATCACACCACATATATATGTATGTGTATATATATATAACATACAAACATATATGCATATATACACGTATATGTGAGTGCATGCATATATATATATGTATAAATACACACACATATACATTTACCTATATATACAGAGAGAGAGAGAGAGAGAGAGAGAGAGAGAGAGAGAGAGAGAGAGAGAGAGAGAGAGAGAGTAGAGAGAGAGAGAGTAGAATCGAAGTCAGTGTTACAGTATATGTACAAAATTTATTGGTATATTAAAATTGTTTCAATATTGACCAGCTCTGGTTGCAATAAACGTGGCGGGGCCCAACTCTTCTTCGACATCGTTTTACACTCGGCACACTACAGCCGCCTTAAATCTGGAATAAAACCAACACGAGACAGACCTCTCAACAACATTGAGTGCTACGAACGGCGCACCAGCTGTACCTGTAGTTAGACACCTAATATAGACACACACGGATATATAAATATATATATATATATATATATATATATATATATATATATATACCTACCTAGATATACACACATAAATATATATGTATGTGTATATACATACATATACGTGTATCTATCTATCTATCTATCTAACTCTCTCTCTATATATATATATACTGTATATATATCTATATATATATATACATATACACACCTCATAAAACAGCACTAAGTAATATAATATATAATATCTACGTATAGAACTAATACCTACCACCTTCCCAGTATAAAGAAAATACAATAAAAAATAAGATTAAATTTTAACTACTAGCAACATGCCATATAACTCTCAGAACAGAAACATCTTGCAAAATACACGACACCTACACAGAAAACTAACATTTGTCATAAACAAATCCTTCTTTCATATATATATATATATATTTTATCAATATATAAATAAAAAAAATGAAATTAAATTTACCAATATGTATACAATCGTACATAAACACTTCTAAACACAGCCAAAATGCTATAAATATCAGACAAATATACAACCCCCATGTAACTGCAGTGATAGAATAAGATGTTTCTTGAATGGAAAATACCTGATAAAAGAAATAGTATGTATACTGAGCAGGTGTAGAATCAGTAGACGCTACAATAAAATTATGAACTGCGCTGACCGAAAACACTTTAAACTTTAGATTTATATATGAAATTCTTTCGAAACGAATTTGATTTTTGAAAGACAGAAGAAATCAATAGAACAATAAAATTGAATATTTTTAGAAAGACAATGACAATCATACTCTGGCAATTGTAACAATACTCTGGCAGCCGCTCCGATCTATTTGCGACTGAGAGACACAGGCTCTCCATTCGTCCTAATTGTATCTTTATTCCTGCTGTCGTGCAAAGAAAACTACATTTCAAGTTTTCACGCCTATTTTTGTACCAACAGATTTCGGGTCCCGAACTCGTTAAAAACTCCAAAACATGAGACTAAATAGGTAAAATCAAGTCAAAATATAATTTCTTACTAACGAATGAAGTAGAACATCTAATCCTCCCTAGGAAAAAGAAAACGTTCCTACGTCCCTGTATCAAGAAACACAAACGAAGTCTGTACACAGTGGATTTACCCCAGAGAAGGATATATATATATATATGTTCGGATCTAGCTATCGAAACGGCTGGAGCTCAGCCGTCGGGGTCCTGACTGTTTTCATATTACCCACTTTACTACCGTAAGTATTGAGTACTCTGGTGCGTTATGGTTCACCAGGTATCTTACCACAGCCTCTTTGTTTATATATATATATATATGTAGTAAAAACAGTAAAAATATTCAAAGTCAAAACACTCAGTCTGTAGGCCGAGTTATGCTGTACACTTATATTAAATTACTATTGCATAACGCGAATACGCACGTTTCATTAGCGTGGTAGGTAACTCCAACTTCTCAATTCATCGTACTCCGAGTTTCATGAATCCTCACTGATGACAGTTGCTTGCGATATCAGTGAACAATCAGGAAACAGAGTAATCGAAATAATATAATAAATATATAATACAACAATATATATATATCATCCTGCCACACATATATACACAAATAGACATACACACACATCTTTACAGAAATAGGCATACACAAGCATACACACATAAACTCACATAGAAAGTGATAATATATATGACTATTATTCTAAATAAAAGTGTATTAGACTGCCTAGACAAAATACATTCTATGCTTATTGCACAATAATGTTATATGTATGTATGTATATATATATATATATATATATATATATATATATATATATATATATATATATTTATATATATATATATATATATATATATGTATATATGTATGATGTATTGAATTACTTATGCAGCACACCATAACAGCGTATCATTGATTTTATTTTGCAATGGAACGGAAAAAGAGAATGTTTAGCTGTGGTTTTAGATAGAATAAAGTAGTTTTAATCTAGCTAATGCAACTTCGTCTATACCAATTCATTTATAGGTACAGACACGACAATACAAACATCTTTATATTTGCTACTAACTGCTTGGATTCTATCAGTGAAGAAAATAGTATTTTTTTAAATATGTTTTCTGTTTCATTATTTCAACGGATTTCTTTCGAGCAAGATGTGTATTTTTTTACAACACTGAGAGAGTAGAATTTCTATCACGAAATTATAGGATTGTATTTTCTTTTCTCTCAAATCTCAACAGCAGAATTATTGTAGATTTCTTTTTAAATAAAATATATATATATAAAAATTTCATCTCTCTAGATAATTACATTTTCTTAAGCACACCAAGACATATTTCAAAATTTACATTGATGAAATAATATTTAGTCTAGAACGTTCACAATTGCAATCGATTTTGCATTATTTGCTGTATTTCAGTCTGCTACACGAATCCGTATAGGAAGTACTATCGCTTAACTAAATGACCTACAATTAAAAAATCGATTCTGATGAAAATAGGATTTATTAAGGATAATTGTGATGGCCCAAGTTATTGGAATCAGCAGTTCGCATTCTTATTTTACAGAAATTTCAACTATTCTCCCTTTCAAATGGTTCTTTCTCTCCTGTCTCTCAATGCCACTCCTACTCAAATAGAAAGATTTCCCTTTCTACATCCTTCATTTATTTGTATAAAGCGCCATCCATGTTTGTGATGATTCGTTGAGAAATGGCGACGTTGTTTCCAGGGAATCAGGCAAACCAATTATATATATATATATATATATATATATACCACCTCTTCTACGGCTTCGATATAAATACCCCCTCCGCCTCCGTGGTATTTTCTTCGGGGTTATAAGAGGCTTAGCTCTGTTTCTCGACCGTTATATCGCGTGACTATCTCCCCCTCCGCCTTTTGGGATTCTTTCTCACGTTGTGGAGACGCGTTCTTGAGACTAGTAAAATGAGGTATCCTCTTGATAAGTCGGCAGACCTCGCAAGGACTCTATATCTTTATGATATATTGTTTTTGTTTATGCCACGAAACTACGTAGTCGAGGAATCTAGGAGCAGTTTAGGTATGATACATTTTATTACTAATTATATCTAAATGTTTCTTCTCTCTTCATAATGTATATATATATATATATATGTGTGTGTGTGTAATGTCAACTCTGGATGTCGGTGAGCATGTCCAGCCAACCTCAGTCTCCTCTGTGTCACTTTTGAGCTGACTTTTGGGATGCTCCCATACAGCTCTGAGTTTTTCATCCTCAGTGTATACTGATTAATGTTCAGAGCCATCCTCAGCATTCTCGTGTAGCACCCATCCACCATCTGAGTGACACACTAGAAGAGGAAGACCAAGGTTAACATATGTTGATGCCCTCAGGACAGACACTGGTCTGTTGGAGATGCAGGAAATGGCAGCGATAATGAGGGACAGAGACCGCTGGAGAGAACTCGTCCATGGATCTCGGGAATTTTACCCGCCTTAGATAGATATGTGTGTGTGTATATATATATATCTTTTGAAGTTTGGGTGGCCATCGATATTTTTGTGCCAACACCGTAACTCGTTTGGTTGGCCGTGTGTACCTGTGAGCTTATGTCTGATATATATATATATATATATATATATATATATATATATATATTTATATATATACATACATACGTAGGAAATGAGTCAGGACCCAGACAGCTGAGCTCCGGCCGTTCCGACAGCTAGGCGTTATGGTCCACCTGGTTCCTTACCACACTTTGTTATATATATGTATGTATATATATAGTGATCGACTACTATTATTTTCATCGGAGTTGGGACGCACAAACACTTTCCCACTGCTTCTTAACGATACCGCTTTGTTTATTTCACTCAAATGCTGTTAACTAGAACAGCAGAAAACTCGGGTAGATTTCAGTCTGTTGACACGTTTAACAAAGAAATATCTCTTCATGACTGATGCACTTTAATATTTATACTTAAGGCTGTATTGTTGGAGTTCGAATCACACAGTTTATATTGTAATAATTAATATAATAACCCAATACATTTTAATCTAGAATACTGATGCAGTACAATTAATTCAGTGACAGATACAGCGCGATTAATTCAGTGACTGATACAGTATAGTTAATTCAGTGATAGACAGATATAAATGAAACATTTGAATTTCTAAATATTGATTCTTCATAACTTACTATGTAAAGAACGAAAACAAAACTCAAAACAAAGCGAGATAAAAATACGCATCTTTATACATTGTTGGATTATTTGAGATTTAATGGTTCCGGAACCAATCCCTTAAATCTGGTATTTGAATAAATAAATAAAATATAATAAAATGAAATATAATACATATAAAATAAAGATGTATTTATTATTTAATCTCATTATTATTTTTAACCTCAAAACAATATTTTGGAAAAATGCACTGTTTGTATTTATTTCGCGTAATTAAGATTTAATCCAAGAAAGACCCGAGAGTAAATATATTTATAGACACAGGAAAAAGATAATCTCTTACCATTGATCGCATTTCTATTGGATCAAAATACAGATTGTAACTAATACACTGCCAGAGAATCTTTTATATCTTATGCAGTACTTTGTAATCCCTCCCACAATATACGTCTTAGTGTATTTAATAACAAGATGAAGAAATAAGAATGGAACCAAAAACAACAACACAAGCAGAAATATGAATACTAACAAACTATAATATATATATATATATATATATATATATGTGTGTGTGTGTGTGTGTGTGTGTGTGTATGTATGTGTTTGTATATATATCTACGTATATATATATGTGTATATAAATATAAATATCCATATATATATATGTGTATATATATATATAAATATGCATATAAATATTCATATAAATATATGTGTATATATATATGCATATAAATATTCATATATATATGCATATATATATATATATATGCATATAAATATTCATATATATATATATATATATATACCCCCCCCGGCCTGAACTCCCACCCTTATTCCTTTAGCGTTCGACCGCCCCCCTCCCCCACTTATCCCCCACTAACACCACTAACACACCCCCTCCTTTTCACCGCCTACCCCACACTAACAATACTAACACCTCCACTCCACCCCTCATCTAACCACCCTTCCCCAACTAACATACTAACATCCCTTCCCTCCCCTCTTCTCCTCCTCCCCCCTCCTTATCACACGCACACACTTACACCACCCACCCCACACGCAACTAACATCACTAACACCCTCCAACCCCACGCACACGTACCCACACACCCTCGTACACCACCAACTCTACACACCCTACCCCCACTAAACCCCACTCACACCTGCATTCCACCCCTCCCCACACCTGCATTCCACCCCTCCCCACCTCCCGTCTACTAACACCCACTAACACCTCCTCACCAAACTACACACACACCAGTACACCACACTCCCTCCATAGAACCACACACACCCTTCTCTCCCCACTCCACACTCACTCATCCCACTAACACCCCTACTAATACACACACACACACACACACACACCCTCCTCACTCCAACTCTCACACCTACCCATCCTCGCCTCCCTACCATTCCGCTGACTGCTGCTATGCCCTTCCGACCACTGTCTCAGCACCCACTGACCACAGCACTTCCACTGCTGACCACTTCCTGTTGCGCGCGCACCCCACATCTCTCCTCTTCCGACCACCGCTTCTTGGATTACCCACACGCGTTTTGACTTCCAACCAAAATCTCCATACATCCGTGTAACTTACCACTTTTCAACCATCCTCTAACACCATCACCTATATAACTCACCCACACACACATCCCAAAACAAATTTTTTTATCCACACGCCACCCACACCCACAACACGCTTAAACCACACACACGTGCTTCCCACCACATATTTACACCCTCAGCCCCCTGATTCCTCTCCCCCCACCCCCTATCCACACACGCACAGACCCTCCGACACACAAAAACACCCCCCACACACACCTTCCTGAACATGCAACCCCGTTCTTCCCTCAACCCTCACTTTCACATACACACACACACGCACACCTAACCACACACACCACCTTCAGCCCTCCCCGCTCGGACACCCCGTCTCCCTCTCCCCACTCCACCCGCCTCCACCTCTACTCACCCCACACCCTTCCACCACCTGTTTACCCCCCTTTTAATTTCAGTTTATTTTGATCATGCCTTTATTTTTAAATGTTCTCATTCCTTGTATTTTGATCATGCTTTATTTTTATTTATTATTTATTATAATTTTGTCTTTATTTGTTAATTTTTCATTCGCACCGTTTCCTTTCGCTATATGTCTCTCCACCACTCCCCTACACACCTTTTGAACTCTTACCTGAAGAAGGGCTTATGCCCGAAACGTCGTCCTCCACCTACCCCCACTCTCCTGAGCGTGAAGCTAATAAACATTTGTCGTACTGCCTCTCTGTTCTGTCCCTGTTCAATTTTTTATTATATATATATATATATATATATATATATATATGCATATAAATATTCATATAAATATATGTGTGTATATATATATATATGCATATAAATATATGTGTATATATATATGCATATAAATATTCATATATATATGTATATATATATATATATATGCATATAAATATTCATATATATATGTGTATATATATAGATGCATATATATATATATATGCATATATATATATATAAGTGTATATTTATTGATATATATATATATATATATATATATATATATATATATATATATATATATATATATATATATATATATTTATTTATATATATATATATATATATATATATATATATATATATATATATATATATATATATATATATATTTATTTATATATATATTTATATATATAATGTAGAAACGTGAGAAATAACTAGTTAAGGCATCTCAGATATTATTTTATTCTAAATTTAACTGATAATAGATAAACGGAATATCTAATATAAACACGTCTCACGATAAACTATTTGCTTACTATTTTTAATCCTTGTCCTGGATGACATTGCCAAAGACATAGCGTTGCATACCTAAATAAAATAGAAATACCAAAAAAATGGATTATTTCGGAATAAATGTATTTATATATATATATATAGAGAGAGATTTTGAGTATATGTTGGTTGTATACCAACACCTCAGTATGCAGGCTGGAGCACTCGACGAACTGCGCAGGTTGGTTTGGTTACTCCGTCTATACCACACTAATTCGGACTGCCTGAAGAGGTCACAGCCAAAGATGGCTGTCACCGAAATATATATAGCAGTAATAAACGAAGCTAAATTTTAAACATTTGACTTATTTAATTTACTTTATTTTATATATATATATATATATATATATATATATATATATATATATATATATATATATATATATATATATATATGTGCTTATATATATGCATATATATGTATATATATATATATGCATATATATATATGCATAAGTATATATATATAAACATATATATATATAAAATAAAGTGAAATAAAAAGTCAAATGATTAAAATTTAGCTTCGTTTATTACTGCTATATATATTTCAGTGACAGCCATCTTTGGCTGTGACCTCTTCAGGCAGTTTGAATTAGTATGGTATAGACAAGTACATTTGTTGTTGAGGTGTACAATATTGTCAATACTCTGATATACGCAGTTCCTGGTTGGGTTGTTATTTCACTGAGGAACTGGAATCATATATATATATATATATATATATATATATAAATATATGTATATATACATATATATATATATATGCATATATATATATATGCATATATATATATATATGCATAAGTATATATAAATAAACATATATACATATATATACAGACATATATATATATATATACAGATATGTATATATATATATATATATATATATATATATATATATATATATATATACAGACATATATATATATATAGATATGTATATATATATACATACATATATACAAATATATATAGAATTCACAAGAATCAAAGCTATTTTCAAAGCATTATTCACTTACAATTGTTTCATCCATACCTAGGCTTGGTGTCTTCGGAGCAATTTTCCATGTCTGTACACATAATTGACCTCCTTTCCAACGCAATATATATATGTATCTGTGTATCTGTATGTCTCTTGCGTTAGAAAGGAGGTCAATTATGTGTACAAACATTGAAAAATGCTCCGAAGAATCCAAGCCTAGGTTTGGATGAAACAATTGTAAGTGAATAAATGCTTTGAACATATTTTGATTCTTGTGAATTCTATATAACTGCTCTGTAGAACAACTGATGTTATTACATTGAGCTATTTATCTTACTGGTAATAAGGTGGTTATAAATTACTGACCTTCACTGTTTAGGGTTTAACATATACATAACTATAAAAAGTTTTAGTATATACATAACCATAAATAGTATCCTTAATATTATACATATATATATATACAGACATATATATATACATACATGTATATATATATTTACAGACATATATATATATACATACATGTATATATATATTTAGAGACATATATATATTTATATATATATTTACAGACATATATATATTTATATATATATTTACAGACATATATATATTTATATATATATATACAGACATATATATATTTATATATATATATACAGACATATATATATATTTATATATATATATATACAGACATATATATATATATATATATATATACAGACATATATATATATATATATACAGACATATATATATATATATATATACAGACATATATATATATATATATATACAGACATATATATATATATATATATATATATATATATATATATATACAGACATATATATATATATATATATATACAGACATATATATATATATATATATATATATACAGACATTATATATATATATATATATATATATATATACAGACATATATATATATACAGACATATATATATATACCTTCATATGTATAAATATAAACATGTATATATGTAAACATATATATATATATATATTTACAGACACACATATATATATATATACATACAGACATATATATATGCATATATATATAAACGCATACACACACACATATATATATATACATACGCACATACACACACACATATATATACACACACACACACACACATATATATATGCACACACACATATATATATATATACACACATACACAATATATATATATATACACACACACACACACACACATATATATACACACACGTATATATACGCACACACATATATATATATATACACACACGCACACATATATACACACATACACACAGACACATATATATACGCAGGCACGCTCACACACTCATATATACATTATATTTGGATTGGCAGTATCAGTAGAGGGTCGGACGCCATGCTTTCTAGCATAGAGTTACATCCCTTTACGGACTGAGTTCAAATCCCACCGAGGTTGACTTTGCCTTTCATCCTTACGGGGTCGATAAAATAAAGTACCAGTAATGTACTGGGTAATTGCTGGCCTTGTGCCAAATGTAGAAACAATTATTATTATTCAGTTGATAGTCATGAAAATATATTTAGGAAACAAGAATGAAAAGTACAAGAAAACAATTTAACATCGGTTCAAGTTAATAAAAAGATTTTCTTTTTAGTTTGGGCTTTGGGCTAACGTTGAACGGGATTTGAAGGAACAGGTGATGTCTTATCGAATTCAGCATCGTATGCACTTAAAATGGCGATGTTAGAAGAGAAATAAAGGAAAGAAGAAATATATAAACTAAACATTAAAAAAAAGCACAAAACAATGAAACGAGAATGGAAACTAGACAGAGGAGGAAGTACGAAAGTCTCAATACTGCCGATGGCATAGTAACTGAAGAATTACGACCATGATAAATGGTAGAGCAGTAAACGGTAAAGTGATGAGATGGAGAACAGGGGGGAAGGTAGAGGGTGGGAGGGAGAATGAAAGAGATTAAGAGGGAGGGGGGAGGTGAATGAAAGAGTAAGAGGGAGGGGGAGGTGAATGAAAGAGTAAGAGGGAGGGGGGAGGTGAATGAAAGAGTAAGAGGGGGGGGGTGAATGAAAGAGTAAGAGGGAGGGGGAGGTGAAAGAAAGAGTAAGAGGAAGGGGGGAGGTGAATGAAAGAGTAAGAGGGAGGGGAGGGAATAAAAAAGTAAAAGGGAGGAGGGATGGAATGAAAAAGAGGGAGGGGGAAGGGACTGAAAGAGAGCAAGAGAGAGAATGAAAAAGAGAGAGATAGATAGAGAGAGAGAGAGAATGAAAGAGAGACAGAGAAAGAGAGCGAGAAAGAGAGACAGAGAAAGTGAGCGAGAAAGAGAAAGAGGTAGAGAAAGAGCGCAAATGAAAGAGATTGAGAGAGAGAGAGAGAGAATGAAAGAGAGTGAGAGAGAGTGCGGGAGAAGGAAAGA
>OZ024753.1:32082763-32090263 GCA_964016885.1 Eledone cirrhosa
CGTGTCTTTTGGTTTTTAAGAGGCTAGGTGTGATTTGAGGCAAATTTTGCAGATCAAGTAGATTGCTGTATAAGTTGCACATAATTTAAACTACAAATAATCTGTCGAATCGATGGATCTCCGTTGTTTTCGACGAAGAGCGTCCCAGTTGTTCGATAAACCGAACAGTTTACTCATAAGGTTACAGTGTAAGTGACTGAGCATTCCACAGATACATGTAACTTTAATGTAATTCTCAGGCAGATTTAGCATGACACATTGTGTTAAAAGGCTGGCCTTTTGAAGTACAGGTACACTCAATCTAATAAGCTTCTAAACAGTCTCAAACTCATAGAGATAGACATTATGCATATATTCATAGTTTCTCGAACTCTTGATGGAAACGTTGGTGCACCGCCATGACATGCAACGAAGCGTTCTCTTCGACATTCTAACTGCTCTGCTAACTCACCACATTTATAATTACACATATAACATAGTTATCATATACACAGAGAGACAAGGGTTCACATAGACAGAAATTCATGTACACATACACAGCCAAATACACACAAGAGAAAGGCGCATGGCTTAATGGTTAGAGCATTGGGCTTGCAATCAAAAGGTTGTGAGTTCAATTCTCGGACCGGGTGATGTGTTGTTTCCTTGAGTAAGAAACTTTATTTCACGTTGCTCCAGTTTACTCAGCTGTAGAAATGAGATGATAGGACTGGGTTCCATATCATTAAATTACCCAAGACATCTCCATCGAGAAGGCCAGCTAAACCTGCATAGGTGTGAGCTGTCACACACATACACACACACACACACACACACACACACACAAGAGAAGATATGTTCTCTGAGTAATAAATAACAACTATACCATGAAAGGAGACCAATTCCTTGTAAAAGTAAATTTCATTAAAGATATCGTAATCCCTAATGCTTTAAATATATTCATTTATTGAAAAGCAACACACACACACACACACACACACACACATATATATTTATATATATAGACCCAGACATAGACACGCACATGTATTTATATATATACTCCAACACGCGCACATATAGACACAGACACATACACACACATATATACACCCACAAGTGCACACATAGACAGACACATACACACACACACATTATATATATATATATACATATATATATATTACATTTCAGTGTCTTAAACATTCATCTGTTATATGGGGAAGAAATAAACTGGGAAATGTCTCCAGAGTACAACAGGAAACACTGAACATTAGAATGGTGGAATGGTACAGGACTTGGAATAGACACCAAAGACGACAACTTATAAATTACTTAATCCTAACTTCGATTGATTTCCCACTAGCAATTAAAAGAACACACACACACACACACACATTATATATATATATATATATATATATATATATATATATATATATATATATATATATATATATATATAGAGAGAGAGAGAGAGAGAGAGAGAGAGAGAGAGAGAGAGAGACTATAGAAGTGTCTTCATGTTAGGAAAATTACTTAGAATCTCGTTGGATAGACTCTACCTGTAGTTCCAACAGCAAACCTTGTCACACACCGTGTCACGCCAAATTCCCGCGGGGTTTATGGTAAAAGTACACGTGCCTGTGGATTATTGACCAATTTCGACGTTAATTTGATGAGTAGGCTGTTCCGTTGGTCGAACTACTGGGACACTTATCACTGCTATCCATTCTATTATTATTAGACCGTAGGATGTCTCCAGCGAAACAATGTTTGTCAGTTTGGAAAAGAAGCTAAGGGAAGTAATATAAATTAGTCAGTTTTAAATGAATTGGCAGAGTTCTTGAATCCTCTCGTGGATGGTTTTGTAGGTTAATTCTGGCTCTTTGATGAGTTTAAATCACGTTGAGATACAATTTGCTTTTCCTCATTTTAGAGTCGATAAATAAACTACATGTCAAATACTAGAGTATTCTTTATTTCTTACTTTCTTTTTTGAGTAACTTGCTGTGGCTAATCCAGGAGAGGGATGGCTGCTTTCAGGTTTAAAATAACTAAGACACATCTCTCTAGCTCACTCAATTCATTTCTAGATTTCTTTTAGAAAGAACACCATCTCGTCTCGGCTGTCTTTCTTTCTCTCGCTCACACTCTCTCTCTTAGGAAAAATCATGTTTTGTATCTCTCTCTCTTAGGAAAAACATGTTTCATTTCTCCCTCTTTCTTTTAGGATAAATCAGTTTCGTCTCCCTCCCTCTCGGTCTTTCAGGAAGAACCCTACTCTCTCTCTGGAAAATCATCCTAATGTCTTAAAAAATATTTTATTTTGAAATAAATCTGAAATATTTTATTCCGATAAATTTAGATTCTTGTTCACACACATATATACACACTGATATACGTACAAAGTCATGCATAAACACAAATGTATATATAGATAAACACGTATACAACAAACACGCACACAGTTGTATATACAAAGGCAAATACGCACAGACGTATACACACACGCACACAGTTATATATACAAAGGCACATACGCACAGACGTATACACACACGCACACAGTTGTATATACAAAGGCACATACGCACAGACGTATACACACACAGTTGTATATACAAAGGCACATACGCACAGACGTATAAACACACGCACACAGTTGTATATACAAAGGCACATACGCACAGACGTATACACACACGCACACAGTTGCATATACAAAGGCACATACGCACAGACGTATACACACACAAACATGCACGCTGAGATATATGGATTAAGATAATGATACAACGAAACATATATATATACATATATATATATATATATATACACACACACAAAGATAAATAAATATACACACACAGATATGTGTACAATGATACATAATGGCATCCGTACAATGGCAGACACACGCAATTGCATGCAAACACATGCACACACATAACAACGACAAGACAAGCATACAGCACATCCCCCTTCCCCACATGCCCCAGCCACCCACATCCCTCCCACACGCACATCCCCACCCCACCCCCCAACCCCCTGCATATATTCACACAGGAATATATTCACACAGAAAAATGGGGTCTTTACTATTTCTGAAAATTGCATACAAATTAAATGATTTTGAAATAGAAATATAAATGTGACTGGCTATTGATCTGTAATGTAGCGTTGCGTTCAGTTTTAACTTTAAGTAATTATTCATAATCAAATACGGTGCTTCTCCAGTATACCCCACCCCCCCATCCATGATCAATACTTATTTTTTAGTCTTCATTAAAATAATGTTTGTTTGTATGGATCTGTAATTCCTTTGGAGTCATAGTGGCGTGTTGTGGGCATTGTATACTTAACGGAGCCCATCTCTCTCGAGGCCTCAAAGCAGATGATTTATCTCAAAGTGGGAGAGAGGCAGAGACAGACTGAGAGAGAGGAAGTGAGGATGAGATACAGAGGAAGAATCTACCTCAGTACTAGATTGGTACTTCTTTCATCAACATCGAAAAGATGAAAGGTAATGCTGATCTCAATTGGATTTGAACTCAGAGCGCAGAAATCAAGACTGAATGCCATGAAACATTCTATTTGATGTTCTAGTGCCTTCGCCAATTTTCAGCCTACAATAATGTTTTTTTTTTATATAGGCACAAGGCCACCATTTTTGGGGGAGGCGAAAGTCAATTAAATCGACCCCAGTGCGTGACTGGTACTTTATTTTATCGACCCCGTAAGGATAAAAGGAAAAGTTAACCTCGGCGGAATTTGAACTCAGATCATTAAGGGCCGTAACTCTATGCTGCAAAGCATGGCACCCGGCCTTCTACCGATACTGTCAATCCACCACCCTCAGCCTATAATAATATTTGCTAGGTGGTAATTTGAATTTCTACGATGGAAGATCTAGGGTTTGGAAGCAAAATTCACCTCAGCAGGATTTGAGCACAGAAAAAAAAGAAGCAGGAATATGTACAGCAATGTATCTTTACCCACTCTCTTAGTGTTCTTTCTCTTCACTTTTGGTAAAGCCCGATAAAATTATGTGTGTCACGTCATTCCTCATGTTGCACAATATGAATCTTTAGTGCCTAACCGATGAATCATAATTTTGCACAAATTTCTAGCGAGATTTCTGGTGAGAGTTACCGGTTAACAATAGAAAAATAGCCGGCGAGAAGAAACACAAACAGAGTTGTCGTTAATTTATTTAAGTTGTTTTACGTCAACATATATGAATGAAAAGTATACAAACGGCAGCATTCGCAACATTCTTCTATATGCTCGTGCAAATTTATTTTTTCATAATCAGCGAAGTAAATCAGATTTTTATTTCCTTCTAATATCAGAAATATTTTACATTCGATGTAAAGATGTAAGCTTTTGGCAATAATGAATTCAAAACATGTTTTCGATACACAGTTAGTAACATTCCAATACCACACTTCTTCGATGTTTAATGCTCGAAAGAATTACACTGACATTAGATTTACCCATTACTCGCAAATATGTATTTCTCCCTAAAACAATAAGTCTTCATACTTTAGTCAGAAGCAATCAATACGACTATTTTTATAATACTTCTTGTTTCTCGTCACGAACAGTGTTTTAATTCCCATAAAATATACTTTAAGTAGTGTATCTGCGAAGTGAAAAATATTTGACAATGGTTACTAGCTGTTTTGTTGCTGCTGTTATTGTTTTTGTTGTGATTTAAGATACATAGGAATAAAATATTTCAAACAGCATAACTGAATTCTACACTACGTACATTCATCTGACTTCACTCTCCATTTTTTTTTCTAAATAAAAGTGAGTGTGTGTGGTGTGTGGTGTGGTGTGGTGTATGTGTGTGTGTGTGTGTATATATATATATATATATATATATATATATATATATATATATATATATATATAAATATATATATATATATATATATATATATATATAAATCAGGAAAGAATAGTGACACGGTTTGCTATACAAAAAAGGTTTTTAATCTCAATGCTGACAATTGTTTCTCTGAACTGGTAGGTCTAGAGATCGCTACCCGCTTGTTTTCACGTTATTCGATCACCAATACAAAGTTATAAGCAGTCAATTCATCGGATGAATTGACTGGTTATAACTTTGTATTGGTGATCGAATAACGTGAAAACAAGCGGGTAGCGATCTCTAGACCTACCAGTTCAGAGAAACAATTGTCAGCAATGAGATTAAAAACCTTTTTTGTATCGCAAACCGTGTCACTCTTCTTTCCTGATTTATCATTACTCCAAGTGTTTACAACATAGGAATTACAGCGTACTCGCAACATCACTATGGAAACGCCTTGTTGAGTCAAACTTAGCCAAGCGTTGATATCATCCACTACCCGGAGTACCATAACTGGACTACACTTAAGTGGACTACCTATAACAATAATCTGTTACCCCGTATATATATATATATATATATATATATATATATAAAACATATATATATATATATATTTCTAACTATCAAATGGCAGTTGTTGCTCAATAGTTTCGTTTGTTCTGTGTTGGTGTTAAGATGACGTGCTTTATTACGAAAATGTTTATTGTTTCAGCTCGTATTTAATTGCTCGTATCTGTAGTGTTTATGATCAGTTGTTTCCTGAGGCTTGCGGTCGTATTCATGTGAATATTTATTGACTGGCCTTATGGATTCGCTCTTTCCTACTCGGGCTTGTTGGTTCGTTAAGTAGGTAAAGGTTTCGGGCTGATTGATGGTAATTACAGGGCCTCGGTTGAGTTTCAGTTCTGGTGGTTGATCGTAGGGTTAGAATTGGTGTGTGTTTGTGTACCGGATCAGTTTTGAAAGGCGTTCAGGTCGCTGGCTGAACTTAAGGTTTGTATTGGTTATGTGTGTGTTCCATGCCAATTATAAAATGGGGTGGCAGTAACTGCCGAATAATATTATATAGAAACTACATAATTTCATCGGCAGGTTCTCCATTGATCGAACAATTCGAATACTCATCGTCGAAGAGGACGGAGCTTAATATTATTTCACACACACACAATATATATATATATATATATATATGCATAAATATAATTCTATTTCACACACACACACACAATATATATATGCATAAACACACACTCAAACATAAACACATATACATACATATATATATATGTGGGTATATGTATTTACATATATATATATGTGCATAAACACACAAACACACCACAAAAACATTATATGGCATGTGTTTTGAATATTCCCCACGGCATAGCATGCAATAAAATATATCTTATAATAAAACAATTCTTTAATACATTGCTCATAAGAACGAAACAAATACACAAACAACCAACAGAACAAAACCCAGTGAACTACATATATATGTACAAACAACACACAAAAAGAAAATAAGATACCGATGGCCATAAGATGCTTCAAGCTCGAATAATTTCTCGAGTGTAAGGACATTTGAAAGAAATTGTGAAAAAAAAATCTGAAAAGATATCTAATAGATTATGCAATACACCAACACATTACTGATCCACATTAAAAGTCGACGATCCCGAGGAAGGAATATATTGAAGTAGGAAATGTTGAAGGATAGATGGGTAAGTGGCGATGGAGGGTGTCTTCTACCAGGAAATATGTGTCATAATTATTGATTTTTTTTTGACAAAGAATACAATAAAAATCTTTGAAATATAACATAAGATATTCAACCCATTGAGAATAAATGAATCTCATTTTTTTTGTATGGTATTTATTATATATGTTTTATATGTTTTTATGGAATATTGTTTTTTGTTTGTTTGTGTAGAGTGATGGTGGTGGTAGTAAAACTAATTAGTTAGACATGAATATATTTTTAGAAAACAGCGCTCCAGATATTAAAGAGAAAAGATACAGAAAAAAATTTAAGGAGTTAGGTAAAAATCTCCATTTGCAAGCTTATTTACGTGCACACTCATACACAAATATCACACACACACACACACACACGTGCGCGCATGTGTTGTCAAAAAACGATGTCACTGATTTTATTATATGAATTATATTTGATAAAATAGCAAGAGATCTGAATGGTTATGGGAAATTTGTTATTACTGACATACAGGAGAGAAATAGAGTGATAAAGATATAGTAAGGGGCTATATAGAGATAGATAGAGAAGGAGGAGGGAGAGTAGGGAGGGTGGAGGAGGGTAGAGAGAGGGAGGGGGAGAGTAAGGAGTGAAGGAGGGTAGAGAGAGGAAGGAGGGTGATAGAGATACAATAAGGCTAACAGAGGGAGAGAGGTATAAGAAGGCTAACAGAAAGGGGGAAAGAGAGATAAGAGGAGAGGAGAGAGAGAGAGAGAGAGAGAGAGAGAGAGAGAGAGAGAGAGAGAGAGAGAGAAAAATAAAAGAGAGGAGATGAGGGATCGAAGGATACACAAAGAAGAGAGAGGAGGAGAAAGTGAAAGAGAGCATTATGAGAGCGAGAGGGAACGAGAGAGAGGACCAAGAGAGAGAGAGAGTCGAA
>OZ024753.1:32095263-32100263 GCA_964016885.1 Eledone cirrhosa
TACATATATATATACATATATACATACATATATATGCATATATATTTCTTTGTATTGCACCATAGAGCATGTGTGTTTACGTGTGTCATTGTGTTTATATGTGGGTAGAGATGTGTGCTGATGTAGGTATGTATGTTGACGTGTGTATGTTGTGGGTTCGTCTTAGGGAGAAGTGTTTAGACGGGGTCCGTATTTGTTAATGAAGTAAGATTCCTTGTGCGCTGGGTGGCACACACACGCACTTCTCCGTATAAGACAAAAGCTGAAAAATATCTTTTGACATGCTAAAATACCCCCCATTGCTTTCAGACACATTCTTACTGACCATCCCTGCCACCACAAATTACTCTGCTATACACACACACACATACACACACACTTATCTTTTGACATGCTAAAATACCCCCCATTGCTTTCAGACACATTCTTACTGACCATCCCTACCACCACGAATCACTCTGCTATACACACACACACACACTTATCTTAATAGCCATTTGACACACATCGCTGCTGGCCATTGTCGCAGCATCGAACACCTTACTACTACTACTACTACTACTACTACCACACACACACACACACACACACACACACACACACACACACACACACACACTTGTTGTGAAAGAGTCATTTCTCAATCTTGGCGCAAAACCAATTTTTTATTCACATGACCTCTACCGACCAATCAAAGTTGTTTTGACCAAGAATTTTTGCTGGAGCCACTTTTTTAACATAAAAACAGTCTTGGCACAAAATCAACTTTTTACATTCACATGACCTCTACCGACCAATCAAAATTGTTTTGACCACAAGAATTTTTGCAACACAAAAATAACGCTGGAGCCACTTTTTTAACATAAAAACAGGTAGAATTCCCAAAACTAATCAGATCAGAGCAAACAGCACGGACACTCTATCTCAAAATTATTTATGAAAAGCATTTAGAAATGCGCAACCGGTAAAAACTTAAAAACTTAAAACCACAACTGAATACTAACCCATACAATCACTAATACTCTTTTATTCCTAATTAAACCATTTTTCAACTGTGAACAATTTGTCAGCATTTTCTATTCCGTTTACCAATATATAATAACTTGTGTGTTACACCTCTATTCTTTTAACTATCTATATATATATATACTTTCTATTATCTTCTATCTCCTGGTGAAGAACTAGTGTCCGAAACCTTAAGACTCTTCCTTCTCTTTCAAGCGTTAAACAAATATATTTCTTGCATGTACTGTGTCGTTTGTTTTGTTATTTCTGTTTACCTTTTACACACACACACATATGTACCGATATTTTCTTAACAGTGGCAAATATTACTGAATAATCAATAAAATATTTTATTATCGTTGGTCTTGTTTCCACTATATTAAATCATTCTATGTTTCTAAGGAGAACAATTCATTCTTAAAAATGTTCCATTTAATTATATAATAAATTTCTGTAAAACTATGTATCAACATAGCACACCTGGTGTACGGTGTGCTTGTTTATGAGCTGACCATTTCTTATTAAAACTCACAAGCTGGGAGACAATGATCCCTAATGTAAGAAGCTGGCAGTTATAATAAACTAAGATGTCACATACATATTTTATTTTTCTCTTTGTTTATTTATTATTCATGTATTGTTTCCACATCTTAAATATTTCTATGATTCTAAGAAGGAAAACGTTATATCACAACTTCATTTTATGTTTCCAATATAACCACATTATTAGCTATTTGAAATCCCGCCTACGTTAACTTTGCCTTTCATCCTTACGGGGTCGATAAAATAAAGTACCAGCAATGTACTGGTTATTACTGGCCTTGTGCCAAAGGTAGAAACAATTATTAGCTATTTGAGTATTATATTAGATACATATCTCTCTGTCATCATTCTTATTAATATAAAAAGAGACGAAGATTTCACGTTTAATCCGATACTTTACTGTCAACGATTGATATTTATTTGCCCATTACTTCGAAACACAGGGAACTCGAATAAATACTTGTCAGCACCCCGAGAGCCGCTGTGGTTCTTCATATAGGTTTGAGTGTAGATCGAACGTTGAGGTGTCGATGTCGCCAAAGGATCGTTCTAAAAGGACTCAATAGGCTGCCATGCTGTTTCAGTGCCGGGAGATGGCCGAACATGAAACGATGAAATGAAAAATATAAATAAACAACGGTCCACCGCAATAGACGGGAGGGTAGACTCCAAGCAAGATGGTTGGATAACATTCCCAATATTGTTTTGTCTCGGGATCCAACCAGACCATGTGGGAGGCGGTCATTTCCAATGGCACCCACAAGAGGGCATATCTGAAGATACTACGCTCACAGGAATAAGTGGTCAAATAATAATGACAATAATTGTTTCTACCTTAGGCACAAGGCCAGCAATTTTGGGGGAGGGGAAAGTCGATTAAATCGACCCCAGTGCATTACTGGTGCTTTATTTTATCGACCCCATAAGGATGAAAGGCAAAGCTAACCCCGGTGGGATTTGAACTCAGATCGTAAAGGGGCGTAACCCTATGCGATAAACCATATGGTCCGACGTTCTACCGATATTGCCAATCTACCGCCCTATAATAACAATAATAATAAGAAGAAAGAGGAGGAGGGGAAAAGAAAACGACGAAGACGTCCTTCGCATATGTATCTGGGGGATTACTTCCAAGCTGGCTTGGAAACCACTGGACTGAGGATGATACAGAGATGGTAGTCATCCTGCCAGATTGACCTATGTCCGTACATCTTGTTCCTTTGTTGAATTGGGACACCATATTCACCAATATTTCCAATAACTGCAGCATGCAAGAGGCTGAGAACGAACCACGGAGAGCTTTGTGTTTGCTTGGTGGGTTTTGAAAGAGGAGATAGTGTCTATAGCCTTCACAAGACCTCTGAAACCGGTGCTGCACCAGTCAGGAACTCTTATGCTATTGCTTACCGGCTTTTCTTTCATAATTGAAACATTATTTATAAAGAAGCCAAAGACATAAAAATCAATTGAAAAATCTTGTACATAATTGAATAGGAACAGATATAACAAAAAATATCTATTAACAATGAAAAAAGGTTTATTTCTGTTGATTGCAGCACCAAACAAATGACGTGGTATAAAATAACTTTACATATTGAAAAGAAGAGAATTTTATTGTAAATTAGAGAAATGCATTAGCAGAATATAGATAAAAAAAATTGAATAAGTTGTTATATCTTAAAAGTTATTTTTACTTTGGAAAATATTTTCAATCACACATACAAACACACACACAATATATATATATATATACACACATCCACAAACACGTCGGTCTCTGATTATGTGAGGGAATGTGTGACAATACACGTACTGAGTGGGGGTTTATTGAAGAAACAATTGAATATCATTGATTTAGTTATATTTTCTGAAGACAATAGTGAGAAAATGAATTTATTTTGAACAATTTATTTCTAGCTCTAAGAAATGTTAGCTAGCAATAAAACGTGATACAATGACTGAATTAATAACAGATGCGTCGCTTCCGGATTCTTGTGATATTTGGCAACGCTTTGAAACCTTCTTTACGACCATGTGATTGAAATCCTCATTAGACGGTTTTAATTGGAGAAATTCTACTTAACAGTATTAACAAAATCAATAGTTATTTTATTGCACAACTTTACACAAATGTATGTTTTGCACCAGTTTACGTTCACTTCAAATCTATTCACACAGCATATCATCCTTATAAAAGGTTATCAGATATACAGAATCCAATGAATTATCTGTTTGCTCGATACAAATTAGAATGCTCTGTATTTCAGTTATATTATAAATTTTATAAGAAATACAATGCATTGCTATATAATACCCTTCCATTCACAGAATCATATGAATAATTGTTTTCTGATGAGGAGAAATTCTTTTGAAATTTAGTATAAGTTTAATCACATATTTTATGTTTGTAATGAACGATAGTTGAATGTGTTTGTAGTTCATTCTTATCAGAGCGATTTTCTACATTCTGAGTTCACATCTCGCCTAGGTCAATTTTGCCTTTCACCTTTCTTGGGCCGATAAAATAAAGAACCATTTAAGTACTGGGGTCGATTTTCTAGGGCCGATAAAATAAAGAACCATTTAAGTACTGCGCTTCGATTTTCTACACCTCGAAAATGCTGGGTCTTTGTCTTAATTAGAAACTTTTAATCAAATCAGTTAAAAATAGCAGCGAAACATAATTTTATCACAGTATCATCGTAAAAGATGGGGCACATGTCTATCTTGACTAGTGTAGCCTTGGATACACTATACGTCAGAACAAATGCGCAATGATCGTAGCTTCTACGCTTTTAATCATATGTCGGTTTACTCAAGGCTGCCTGGAGTTTAAATAACATTACCACTAGCAACAACAACCGCTTAAATATAAAAGAATGATAATGTTTGACAGAACTATAACAATTGCATTACTAGATTCAATTAGTATGTATGTACAGTAATTCTAAAATGTTTAAAGTGGAAATGAAGAAATCAATATAGAATAGCATTTAAAGAAAGTTCCTCTCAGATATCAGAAGACTATATTAGATTTGGGTAAAACACACGAACATTTGAAATACGAAATCGATGATGTTAGGAAGACCAAATTTTCAATGGAAATTCTATTAAAAGGCAAAAGGTAAATATAACATTACATAAACTAGAAAATATTTCTCTATCTGAATCAATACAGCACAAATCCTGCAAAATAGCTTCTATCAAATTCTAGAAATTTGCCTTAATCAGTCAGGACGATATCGGGGGTTGAGTTGGCCAGCATTCATCTAATTTAACTGTTGAAAACGGTGTGACTTAAAGGTTGACATTGATAGGCTTTCACCGAAATCAATTTAAGATAAATTCATTAATTGTAACTTAAGAAAGGATAGACGTCCATTTAATCATAGTGGATGAGTATCACTTAAGAATAGTTTTTTTATTCTCAAGAAATTAAGAATTGCTTTTCA
>OZ024753.1:32110263-32127763 GCA_964016885.1 Eledone cirrhosa
AGTTTAGAAATGAATACCTAACGAGAACGAGACTGATGTGAGAATTAGTTGCTGCTGTAGACAAAATTAATATGTACGGTGTCGGCTGTTTATTTTCATATCTTATAACGTAGGTAATTAGTAATTAGACACAGAGTTAATGTGGTATTGTCTTAAAACACTTGAAACAGACCCAATGATTCGGGACAGCAAGTTGAGTCCCCTTATAATAAACAATATGTCGATTCAAGCCACAGGCTCAAATTTTGATCGAAGTTAGTATATTTTGATTGTCATTTGTACACATATTGAACCTATGTAGATTCATTTTCTCTCCTCTACACTACACCTTCCCTTAATGTCATTTAAATCCATAAACCTACCTACCTATATGTATACACATGTATATCTATATTCATACACACACAAAAATGAAAAAAATACGCGCACATACACACATATTTGTTAGAAAACGAAAATAATGTATTTAAATTGTATGGAATATTAAAAAAATATTAACTAATATATCATTAGATTGAATGGAAATCTCGTTTAAATTCTCGACAAATGAAATATTTGTTATTTAACTGCTGATTTCTCTGTTAAAACAATATTTATATAAATATTTATATACATAGAATTACACTAATGTAATATATTATACAATTATTAGATTAATGCACTCTTCAAATACAATTATTACACGAATTTAATATATTATAACTTTTATGACATTAAGAAAATACATTAATGTAAATAATTAATAAACTATATTAACTATATTGACTTATTGAAACTAATTTTACATATACCACCGCCATGTTTTAACTTTTAGAATGTTTTATGGAGACCATATCGGAATTAGCTACTTTACGTTTATTCTTTCGTTTGACTGTGGCGATGATGGAGCACTGCCTTAGGTTTTCCTGTCTGACTCTAAATTTATCGATCTCCATTTGTCGGACAACAAATCTACGAGGCATTAAGAAAAGTTCAAGGAGATTTATAATGAGATATAGAAGGAAAATAAGAAACATTTAGAAATTCTTTTCATTTCTTACTTCAAAGCGAGATGAAATACATTAAAATATCTGCATCTGAAATGTCAGACAATGTAATTCTCCAAGGAAACCAATCATATCGAAACTAGAAGTGCTTTCAAAATTGATTAGTATTGTTATAGACCTTTGCAAGGTTTTATGGACTTTCGTATTTTATCCCTGTCTCTGCTGGAATGTCATATTTAAATTCTGCTCAAATACAATCTCCAAATCATGATTTGAAACCAGATCTATTGTGTTGAAGTAATTATAATGCAATGAATACGACTTTCATAATCAGTAATGTATCTTGATGTTACTGGGTATTTTTGGTCTGACAACATATAACGTAAACCCATTAACACATATATAAATATATATGCATATATATATATATATATATATATACATACATATATATATATATATATATATGAACTGGTATAGCAATGTCTTATCTTCTTTAGATCAAAGAAAATTTGCTGAACATTTTTCAGATTACGTTATAGTATAAATAACAGAGAGTAAGAAGAATCCTCTTCCAACCTGTTTTAAAGTTGTATCCATAGACAACGTTTTTCGAATGTATTCAAGAGTTATTTCATATTTGCCAAGTATATCACTGCTGAAAGTCGCAGTGTTTCTCTGCTTGACTTACTTTCTAAGTGAATATAAGTAGCTGTAGGAAAATAGCTTATTTTGGCAATATGAATATATTTTTCAAGCGACATGATGTATTTTACATTATAAACATGCTGAATCTCATAGTACGTGGGCGTATATAGAATAGTATAATATAATAATTATATATATATATAAATATGTATAAATAAACATACATATTTGTACATAAATAGATACACACAAACACACACTCTCATATTATATATATGTGTGTGTGTATATATGTATATATATATGTGTACATATATATATATGTATACATATATATATATATATATGGGTATATATATATATATATATATGTGTGTATATATATATATATATATGGGTATATATATATACACACACATACATATATATATATGTGTATATATATATATATGTGTGTATATAGATATATATATGTGTGTATATATAAACACATATATGTGTATATATATATATGTGTATATATATATATATATGTGTATATATATATATATATATATGTGTGTATATATGTATATATATACATATACATATATAAATATGTGAGTGTGTGTGTGTGCGTGTATTCACGTACAGACATGCACGCTCATTTATACATATACATATATATATATATATAATTATTATAATAATTATTATACTATACCACACCACACACGCCCACGCACCATGAGATTCTGCATGTTTACAATGTAAAATACATCATATATATATGAGTGTATTGGAATTTTGTATTTCTAAAGAAATACGTTATGTTCATAAATAAAGATTTCGAAAGCCGTAGCTATGTAGAAACACCGGCAGCTATCGCCACCTGGCGGTGTCCAGCACAAACAAGGGGGACAATCGCCGATGCATTTCGAACTGAACTGGTTCTCATCCGACGATCCCTCCCACTCTTGGAACTGCGGGACTTTGAAAACAGGTGAGAGTATATAGTTTTATCGTCTGTGTAAATGAGGTGATTAATATCATTTGCATATGAAGCTGTCTAAGTTGGCTCATATATATATATATATGTTTGAGTGTATATATATAAATATATACTTTCATGTGTGTGCATACCTAAATGTGTGTGTTTGTAAGAACTAGCAAGTAGTTTCCTATATTTGTGCCTCCACTTACTATAGAATTACTGATGTCTTTTAGGATTACACGAAGGGCTTAGAAATGTTTAACTTAAAAGCATAAATTGCCATCTAATTCTATTTGATAAGCGTACCAAGAACCAGCTACATGTTATTTACCTTTCAGAACTGATAAACGCTTCCATTTTATAATTTTTTTTATTTCACCATTTAGTGCCAAGACTAAGAATAACTGAAATCTTAAGAATTATAATTTTGGCAATATTTCCAAAACATCATTATATGTTCTCCTTCAAAATTTATTTCGCTATAAGGGACTCTTTGGCTTGTTATTTTCATATTTATGTTTTCTTTGATTTCGTCTAATCTTCATAATAGCAAGTGTTGTTAAGAGTTCTTCACAGTTGATATGAAATAGCAGTTTTGGATTTGTAAAGGAGATGGCAAGAAACAAATATCAGAACATCGAGAACTTGAGAAATATATCATAATCCAAAGTTTTACAGAGTCTAATTAAAGAAGATTTCACTGTGACTAGAACCCCCCCCCCCCCTCACAAAAACAACAAAACAAAACAAATGTGTAAAGAAAAGACAAAACCCAATTCCAACAAGTAGAATTACTGTAGAGCGAAATGTGAATATATTATATCTGAAGGCTGAAAACTATAGAGACAACACATAGTTGCTTTCTGAAGTTGTTTACAGAACACTTCTTATGCGACACTAAATATCTTGCTACAGATGAGCAATGCTATAATATTACATTGAAATGGAAAAGCGTTCTAAATGGCCGAACTTCAGATGAGATATTCATAAAATGTGCACAAAATTTAAACAAAATGGGTAAAATTAAAAAATAAAAACATCAACAAAAGAAACAAAACATTAAAAGGGAAATATGTAGGAAAATATCTAAATCTATAAATAGAAAACCGAGAAAGAAAATCTGTTTAAATGTTGCTCTTCGAAATATTTCTTCAGCGCGAAATATTAATTTTATCTTCAATGCTGTATGTCAATACTGTGGTCATTTATATTCGTCTTTTCCTCTTCCTGCTCCTCTCTATAGTAAAGACAGTCGGAGTGATAAATTGTGTTGATACACAATATAGGAAAACCAAAACACACAACACAAACACGAAACAAAGCAAACAAACTAACATTTCGTGGCTTCGTTTCATTAAAGACACGGAATTGAATTACAATCATTGAATGAGTGTTGGCACAAAAGAGTAATTTATCTTGACAAAGATGTGGGTGGAGAATCTCCTTCCTCTTCGTCTGGCAAATTGCACTGGACATAATGCTAATGATGCCCGGCGGCGTTAATCTTCACAAGAATACTGTCGTTGTTGGGGTTTATATTGTCATCTACTATTCAAGCGTAAACAGTTTTAAGATTCGTTGGTGGTTCTTAATTGTAGTCTCCGTTTTGAAGATGTCTGCGTGACACCAGTGTCATTTGATTGGATGTTTTTGTGTTTGAAAATAACTATGAAGTATGTTTGTTTACATTATTGAGGAGGCTATTAGCACCCCTCTTGTGAAGAATCCGTATTCATCTGAACTCAATATACGAATAACAATACAAATGACTACCGTGCCAAATATATAAATGGTTACAACAATGCCTTGACGAACTTTTGTCATTCACCTCAGAGTAATGAGTTGAGGTTTAAACATTTGGAATCTTAATATCTGTAAAAGTGCCATCCCTGCCTCAATATTTTTAGTCGAGTAATTTTTGAAAAAATACACCCCACCCTAACGCGTGTATTTGTGGCAAACAACAGTAACAACAACAAAAATAACGGTAGAACAGAAAGAAACATAGATTCATAGCAGGACATGGATATAAATTCCGCCTCTTTCGACGAAGAGAATTAATTCTAGGTAAATTAACAGACAGGTGTACCCCAAGGTAATTCACAAGGCCAACCAGAATGTCTCAACGTATGACAAAGCTGGACCTTTGAATTACATCAGTAGTCCAATTCACACAATTTTCGTCTATTCAATTTGTTTTACAATGTATGAATCAACTTGAGGCTATGACAAACACACTTGCACTTAGTGCTATACAGTGGGATTAAACCCAAGGAGCTCATCATATTAAATGATGTGTCAGTATGTTAACACCTTGGATATTGATCTCATATCTTTTATACATCGCCTTTAGGTTAAACTATTTTACTTGTTACCTCTCTTAAACTTCTGTATTTCATGAACTGATATTTCAATTCAGTTATGCGCGCGCGCGAGCGTGCGTGTGCGTGTGCGTGTGTGTGTGTGTGTGTGTGTGTGTCAGTATGTTAACACCTTGGATATTAATCTCATATCTTTTATACACCGCCTTTAGGTTAAACTATTTTAAACTATTTTACTTGTTACCTCTCTTAAACTTCTGTATTTCATGAACTGATATTTCAATTCAGTTATGCATTTGAGTGTGTGTGTGTATATATATATATATATATATATATATATATATATATATATGTGTGTGGGTGTGTGTATATATATATATATATATGTGTGTGTGAGTGTGGTGTGTGGTGTGTGTGTGTATATATATATACATACATACTTACACAAATATATACATAGTTGTAATAACTACAATTACCAAAATGCTGAGATATCTCAATAAAAGCTCTCTCTCTCTATATATATATACACATACCCACACACACACACACACATATATATATACAGTCCTACTCATGTCCGATTTCCTTCGTTCGACTAGTAAAATATTGTTGTCCGCTGAGGTCACTTAGTAGCAAAAGCAGATCTTCCATTGTATTATGAAACGTTTATATATTTTTTGTTATGGTAGAATGATGTTTGACGAATACAAACACTTTTAACAGAGATGCTTTCATCTATGGACGCAAAGTTATCGATCACAGCAAATTGAGTGAAATGTATGACTATGTATGTTATAAATGTTTTTAAATTGATTTATTCCTTCGGTCCCATTACTTCAAAATGTTAACCTTAAATCGCTTAGTATTTTGGTGTTGATTCTATCTAAGTGTGCTTGCTAGTGATATCAAGTTCAGTTAGAGTGTGGTTAAGGAACTGGGTTCAAAGTATGTTGAACAAGTTCTCTGTTTCAATAACAACATTTGGGTCAAAATATATACTAAAACGTTTCAAATGTTAGCCTGGGAATAAATGATGCAGCTGAAGGGCGTTTTTAAAACAGGTTATGCCCTCTAGATTTCATCTTTTCCCAACCGAATCGACTGGACCGATCTAAAATAATGTATCACGTTCTAGGAGACACCGTGCTACAGGTAATCGAACTCAGCCTTACGGTTGCGAGCCGAACACTGCAAAAAAACTAAAGTACATGCCTTCGGGCATACAGACACACGTTATCTATATATATATATATACATCTATACACACGCACATTTATATAATATATATATTATTTATAAAAAAAAACACACACACACGTACTCAGACACACTTACATACATACTTATGAACAATATGCTTGCATGCTCGACAGCGATATCTACCATAAATGCATCAGTAGTATGTCAAAAGAAATTTATAAGAATTTGTGATAAATGGCTTTTAAAATTCGATTTTCTTTAAATAGAAACTTTCTAAAGATATAGAAAGTTAGTAATTAGTTTAGAAGGCAAAAGATTCTGAAAAACTGTCTTGTCAGCAATATGAATACGATAAAGCTACGTTTTATTAATAGACAATGAACTAAATTAATTAAAAAGAAAATGAGAAACCATAATGCTATCGCACATATATATATATATATATATATATATATATATACACACACACATATATATATATATATATACACACACACACATATATATACATACACACACACACACACACACACATATATATACATACACACACACACACACACACACATATATATACATACACACACACACACACACATATATACATACACACACACATTCATATATATATATATATACACACACCTATATATACATACACATATACACACACATATATATATACATACACACATATATGTATAAAATTCCTCTATCATACTTTTTAATTTATTCTATTTATTTAAAAAAAAATACTTTAGGAAATCTACTGCAACAAATGTGTTTAGTGCATCCATAAATACCACACTTCTTCCTATCTTAAATCTATTATTTTATTCAAAAGTGATTCGTTTTATATGCCTCGTGTTATCGTAGTATTTTGTTGACATAAAAATCATCTTTAACCCCTCTGATGGCTAACAGGCTGAAACTACTTCAATTCTTATAATACAAATATCTTCGTTTTAAAATATTTGTATTCGCGTGAAAGCGTTATATCATAGTTTTATCTATGAGCCTTTCTCAAGTTATGATCCAAACACCTGAAACCATCCATATCACCTCGATACAAAGGTGTTTGCTTTTAAAGTGTTTATATTTATCTAAATGCACTCCACCATACTTTTATGTAAGAACGCTTCTTAATCTATGTTTCCAAATATCAGCTGAAAGCAGTTATACAGTTCTAACTTTTATTAGGACTGTGACCAGAGGTTTCATGGCATCTACTTGCAATCGGTGGGGCAGAGACGACCAATAGTCTCCTTGCTATACACAGAGCGCAGTGTTAGTTGATGAAATTCTGTCGCTTCCGTCTACGAATGTTCTAGTTGAGCAAACAATGAAATTGCCTGCTCATGATATTAACGTATAAATAGTTGAGATTCCACAAATACACGTACACTTCAAGAAGTTCTCAGGGAGATTCTGTGTGACACTGTGTGCGTCAAGGCTCGTAACTTTGAGTTACAAGGACAACTCATTTTTATACCAAATGTGTGGAATGGGGTAACATCACCAGAAATCGAACTCATAACCTTAAGATCGTGAGCCGAATGTCCTAACCATTAAGTCATGTGCCTTCACACAGTGTCAATGACAATATATTTTCACTACAACGAGGACTGGAGCAATCTGAATTAAAGTGTCTCGCTGAAGGACACAATCCGCTGCCAAGAATAGAATTTACAACCTTACCATCGAGAGCTGAAGAACCTAAAGATTAAGCCTTTGTGCATTCACACAGTGTCAGGGACAAGTCATTGTCATTACAACGATTGACAGTCCAACAACATACCAACTTAATCTCCACTCTTCACAGCGATCACATTGTTTAGCTGTAGAATATTTATCTCACACTTTGTTCTCGAAACACCATTAGCTGTAGCCTTCCCCGTTGTCTTATTTTCTATACATACCTCAAGATCCACATAGAAATTAACAATGGGAAATCAACATCATAATTGGTAATAAGATTCATTATAAATAAAATAATTGAATTTCACAGGATTTTAGGTTTAATTGCCAATTAAGTGCAACATATAAGTAAAAGGTTTATGAAGCAGCAAATGCATACATTTCCTTACAGATAACGGCGATGCAAATCTTTTATGTAACGTTATGGTGATAATTACGTTGACAAATCATAATACATCAACAATATATCGTTGATAAGATCTCATTTCTTAAGAAACATCATATCAAACAGATTTTATTCACAGTTAGGTATCAGCTACATTGATACAGAAATACGTTATGTTGGTGTAAAGTTAGAGACAGGTATGACGACCGAAACTTTGATTTCAACGAGGGAACCAGTACACTGTTGCTCGATCTGCTAGAAACAGCAGCCGTATTTTACTAAATCCACGCCTTAATATGTAAAAAAAAAATCGAAATATAAATTTGATAACGTAATTCTAGATATGAAATAATCCATAATGAACTGAAATATGCCTCTTAGTTGAAGAAATAAAACGGAACCTTAGTGGCAATTATTAGTAACTGTCAAAGAAAGATAAAATAATTTACAAGAAATAGAAATTAATTAAATTTCCATAAAATTGAATTTTTATGCTTGGGGGGGAAATTTGATATTTTTTAGCAAGCAAAGTGTCAGCTCCAGAAATGTTGAATAAAAATTAATCTACTGAAGCCTTTTCCAATCAGTGTACATTGATTTCTACTAGTTGCTTCATTACAAAAGTCTTGCGAAGGGAAGGCAAATTGCTTAATGACAAAAATGTTATATAATTAAGGTGAGTGGTGATATACTGAAAGACCCATGCATATAAATTCTAATTGAATTCAAAATTTCCCCCAAGCTAGAGAAAGAAAACAAAAATAAAATCAACAATTGCTAACAACTGTCGAAGAAAAAAATGGAGGCAATATCTAGCTGATTAAGTAATCACATATAAACTACCTAGTTGGCAAGGTAGCGTAGGATATGAGGGAGATTTAGCTGTTATGTCTAAGAAAGTCAAGCAATTATGTAGAGGCTCAATTGTCGCCTCCTCTATATATTTAGCTAAGTGATGATAAACGTCTAGCTAAATGAAGATGATTAACCACACAGCTGCTCCCTCGTTTTGTCGGTAGGTTATCGCATAAGAGGAATTCAGCTACTATTTCAAGGGATGTCAAGCATTGGCTTGGCTCCTCTATATATTTCAAGTAAAGAGGTTCACAAACAAGGATGCTCCTTCGTTAGTTTGGTAGGAAGAGATATGAGGGAAATTAGGCTGCTATGTCTAGCAAATCAAGCAATAATGTAAAGGCTCCTCATTTGCTCTATACATTTCATGTAAGGAGGGTCGAGGTATCTTGCTTGAATTGAAACCATTGTAGAATTTCCATAACAATAGAGTCCAAGGTAGAAAGTCTGATATTATAGACACGCGAAGATTATGTTTCTGTTAGCAAATATACAAGGCGGCCATTTGTAGAGTCGTTAAAACTTTGGATAGAATGCTTTACGATATTTCTTTCGGCCCTCTGCTCTCTGAATTCAAAATCCCACATTAGTCAACTCTGCCTTTCATCCTTTAGAGGTCGATAAAAAAAATGTACCATTCTAGTACTGGGGTAGATTCTTCCTCTATATCTCTTTCTCACTCTCTCATTCCTACTCCTCTAAAAGAAATCGACTGTGTTCAGACCTGGGGAGGAAAATGTCCAAGAATGTCACCAAGTGTTACGGGTATATACATATATTAAAAATGCAATCAATATACTTTAAAAGCGATGAGAAAATTATGAAATTTGAATGTATGTAAATGTAACTGCTTTGGTTAATAAAAAATAGAGGAACATGTTGGGCATATAAGCTACTAGAGACGGAAAGAGTGGATAGCATCATGTGTGAAACATGATTTTAACAGACCTGTTAACTCTCCCCGTCCTACGAGAAGATCTCCCACCCACTTTGAGGTGGGTGAGAGATGTATTCTTTTATGAAAATCAGTATAGCTTTCATTATGTATAATCTCCTCAATTTGCCTCATTTCTCCTCGTTTAGGGGCATTTCTTTTCATGGTACTTCCCGTTTAGGTTTTTAGAGGTTGGCCGGTCTGTTTTAAGCTAACATACATTCCAAATTTACAAACAATGTGACGCAAAAGCGGTGAATTGGCAGAAAAGTTACAACGTCAGATAGAATGCTTCGTGGCATTTCACCTCTCTGAGGTTTCTATACATATAATTTATAGCGTATTTCTACAACAGACATTTGAAAATGAAGTTTTCAACACACACTTCCTCCGTAAAAGGTCAGCTAATTAATATACATCCACCAATTATCTCAAGTAGCCCATCCATCAAACTTGGTATGCAGAATACTTGTGCCAAGCTACGTCAGTTTAAAACAAAAACTACTTCAATAATTAATTAAATATTCAAATTAGTTCATTATATACTGAAATCTGAAATATGCAAAGTAGCCAGAATATTGTTTTATATTTTTTTTCAAATTTGTATCCCTATTGCATTCCTCAATATGTGTGAATAATACATTTGTTAATCTGCCAAGATTAACCCATTATTTTGATAGAATTTACACGCAGTTAAGCCTCTGCGTCACTTCCCTGTTTGCACACAAAACTGACCAAAATTATAGATTTTTAAAAAATACTTTTGCGTAGGATGATATTCTCGAAGATGATGCACAATT
Organism: Eledone cirrhosa; assembly: GCA_964016885.1. NCBI lineage: Eukaryota > Metazoa > Mollusca > Cephalopoda > Octopoda > Eledonidae > Eledone > Eledone cirrhosa. Next base: position 32,121,067 of record OZ024753.1, read on the forward strand.
ACACAATTTATGAGTAGACAAAAGGAATAAATTCGTATCTACTTTTTTTTTTTATCACAAATCACGTCTTGATTTTATACCCTCAAACAAAAAAAAAGGCATCATTATATGTGCACCATGAGTAAGTGTGGATATCTGATGTATTGTAAATACGTTCATATACGTAATTATATTTCATAGCGTGTTTCAATTTATATAGAAGAAAATTCAAATCGTGCCAACCCCCAGAAGTTTTTTTTTAATATACATAATTTCGTTCCCAAATGAAATTTGTTGTCAAGAACCTTCAATTATTCCTTATAAAGAACTGAATGAATTATAGCATAATTATGCAAATAGGATAGAAACAGCGACGTGATAAATTAGTTAGAAATTCAATAATTGATCCAGTCTAATAAATTTCACACTTATCTATTTTGTGTATGTGTGTATGTCCGAACGAGTATCTTTCACCTCCAACTAGCTTCGCCTTCGCCTCTTGGTCCTGGTCGACAGGATGGATAGTACATTGCCCCGGAAGACGGCAATGTGCGGAACTCGCACCTGATGGCAGCCAATTCCGCTCTGATAGCAGTGAGCAGGGGTGTGTTCCGGGTGCCAAGAACGCCAGAAATTTCGAAAGAGGGCGGCCAATACTTCGACAGTTTTCCCTCTTCGGCCGTGAGGGAAGCAGAGCCTGGGCTTGTGGCAGGTCGCAACAGGTTACCACTGGAGAATGTCTCATTGAATATAGCATTCCAGATGAGGGACCTATCTCCCGGAACGGGAAGATTGTCATGCGGCGTGACCTTTTACCATCCCTTCGGTCCAGCGCCGCTGTCTTGCTTCATTATATCGTTGAGAGCAGCATGAGGTGACCAGCACTATAACATGACGTCACCGACGAAAGGAAAGTAGCCAGTGTCTCACCATGTCTCAACACAGCCGATTTCTTACTGAGAAAGAAAATGTAAAGAAAAAAAAAGAAAAAGGAGAGAGGGAGGGAGAGAGAGAGAGAGAGAGAGAGAGAGAGAGAGAGAGAGAGAGAGAAGGAGCAAGAGAGAAAGAGAGAGAGAGAGAAAAGGAGCGAGAGAGAAAAGGAGCAAGAGAGAAAAGGAGCAAGAGAGAAAGAGAGAGAGAGAGAGAGAGAAAAGGAGCAAGAGAGAAAGAGAGAGAGAGAGAGAAAGAATCTCCCTTCGTACAGAACAGGTACTTATTTTATCAACTCAAAATGGATGAAAGGCAATATTGAGCTTGGAGGGGTTTGAACTGAGAGCGCACAGAGCCGAAACAAAAACCGCAAAATATTCTATCCAACGTTCTAACGGCTCTGACAATACCCTGCTCTCAAATCTATTTATATAAAGCTGTGGTTGTCTGTCTGTCTATCGATTTTTGGCACACATCTCCTCTTAGAATCTCTGATGGAATTGCACCGAAATTGCTATACTTGTACATTGAGCCCTAGCGAAGACATCGGAAAAAGAATATTTCAAATTGACCCACCCTATGTGACGAAATCGAATCTAATGTATCGATTTTTGAGCGTAAATGACGAGTTATTTCCCTTTGTTCTGTTTACATTTTCTGCGTGCAAAAATAAAAAAAAATTACGCTGGCTTTCTCAGCGTTTAAAATGACATTAACACAATACACGAACAGTTGTCGAGCCAGCAAAATTTTGACCTGCAAAATTCATCAGTTCGAACACTAAGCTTCCGTTTTGCTTCATTTCCATTTAAAAGCCTTTTAAAACAATATTTTTACTTGAAAACAAGTCTATTTAAAGACTACGTAAAACAAGCAAATATTTCGTAAAAAAAAAAGCAAAAATTATATAAGTTTATTTAAAATATATGTATCTGTAAATTTCGTTAGGCGTGCAGACAGACAGTCGTGCAGAAAGACTTTAAGCCAAAAAAGAAACTTAACATTGTAACTTTAACACAGCTACTGAGCTACCCCGAGCAACGCCGGGCTTTACTGCTAGTAATAAATAAATCAATAAGATAACATACGAGACTGAAATACTTACTGAGAACAATAGGATCTATAACATTCCTGGAAGGTGGTGACCTTGCTTCAAATCAGTAGAATGTGTAAATTAATAAAAGAACAATTCCCTTAATAACTTATAGGGCATATGCTATTTATATGCTTAGATTTTGATTTTCGTACAAAAAAAACGAAGGCAACGTAATTTATACAGAATAATTCTTAGAATTGTAAGGGGTCAATTCCTTTCTCGGGTCATCGTATAGTGTTTCTGAATTTTACAAATTAATTAATGCTTAACCTTTAGCGATAGGGACAATCAGTTTGATAAATATATATATAATCTGATTAACTTTATGGACGATAACAGGGCAACTTCCAAGAAGAGAAGCTGAGAAGCTATTGGTGCCAAACTTGCGTCCAGAAATACATAATTTATAGTTAATGTTCCAGCGGTAATTTTCACAGAATTTACCCATAATTAATATTACTATTATAAATTAAATATAACCATATTCCACAGACTCACTGTCTTTCGGTCAGTCCCCAATGCTAGATTTCGCTTCCAAAATTAAAGTAAACAGCTCAAAGGTAATTGTAAATAAATTTCTATGTTTAGCAAAGCTAAAAACGATAATAGTTTATGGAAACACAAAGTAAGATAAAAGAAAATAAGAACTTTAGCGTATAAAACTATCAATGTTATGCTTGGTAAATATCGATTTACTGTTAATCTATCATAAAATCTATACTTTTTCTTATCTTTCTTAGTTTTACACACACACATAGACAATATTATATATATATATATATATATACACACATACATACACACATACATACAGGTGAAAGCACATGGCTTAGTGGTTAGATAGTTGGATTCATAATCGTGAGGCTGTGAGTTCAATTTTAGGACGAGGGGATGTGTTGTGTCCTTTATTTCACGTTGCTCCGGTTTCACTCAAGAAATGAGTTGTGACGGCACTGATGCCTTTCCCTTGGATGATATCGAAGGAAAGAAGAGACAAAAACACCTTGCCTTATACAAACGGAGATCGAAGGCTGTTCGTCCTTAAGGAACCAAGGGAGATAATTCTCACTGCGAAATATTTATAAATGTATATGTGTTTCTTAGTGTGCAAGTTATTCTGCAAGCACACAAACATTTATATAGTCATATCAAATATTTATATATATAATTATAGATAACATGATATTGGGAATACGTTCCTGTCTAAGTATGTATCCAGGTATGTCATATTTTGATATATACATCAGACTACAGTAACATAATGGAGACGGACATTTTCTGTAGAATATACCCCTAGAGATAGCTAACTGTCATATGAGTGAAGAACATAATCTCTTATAAGCTATCAGATAGATTTCAAACCCAATCTACCCGAGAAGATATCATATCAGAGTAAATATATTTATTTCTCTTTTTCCAAAAGCACAACGGTTTCACTGTTTATAATGATAATCTTCGTTTGTTAGATCTAATCACACCATTCTGCTTGTTGTTACCTTTTCAACAGGCGATACTGGCACCAGAATTGAACTTCGGTATTGGTTTAGTATTAGCTTCAGTACTAGCTTTAATCATTAGATTGCGGCCATGATGAGGCACAGCCATAAAGGAAGTTTCGTTGGTCATATTTACTCCACTACTCATTTCATGTTTGGTATATATTTTATCCAAATCTTTTTTGTCTAAGCACTAGGTTACAAGTCATAAACAAGCAGTAAACGTAAAGACGGCCATGGAAACCTGAACACACATATATATATATTGGCCAGCGTTAAGAAAGAATGAGTATAACTTTTATTGCGGGACATGCGGGAATGGAAGTGGACGCAACATAAATAATTGTTTCTACGTTGGGCACAAGGACAGCAATTACCCAGTGCATTACTGGTACTTTATTTTATCGACCCCGTGAGGATGAAAGGCAAAGTTAACCTTGGCGGGATTTGAACTCGGAATGGCAAGGGCCGTAACTCTATACGTCATATATAATGATAGGAGGCAGTAAGGATGCTTAAGGAGTACTTGATTGGGGCTTGAACAAATTCAGCATGCTTTAAAGAACAAATATTATTTTAGTAAATTTAGACGAGCCACCGCATACGGGAACCAATGGCTGGGGTGTGTCAGTTAGTGACTTTAAAGTGATAAGCTGAGTGGGTCATCTTTTTGGATGCATCAGCCACTCCACTACGTGAGGCTTCATCTGCAGGCGTGATGCTCTTGTTTAGATTCGGAAGACAGAAACGGCAGCCCGGGGACCAGAGGCCTCAATGTGGACTCTGACATTAAAAGAAACCACGCAGTCAATGTCTGTTGTTTGGAAACTGCAGTAATTCTTTACTATCAGCTGTTAAAAAAAAATTTGATGACATATCACACAGCTTTAGTATGTTGCACTGTACACTGCTGATAAATAATGTAGTAGTAGTAGTAGTAGTCGGAGGTATGTTTGTCTCGAAGATTCAATATATCGTCACAGAGAAATCTGCTTTGTTACACATTAAATACAAATAGCTGCAGGAGTGAATATTCTTGTGTAAACCAAGTTCTTCGATATTTAAATAAGTATATTCGATTGCGAGGCAAACAAAAATCACGCCATTATTATTAGAAGCAAGCTGCTTGGTGTACGGACATTTTTCCTACTCTTCCATAAAAATGAATAATTGATTTTCAGGAAGAGCGAGGAGGGAAATATAAACAATAGAAGAGATGCTGAAAAGAAAAAGAAAATTTCTAAAAGCAGCACCACTGATTCGATGCGTACAACAGTTGGCGATAAATACTGCTACATTTACTACTAATCATGCATAGCTTAATTGTCAAGCAACTTCTTTACGCAGCTCCCATTAAAAAGGCAAAAAAAAAAAATAAATAGCTACAAAAAAGAAAATCTAAGTTTGGCATTATATACATATGTTTGGGTCAGTGATTTTCTTTAGATAAGTACACTTGATTTAGTTTCGAAATACAGAAGAGGTTTGAGTAGATTAGGTTAGCTGAAAACCTATAAACATGACGCGAATCTTAAATGTATTGTGCACTTGTAGAATCACCTGAGAGAAGTCGCAATGTGGACGGATTCAAACATTGAAAAGCATAAAACAAAATGTCTTATCTAGTGAATGTTTATGTTTAGATGCATTGATTTAAAGTGAGCTTTCGTGGACACAAGCATCACTGTGCAGTTAAAAAAAAAACGCTTCGAAAGTACGAGAGATCGAATTCGTTTCGCAAATTTCAAATATGGATTAATTAAACCTTGTGAGAGGAATTTGAAGATGGTAACTGTATGAGCAAACTTGAGGGACATGAAATAAAGTGTCTTGTACAAGGATACAACGCATCACTCGATACAGGAATCAAATACACAATCTCACGATTGCAAGCCCAACGTTCTAACTATCAAACCACGCGCCTTCACTGACACAATGATTTCTTAAAAACTGTCCTGTGTGTCACTTGTATTTTCTCAATATTTCTCTAAGGTTTTAACTGTTATATAATGAAGCCGGTTTGATTATATATTCACTCGATACAGGCCAGTGGGGGTGTTTTTCACTGAATTAAACATTAACACAGAAATTCTCTGACACTCCACAAATAAATGTCACGTGTCGGTTTTGACGATGAGTTTCAGTTATATAGGATTATTAATAGTTTTTAATTCAGATACAACCATAATATTTTAGGAGGAAAGGCGAGGAAAAAGTCAATTTATATCGACCCCCAGTACTTCATTGGTACTTTATTTTATCGGCCCTGGAAGGATGAAAGGAAAAGTTGACCAACGTTGTAACTAAATGATTCAAGCATTAGCTCCGGACCTCTAATGATTCTGACACCACTAGTGATATTTTATTACAAGCTTCATTTCCATAAAACATTAGCACTTATTAATACCTATTTCAAATGGGAACGGAAATTATCACATCTATTTATTTACCCGAAATTTGCATCGTATTCTATGCAATTTTCTAAACGATGTAGCAACAATTGCTGCTGATTTCGCTTGGAATTCAGGTTTCAAAGGAAGCAGGCGTTTTTATAATCGAATGAATAAGCATAGGAGTTGTTATTTTCTTTATTTGATAGATTGTTTGTTTTGTTTGTATTAGAGGAGGATAAAAGTTAAATGTTGACACTAAAAGGATAGCAATAAAGAATCTCGACAAAACTAAACACTATAAATATCTTTATATTATTCAAATATTTTTAGAACTCGTGAAAGTACATAAAATGTTGTAAAAAGCATTATACAAACATTTCTACACTAATTAAATTTCAATAAATATTATAGCTCCTATCATCTAAAGAATACTTCAAAATTTCTCGTACTTTGAGGACTTAGAAATGTGTTATATATACCATCCCAACATTCGCTGACATCAACATCTTCAAATAACATGAAAATCATGTTAGAAATTTTTGCATAATTCAAGAGGGAGAGAATTACGCTTCACGGGGTATCCATTCTTGCATAATATTTTAATCGATCTAAATTTCATTCAGCGTTTTAAGAGTTATTAATGTCGAAACTGTTTCAAGATTTTCAGCGACAACAAGTATTATTCAGAACAAGAGTAGTAGAATTGACAGCATCTGTAGATAGTTGGACAAAATGTTTTGCGGCATTTAGCTACTGACCTTTAAGTTCTTCCAAGGTCGACACGGTAAAGTAGCAGGCAAGTA
>OZ024753.1:32137763-32152763 GCA_964016885.1 Eledone cirrhosa
GGTATGCCTTCATCAGACAAAATACAATATATACCAGTTTTATAAATAAATATTGACATACCCTTTCAAAATGCAACCGTTACTTTTGGAAGACAACAGGGATCAATATTTATTTATAAAACTGGTATATATTGTATTTTGTCTGATGAAAGCATACCATAATTTAACATGGTATCCTTGAAATATGTATAATAAAATAGATATGGTTTTATAAATATAGTTTCCATTTGTTAATATCGTATATTTACTCCAAATACTTGTCGAGTGCTTTATATCAGTTATAAAAATATTTGCTTGTTGTATCCCAACAATTTAAATAGAACTTTTGCATATATATATATATATATATATATATATTAATAAGAGGAATTCCAACTTTGTCTGATTTACTCGTTTTATTTACAATCCTTTAAAATATATAATGGTATTATAATGAAATAGTATGATAGAATATTAAATTCTAAGTGTTAATTGAACAAGTACTTTCATGCTTTCGCAATCTTCAGGTTCATAATATGTGGTGACAGTCGAGTTTGCAATTTTCAACTGTGGAAAATTGCAAACTCGACTGTCACCACATATTATGAACCTGAAGATTGCGAAAGCATGAAAGTACTTGTTCAATTAACACTTAGAATTTAATATTCTATCATACTATTTCATTATAATACCATTATATATTTTAAAGGATTGTAAATAAAACGAGTAAATCAGACAAAGTTGGAATTCCTCTTATTAATATAATCTTCTATACACAATCATACACACCCGTGTATATTTACCTATTATATCTATATCTATCTATCTATCTATATATATATATATATATATATTAATGTATTATGAGTAATGTTACGTTACTGTTGGTTTACCAGTCTGAGTAGTCAATGCTGATATATGGATCTGTTATCGGTATCAATAAGAATCAGGGTGTTAGTAATAAGGAACAGGAACAAAGTATCAATATAACATCAATATATTTACTCACACGCGGGACGCGTTTCGCAATCCACCGACTCAAGGTACGATCGGTACAGATCGGGCCCGACTCTGGACTCGATAGCTGACCAGACTTGTGGAAGAACATCAAAGCTAGATCTGCCTGTGGAATACTGAATCACTTCACTCGCATATTCAGTGAAAACGTAGTAGTTGATCTCACGACTGGATATACATACAAATGCATACAAACATATAATACACATACACACTCATATGTATGTGTGCATATATATATATATATATATATACACACACACACAGAGTGGCTCCAAGTCACACGGGGGTCGCATGGCCGCTATTTGAAAGATGTAATTTGTCATAAGTAATGTAGAGGTGTAACAAGGTTCGACGAGTGCAAAATAATTTCCATTATATCCTTTAAGTTGTATCAAAATTCCATACATCAATCCGTACAATTCAGGAAGTTAACAAAAGCTAAAACCCCTGTGTAACTATTGGACCACTCTGTATATATATATATATATATATATATATATATATATATATATATATATATACACACACACACACACACAGCTATCATGATCATCATTATTTTACATCATCTCTCCATGAAGAATGAGGGAGAGCTTGTGTATTAATTTGTATTTATCTATTGATTAAAAATAACTGAAACACTTACCCTCTTTATGTCAAGTTTCAATTGTCTATTAATTGTGATATTGGTTTTGTTGATTCTTTTCAAAGCCACAATTGATCCCTGAAATATTAATAATAACAAAGAAAGCAGCATTAATAACATTAATATATTACAGTTAATCATTTTATTATGATGCTATATGGCATTTATACAAGATTCAGTTTTCATAACATTTTAAGTATTCACTGTATCACCCAAACAAATAAGGAAGCAAGCGTGCTTTTTGAACAGTGAGAAATCTTAATGTTTATAGAAATAGCAATGGTTGTCTTCAATCACAATTTTCTTAAGGAAATGTTACTGAATATTTTATTGACGCATATCGAAGGAAAACTGCTCTAACGGAACTCATTCGTTTCCCATTACGTCATATCCGGCTGATTGGCAGGTGTTCTGAGGGATCGTTTACTTGTTTGCTAGATTTACTAAAAATAGCAGACAAAATATTTATTAAATATTACAGCTTACAATCTTAGAAAAAAAGCCAAAATAAGGTGGCGTTGAACAATATAATTCTAGGTACACTATGCCTAAAAAGGTGAGATGTTTATATCTGGAAATCCTTTGATTATAGAATTGCATAACTAGGTTTCATCTGCGACGAAACAACAACAGTAACTTCATACTATAATGGCATAAACTTTTCCTAGTTAGATATACTAACCGCTTTCATTACTAGCGAAATGACCTGAAAGCTTGCAACAGAATATACTCCGAATAAAGCAACCAAGGGACAAACGATGTTATTAAACCTGGCCGCGGATTAAGTCTACCATCGAAGTAAACCAGAAATTAGAACACCAAGAGCAAAAATGAAAACACCCTATAAACCATCTCACCCTATGCTCTAACTATTCGGCCAATTCATAGTCGTGGACAAGAGTTTTATTTTATCGATTAAGAAAGTATAAAATATAAGTAGACTATGCCATTGCAAGATTTGAACTCAGAACGCAGAGAGCCGAAACAGACCCCACGAGATGTTTTGTCGTACAATTTAACAACTCTGACAATTCTCTGCTGCCAGCCAATTCAGCGTCGTTCTTTTTATCCTAATTTCAGCAAAAATCTATTAGCAACTGAACTTCAGGGGCAGAAATGAAAAAAAAAAGTAAAACAGTTATATATAATCATTTTGCAGAGAAATAAAACTAGAGATATGCAATTCATCTTGCATATTAGACGCTCTGAAATTCTTCGACTCCACTCCAAACGAAAGCCTGGCTGAATTCACAATGCATTTGTTTATGGCTTCTTCCCATTATCATTTGCAAGTGAATAATGATGGCCTCCAATATGTGGAAATAGAATTGCAATTAGAAGCAGGCCTGAAAATGAGTTTCAAGTAGCTTTCTCTAGCAGTAAGATGTCAAGCAACGGCAAAAGTACACGAAATTGACTGAAATTGCTGTCTCGGAAAAAGAGACCAAACACTTGTCATGAATAAATGATAGTGATAGGAAACATAAATCTAATTTCTTCCTGATGTCAAAATGTTAGGGAAATATACGGTTATTGTTGGTGTAAAACATTCCATTGGCAGATGATAATGAAAGGTAGGAAACGTAAAGAACAGAGGAATATATATTTGTTTAATTATTTTCTCAGCAAGAAGTAAGAAGTATATTAAATGGCAGGCAATTTGTAGTTAGGTTAATAACGAGAATAATACATGTCGTCATACAAACGTGGTATGGCATAGATTTGTAAATAGTTCATTGATCGTCGATATAGTTAATAAACTATTCAAAATGAAAGTAGAGTATCGAAGACCAATAAATCGATATGTTATATAGAAATATATTAGTGAAGAAATGTGCAACTGAATAATGGATGGTGTTGATGAGTGAGGCAATGATAAGAGAAAATGAAAAAAAAAAGCCTGGAGACAGAGGAATCGATGTGAAATATGTAAACATATTTCTTCTCATTGTGAAGCAACCTCGAACGACTGATGAAATACAATGGAATAACACACACTCGGTCTAATTCTACTTTCTGGATCTCAGTAAATATGACCGTACAGTTCAAATCCCTTCGAGGTTAACTTTGCCTTTCATCCTTATATATACTTAAAATAATTGTTTCTACTTTTGGCACAAGGCCAGCAATTATCCAGTGTATTACTGGTACTTTATTTTATCGACCCCGTAAGGATGAAAGGTAAAGTTAACCTTGGCGGGATTTGAAATCAGACCATAAAGGGCCGTAACTCTTTGCTGCAAAGTATGGCGTCCGACTCTCTACTGATACTGCCAATCCACCGCCCTAAAATAATATTATGTAGTAAGATATATAATGTATCAATATGAAAATTAGTTTTTAGTTTCTTTTAATTGATTTGATCAAAAGAAACGGTGTGTGCTCATGTAATCTCGGTCCCTCTTAGTCTGATCAGATGTATTCAATAATGAAATAATAGGAGGAGAAATATCATCGTATTGGTCCTATTTATAACATCTCGTAGGTTTAAAGTAACTTTCATCTTCCGTCTAATATCTGATATTTCTCAAAACGTCTCTGAAATTAAACTAATGCCATCAATATAATAATTACTTAGCAATGTCGCAGCTTTTGAAATTTATTGAGATGTCTATCTAGATAGACGGCTAGACGACAGTTGAAATAGAAATACGGGCAGAAAGTCTGCAAGTTACATAACTCGATAAATACGTGAAATATAAATAGATAAAAAGGGGAAGAAAATAATGATTATAAATCCGCAGAAAACTAATATATTTAAATGGCATCATTGAAAGATGAATCGAAATACTGTTATAGATTCATTCTGGAGATATATTTAATGGTAAGCTAGGTACAAGGACGGATAATGATACAACTAGTGATATATATATATATATATATAATATAATAAAATAACAGGAGGCTGGACTTGTGTAAATCCTTGAAAGGTTTATTATACTATGATCATTTCAATGACCGGGTTCCGGTGATATTGAACTGCTTTACGTTGAGTTCTCTCCATATTATTACATTAAGATTGACCAAACGGAATTGACCAGCTCTATCCAGTGGTGAACCTTCAAACCTGTATATATATGTATATATATATATATATATATATATATATATATAAAATAAAGTTAAATAAAAGTCAAATGATTAAAATTTAGTTTCGTTTATTACTGCTATATATATTTCAGTGACAGCCATCTTTGGCTGTGACCTCTTCAGGCAGTTTGAATTAGTATGGTATAGACAAGTACATATGTTATTTAGGTGTATGATATTGTCAATACTCTGATATGCCCAGTTCCTTGTTGGGTTGTTAATTCACTGGGGAACTGGATAACAACACTTAGAATGAGGAATGTTCTAATAACTGACCAATGAGAGGAGAAGGGGACCTGTGACACGAAAATTCGTTTGTTTGAATTCATATGACTCCAGTTCCCCAGTGAATTAACAACCCAACAAGGAACTGGGCATATCAGAGTATTGACAATATCATACACCTAAATAACATATGTACTTGTCTATACCATACTAATTCAAACTGCCTGAAGAGGTCACAGCCAAAGATGGCTGTCACTGAAATATATATAGCAGTAATAAACGAAGCTAAATTTTAATCATTTGACTTTTATTTAACTTTATTTTACACTACTCCGGAGTAACCAAACCAACCTGCGCACTTCGTCGAGTGCTCCAGCCTGCATACTGAGGTGTTGGTATACAACCAACATAAACTCAAAATCTCTCTCTCTCTATATATATATATATACATACATACATAAGGGTGAAAGCAGCGATCCTTTCCTTAAACTTTAATCTGTTATTTTAATATATATATATATAATATACTATAATATAATACTGGGGTCGTATATTGAATCATATACATAATACCCTAAGTATCGATTACTCTGGCTCGTTATGGTCCACCTGGTATCATACCACACTTTCTGTGTGTGTGTGTGTGTGTGTGTGTGTGTGTGTGTGTGTGTGTGTGTGTGTGTGTATATATATATATATATATATATATATATATATATATATATATATATATATATATACACATGCATACGCTAATTATGAGTGAGTATATATATATGTGTTTAACGTATGTGTGTGTACATAGAAGCCTCAGAAATCTGTCAGAATAGTTTGTATACAATACATATCCCATGAGTAAATCATACGAAGGTTGCTTTATCTCAGCCCTTCCATTTGCTAATGTGATACACAGTTTATGTTAGAGGTGACATCAATGACTTTGTTTCACATAGAACGAAAGCCAACACTTCAATCATATCTCTATGACGTTTCCTGTCTTACTACCCACACTCAGCCAACCTCCCTCACACAATATCAATAACTCAACTTGGCGTTCGCATTCTGGAGATCTGGACTTCTGACAACTAAATCTTTTTTGGCAACATCAGGAATGCATACGCCATAAATCTACACACACCAACACACACAATTATATAGACACCTTCAATATATATATATATATACACACTCACACACACACACATACTTATATGTATGTATATGTATGTATATGTACACACACTCACACACACACACACACACACACACATACATTCATTCATTCATATGTGTAAATCGAAACACTTGCTTGAGAGCATGTGGGATATCTTCTCCGAAGACCTTCAACTGTCCAGCTCTCCCGAGAGCTTCTTACCACTATACATATATACACACATACACACATATATGTGCGCGTGTGCGTGTGTGTGTGCGTGTGCGTATTTGTGTTTGTGTGTGCTATACTTTTTCGGTCCTGCCAATGGAACATCTAGTTCGATTAATTAACATGGAAGTGACTGGGTATTCTACAGACATGCGAATTACAAATGTAAGTTTGAAGGAGATTCAAAGATAGGACTACCGCTTTGAATCACAGTTTCAACTCACTTTTTCCCAGCTTAGTGGACTGGATCAACGTTCAATGCTACAGATAAGTTCTAAACCTTTCATACAGAATTCTTTGAACACAAATGTTAAACCAAGAAAAAAGAAGAAAAAAAGACGATAGTGACGGTGAAGGGTGTGGTTAAATTTTCAAAATGTTCTACAATGCGTCCTCTCTCAACGGCGATATCTGTCTTCTCCATCTCCACCTATTTGCTTATCCCTATATATCTGCATATGTAAGGTAATCCTACTGGTTCACGAAAAACAAAAAACACTGAACCTTATAAGATAGTCGAATGGTTGCCACAACAGACAGCATACAATTCACCCTGTAAGGTGGGAGTACATATGAACGAAACAAAAAAACATCCAGTCAACACTGCAATGTGGCGATGGAGATGCCATGAAAAAACAAATCCTATTACACATTGTAGTAGATACTGCTAGGAAGGGCCTCAAGCCGTAGAAATCCAATCCCAATCGGTTAGCAATGAGAAAGACTTGCTCACCTGACCTGCCTAGTCTCATAACGTGACAGCCTGTCTAACCCATGCACATATGGAAAATAGACGTTAAATGGTGATGATAATTAATATATTCAATAAACATAGCTCTATTAAAGTTAAGTAAAGCAACCGAATATTCCTTATTCCTTCCGTAAAAGAATTGGTTATGTACTGGCAATAAATATTATTGTTTAGTTAAGACTTTCATTAAGTCTAATTTTGCAAAGCATTAGTCTAAATGAGGGAGAGGTTACTTTGTAGGATGTATAATTAGAATATTCACAGGCATTTTCATAAATCTGTAATTTTCATCTCATTGGTTTAATTTAATATTCGTTTGAAGAAGAGAACAAAACCGAAAAACACCGATTGAATTCATAGGCAAAAATCATCATAAAATCTTTTTCATATTTTTACTGGAGAAATCTTTGTGGATTTCTTTGATTTTATAATTAGATACAAAATTAATAGCATTTTGTAAAAAAAAAAAAAAAAGATGGTGAATTGTAAATAACCTCTTAGCCAGAATAAGAAAAATAAATAAAAAATAATAATAAGACAGCCGTCCCCAGATATTTAGGTTGAAAACACGCAATGAGTTCTAATTGCGTGGTATAATTATAATCTCATTTGATCTGAGAGGCCGACATGAAGTCTAGATAGTATCAGTATAACTAAAGATACCAGCCGACCATCACTCACGGTAAATAATCGTCAAATATAATGTTTGAAGTTTAGACGGCTATATCTGGACAGTAAAACAAATGTATGAGGATAAATATAATTTAATTGATTTTCGTTCTGTGAAAAATTTCACTTTTTGTAATTTTTCAAGATTTTGAATTTTCTACGAGAAGCGTAGATACTAACAACTCAGCTCTTTTGAAATGAAGTCGTCTAGCAACAGTATATATATATATCTAAGAATAGAATAGAATTATTATAAATGCCATAAACCCTTCTTGGAAGAGCTATTCTGCCAGAGAATGGGGTGCAAGTGGCAGATAGTGATACGGCCCTCAAATATAATGAAAAGTTGTGATATTAGTGGTCTCCTGACGAACGAACAAGTAACCACGGACCCAAATGTGGAAAGCTCTTACAGGAGATGGAGCAATGGGGAACTCTTAGCTCCCAAGAAACCTCTCAAAAGCCAGCGATGTAATTAGGATGAGGAGAGTAAAGGCTGACTTTAAAAAAGTCTAGTCTTTTCGGGCCTGAGAAAGTATCAATTTGGTGACTGGTTCGAATAAAACCACAACAAACTGCATTCTGGTCAGATTTAAATAAAACATCATACCACATCATCTTGGCGCGGGGTAACAAGGGCTGCGTTCAGTCATTAGGTAGGAGTCAGTTTCAAAAATATATTGCAGTCCAGAAACTCGTCAGGGGGTTCTTTATGAAGAAATGTGCATCCTCATGATATGGAAGGAATACTTTCCTCATCTCCTACGTCCAATTATCACATACACAAATACTATATCTTAACACCACTCCTTTCCATTCTCTATGAAGCATCGGGGAACTTATCACTTCTATAGCAATTTTGATTAATAAAGGTAACGTCGGAACCCTAGCACACCATATTCCTCTCCTTTCTAAACATGAACCAGATATCACTCGAAAAATTTCGAAATGAATGACGCCCATTCCAAATGTTGTCAGTCGATGTTAGCTGGGCCTCAAACGTGTGCAAGGCTGAGTTGTCACACCCTGTAGTGATGACTAAAGTCAATACTTACTAACGCCCTACACGTTACCTTTAAATAGCATATACCCCAGACCATTATACAAGCAATGGATATTTAACAGTATGGCCTCAGCATGGCTGGAACATGTAAAAGAGTAAATATATATATATATATATATAAGTATGTATACGTACATACATATATGTATACAGACGTATAGTAGTATGTATATATATATACATATATACCTACATATATGTATACAGACGTATACCTATAGTAGTATGTATATATATATACATATATGCACACATATATATATGTACGTATGGATTTACCGAACATTTATTATAATGCTCGGTGTGTTTGTAAACAAACATCCCGAATTAAGCCTTATATTTAAGTAACAGCCATACTAAGAGTGAGAAATGAAATGTCGTTTCATTTTTTCCGTTTATATATATATATATATATATATATATATATATATATATAGTATCTCTTTCTCATTTCCTCTCTCTCACTTTCCATCTCTCTCTAGTAGAAATCTGCTGTACTCAGGCTGGAGAGGGATGGGCTCTGTCAGGCTTAAAATACCCAAGAAACTCCTTATGTCAATACAGCGCCCCTACGGCTATCAGGAGTTACAGGACCATACATATATATATATATATGATATAGGAATTATAAGCAAATTTAATAAACAGTGAATCTGTTGATTCCATATAGAGGACAAGTTGAACCAATCAAATGACAAATGCTCGTCCTCTATATGGAATCAACAGATTTGGGAATCGAGAGTAGAAATATAAAGTTGAACCAATCAAATGACAAATGCTCGTCCTCTATATGGAATCAACAAATTTGGGAATCGAGAGTAGAAATATAAAGTTGAAACAATCAAATGACAAATGCTCGTCCTCTATATGGAATCAACAGATTTGGGAATCGAGAGTAGAAATATAAAGTTGAACCAATCAAATGACAAATGCTCGTGCTCTATATGGAATCAACAGATTTGGGAATCGCGAGTAGAAATATAAAGTTGAACCAATCAAATGACAAATGCTCTATATTTCTACTCGCGATTCCCAAACCTAATAACGTTGCAGTGGTTATTTCTGAGGAAATGGAATTCACATCTCAGTTTCAATTACAAATGTGATTATTTCATTTAGGTGATCGATAATCTTACATAACACATAAATATTACAACACCTAACGTATCATCTATGCAATTTGAACTTCTCTGATCTGTTTATGACATCCATAATTCATTTGGAGGAATCTGTGATGGTTTTACTGATAAATACCCCCTACACACACATGAGTATAAATGTTTTATATATATATATATATATATATATTACACGTATATACGCATATATATGTACATGCATAGACATACGCATATATAAATATAGATGTATAGACATACACATATATATATACATGCATAGACATACGTATATATATATATATATATATATACATGCATACACTTACGTATATATACATGCATACACATACGTATATATACATGCATACACATACGTATATATACATGCATACACATTCGTATATATACATGCATACACATACGTATATATATATATACATGCATACACTTATATACATATATATACATGCATATACCTACGCATATTTATATATACATGCTTATACCTACGCATATATATGCATATACATACGCATATATATATGCATACACTTACGTATATATATATACATGCATACACTAACATATACATATATATATACATGCATACACTTACGTATATATATACATGCATACACATACGTATATATATACATGCATACACATACGTATATATATATATACATACATGCATACACTTACGTATATACATGCTTACACACATATAAATATACATGCATATACATATAAATATACATGCATATACATACGTATATATATATATAGATGCATATACATACGCATATATATATATACATGCATATACATACGCATATATATGCATGCATATACCTACGCATATATACACATGCATATATATATACATGCATACCTACGCATATATATATACATGCATACCTACGCATATATATACATACGCATATATATACATGCATATACATACGTATATATATATATATATATATATATATATATATATTCATTAGTACCATTTACACGTTCCTTTTTTCTATTTCCTTCCTTGTTTTCAATGCCATTGACATAGTCACATTACGCTGCTATTATATACACAAGTACTAAACATCATTATTGCAAGGTTGAACTAAATCAATTTCACAAATGAGTTTATCTACTTCACAGTAACATTATTATATTTACATTATCAAATTTAAGATAGCGTATTCTGTTATAGTAAAGCACCTTCTGAGACATTGCATTCTTTTGAGTCTAAAGGTAACCAAACTATGAACCCAATCACACGCATATCGGCGAGGAACACACACACACATACACATTTATATATATGTATGTACGTTCCTCACCGATATGCGTGTGTTTGGCTTTATATATTCAGGGTGTCCCCAAAAAATGTATACACGCTTCAACAGCATTCTAATAAATATTGCCTGTACAGGTAATCAAAGTATGTTACATTTTTGGGGGACAGCCTGTATATACATATATGTTCCTCAAAAGAAATGCATTGAAACATGTGTTTTACTATAGCGTAATACGACCTATCTTAAATCTACTAAAAATGTGAATAAGTATGAAACCGTAAAGATTCTAAACTTTATTCCCAAAGTAATTTATAGGCAACTCTTGCACACTTATATCGTATACAAACTGATAATCACTCTCTGCTCGCTTCTAACTAGTATATATATATATATATATATATCGATTTATATCGACTATATATTACCGATTGTGATAGGTAGGCAGGTATAAAATGCCTTAAAATCATCGACATTGTGGTCCTTGCAACAAGAGGATTGGAATTACCACAAGGTTATCTTGCAAAGACAATAGAAACGCAAGCATTGTTTAGTATAGTTAGGTTAAATGTTCAAAATACTGCAGATTTACAAGCATGTCATTATTATATTTCTCTGTGATAAGTAAGGTAATTTTAGCTCAGCCCGTAAATATATAGTAGAATAATAGATTAAAAGTGACCCTAAGTGTTTTTACTGGTACATATTTTATCAACGCCAGAGATGTGAAGGGCCGAATGCAACTGCAGTAACGGTTTTAAAACTTAGCATGTAGATTAGAAACAAAAGACTGTAAATGTCTTAGTCTGGTGTTCTATTTTGACTGCACCACACTTGATCATTTTATGAATATCACATTAGTGGGTGGGAAATAATATTGAATCAGCAAACACAAAACATAATTCATAGACATTACAGCCGCTGTTTAGATGTAGCATTTTTCACTGCAGCAGAGAGCAGCCTAAAAGAAATAATTTAATCCTGTGACACTGACATTCTGAAAAGACAATCGTCTTTGACTTTGACTAATAGTTCTTGCAAGAATGAATGGACAATGAAGAAAATAACAAAAAAAAAAAAGAAGAAAAAAAAAGGAACTAACAAACAACAACGATATTTCTAATAAATGGATCCCAGAGGTGTTCTTTTATCATTGATTTCGGTTTTGCTGAATCGTACATTATGTTTTGAAACTAGTATTTCACTTTGATGCACCAAAAGCAGATTAAAAGGTTTTAATTTAATTCTTTTTTCTTTTATATATTTTCTCCTATTTTATGTATTTTTGAGATTTTGTTTTCAAGAATGAGGAAATCCTATTCACAAGTCAGGAAAAGAAGATAATTATCATTAAAAAAAATATCTTTTAAGGATATAGAATTTTCAAAATGATGGTTTGGATGGCAGAAATAGAAATTGAAATATAAAAATGAGTAATACTTCAGTGTACTTAACAGATAATATCTTTTATTGATTTTTGGCAGAAACAAAGAAGAAATATACAAAACAGTAATCGAATATTTCCTATCTTTTGTTTTATGTCGGAAAGACTCAGGCAGGCATGAATAACCTTGTAAAATGTTGCACGTATAATATATGTTTGCGTATAAAAAATATATATGAACATATATATATATATATATCTTCACACATTTATATTTGCCCCCGCACACATACATGCACACATATGCACACATAATGCACACGTTAATGCAAAAACATTTGAGATAAAGGTGCTGAATACAAAGTGGAAAATAATTTATACATACATAGACGCATATTTATGCATATATATATACATACATATATATAATTATATATATATATATATATATATATATATATATATATATGCTTAAATATGTTTGATCCTCAGAATAAAAAACAAACAGAGACAAGTAAAACAATTCACAAAGACTATAACTAAATCAATAAAGTATGATGAATTTATCATAACTAAATATGTTGAGTACTTTCTGAAGTTTCGTCTTGCGACTTTTCAAAGTGAAGATTATTTTGAAAACTCGCACGACGAAAGAACAGTTTCCTCTTTGCCCATTTAATCCCGGGAGAGCCCTGATAGCAGAGTCCTCAGACACGCCTTACATTAGAAGCAACCGTCTCCAAACGATCGGTTTGGATCCGCATGCGAAACAAATCGAGCTTATGTATGTTATCCATACACCTTGCTCTTTGTCTGTCTCTGGGTGTCTAGCGGGTTAGCTTTACTCGTAAAATCTGTCAGACATTCTAACTACACGTCCCTAGTTTCGGCACAGTAAACTCTGAATCCGGAAAAGTGGTGGTTTTACTTAGAGCAACTCCCTGATCTCTATTGCTCTATTGAGAAATAACGAGGTGGAGCCCTATTAACAATTTTGTAAAACAGGAGTCATAGCACCAATATGTGCGTGTATATATATATATATATATATATATATATATATACATTCATATATATAAACTTAATATACATGAAAATAGACGTAAAATTTATATATATCACGTAGTCCTGACAAGAAAAATCTCTTACATCTGACTGAAGTCATCTGTTATGTACTAAAAACACAATAAACAACAATGAATGCTTTCAATGCTTTCAGCTGCAATATGATTTGAAAGCATGACATTTCACTGGGCATTCATGCTGTAGAGTATCGACAGTCGGTTTTAGATTTTTATACGCTTTTGTCAGTTTTTAGATCGATACTTTTACCATTTTGCTTGACTCTGTTTAAAGAGTTTTTATATGTTTCTATACACATTCGGAACATTATTTTGCAAATGTTCAATCTGTCCTTACACAATGGTACTATCGTTTTCTATTCAGCCTTTTTTTTTTGTGGGATGTAATAAATTTGTCATATGTATGTATGTATGCATGTTTGTACAGATGCAGGATTGGTTATACATACATACACACACACATATATATATATATATATATATATATATATATATATATATATATACATACACATACATACATACATATATATATATATATATATTTATAATCTCATTTGTATATAATAATAAAATAATAATAATAATGATGTAAAATCAATATATATTTCCATTTATATCGAAATAAATATATTTATATATGATGCATCGGTTCCACACAAAATGAACGAAAAGCTACAAACCGTTAGATCAAATATTTATATTGTCATCACATTATGAAATACATTATTGTACAAGGAATAACCATTCTATACATGCACACTTCATCATCTCAACCTCTAATTCTGAGGTTCACATTACTTTGACAGGCACTTTACTGAGAGTCAGAATGGGGAACAGCACTCGGATACTTTAATCAAATTCGTCTTAGCTGATTTACTACAAGAAAATATTTGATATTCCATGGCAAACTTGCAATCTTCTCTTTGAAAACTAGTAAGCTAGTGACTAGTGTTGTTGTTGTTGGTGGTGGTGGTGGGGGTGTTGTTTAAATATAAGTACAACGTGATTGAGCTGACCTGTTATCTAAGTAATTCTAGCTGATGAACCTGTTTTTATTCAGACATATCTAGTACAGCGTTATCACATGTGCCTTTATATTTTTTAAGACTGTCTCTGATTTTAGGGAGAGTTAGTTTCTATTTCCAGCATGAGCATTGATCCCTAGGTTTGTGTCTTATTAACAGAGGTAACCAGATCTAGTACCTAAAGCAGTCCACCCATTTATTGAAGCATATTATGCCTAACACTCTATTATCCAATATACCTCTATATATTTAAGACAGCA
>OZ024753.1:32157763-32180263 GCA_964016885.1 Eledone cirrhosa
TTTACCATATATGGAATTACCCCCTGAGAAGCTCGGCTATTCATATACCAGGATAAAAATGTTCATTTAGTCCAGAATTAGCCGTCGAAACGGCTTGAGCTCAGCCGTCGGGGTCCTACTCGTTCCTATTACCCACTCTACTACCCTAAGTATTGAGTACTTTGGTGCGTTATGGTCCACCTGGTTCCTTACCACATTTCCTTCGTTATATATATATATATATGTATATATATATATATATATATATATATATATATATATTATAAAGTGTCGAGGTGGTTTCAAAAGCTAGTTTCAGACTGGAACTAATTGTTGAACCTACAAAAGCCCAGAAGTCGGGCTCCGACTCTTTGTAATAGAGCCATACCAAACTATCCAAAGCATCGAGTACTCCATTGAGTAATGGTCCATCTAGTTGTAACCTGGTTCTATACATATAAACATTAAAGATGGTTTTCCGAAGGGGCTCTGTGAAAACATATATTTACTGTATATAGAAATCACATCTAGAGGACTAGAAATTTCATTCGTATGAGATAATAGAGATATATATACATATATATATAGAGAGAGAGAGAGAGAGGGATGAAGAGAGAGAGATGAAGAGAGACAGAGAGATGAGGAGAGATGAAGAGAGACAGAGAGATGAGGAGAGACAGAAAGGAACAGAGGTGTGCACAAACATTTTAAAATACAATTCATATGAAACTTCAGTGAATGGCCAACACACGTACAGATTCACCCCTTCACAAACACAAATGTATGTACATATATATAATTACCACAAATCTGTAACGACTTACCTTATAATAACCAGTCCGAGTAAACACTTGGTGCGTATCCAAAGCGAGTGTGTCAACAGATGGTGCGCTTGTCATCGATTGGCGCTGAAAGTACACAGAAAAACGTTAAGTTATGCTTAAGGAACCACAAACAGTTATTTACATACGAAACATACTGAAACTGGAAATTATGGATTCGTATTTCGTTTGGATTATATGCATTGAACTTTCGTCGGTTCATATAATGAGTGCTCTAACTTTTTAAACAACATAACATCTTGTTGATGAATTTAATGTGGAAGTGGCTGAGCATTCTAAGGACAATATATTCTACTATTAACGTTTAATGAAAAGCAGAAATGTATTCTGTACATATGAAACAAACTGAAACTTTGTGGATTCTGTGGAATATATTATTTTCTATAGAATACATGGAATGAACTTCTGTCAGAGTCAATGAACCTGGAATGCCTGATTTGAGGTGGCACGAGACTAATCATTTCAGCGAAGCAGAGGTCAATATATTTAATGGAATAATTGACAGTATGAGGAGACAGTATGTCTGTGAATCAGAGTTTGCCGTGTTTTAATGAGTCACTTCACGCAAATCAAGAAATATGTTGATCCTAATACAAATCATAATTGTTTAGCATGATTCCAATGTGAAGAAAACTTTTACCTTTTTAATTTTTTAAAAGAAACAATGAGGAACTAAACGTGATCGGCCTACTGAATTCCATTACAAATAAAGTCCGTCCACGTTGTTTCCAAAGAGTTCCCGTCTTCTTAATTTCACTGAAAAGACTTGGATTGATGCGAGGCTTCAGCAATTGCTACTCCACCAAAATGACATGCTGTGGATCGAACTGTGGACCTTATGATTGCGAAGCAATTTTCTTAACCATACCATTTTTTAAATCGTGATGTATATATATATATATATATATATATATATATATATATACAGTGTGTGTGTGAGTGTGTTTAAGGTATAGGTTGTTACGTATGTGTATGTTGTGTATAGGAATTATGAGTTATCCTGGCGCTGGAAGATTTTATATTAAAAATGTGAGAATCCCGAATAACAGTCGATCACTATAGATAATAGCTGGGAAACCTTGGATAAAGTACCCCCAAGACGCGTGTCTGTATCCATGTTTATGTTTGTGTCTGAATTTATATCCAATAACCTAGAGTTTTGTCAAAACGAAAGCGATAAAATAAATACTGGAGGCAATATGATCGACTAGATACTTTTATGGCAGTACTCCAGCATGACCGCAACCTAAAGATTGAAGCCAGTAAGGGAATATCGTAGAAATTGCCAAAGATATTCTAAAAATTGCATTCTCTAACATTTATTACTACAAGGCAATTAGGGAGTATGTTGTTCTAGCTTTTGGAAACCCGGTTTGTGTCCCAACTGACGTGAACATAATTTCTAAAGCCTGCCTGAAGACAATTACCTACAAGAAACAGAAACGCTACAACTCGAGTAGAAAATAGAATAAAAGCTCCATCTGTTACCAGCTTCTATGTATTGTTCAACGTGAATCATTGAGTTGACATTTTCCAAAAATAATTTTAAAACTGTATAAAAAAGAAAGAAAAATGAACACATATATCCAACATAAAATTATTAGTGAGAAAGAAAATAACGAATATAGCTATCAAAAATGTCTGATCCTTCAGAACCAAACCTAGTTTGAGTTTGACTATTATCGAAGTAAAAATTTCAAATGCAAGCATTTCGTAGCCATATCCCTGTTAAACCAGGATTTAGCTCTGCTTCCACTATTGCAGGCTCAATAACACTTGTCAATGGGTGCTTTTGAGGTGATATTTTACAGTCATATGTCCTTTCTGTCGCCAGCCTATTACGACACACTGGAGAGGGACAGGTCCACCGGTTTAAATGTGCAAGATATGCCTTATGTCACTACGGTGCCCCTACGGCTCAATAATCAGTTAAGGGCCCATGCCATGGCAATTAAGATTAGATAACTGATAACTGTTGACTAGAGTTTAGGGGATATTAATTAGTGACTTTATCCTAATAAAAATATAAATGTTGAGCCTAAAACGATTGACACCCCTTAGTATCTTTCCAATGTAACGCAAACACTAACGCATTGTTAGTTGTTTTAAAAAGAAGCAGTATTTTGTGTTTAGCCTTCTATATTTGTACAGAATATATATTACTGGAGACATTCAGGTTATTTAGCATTACATGGGTAGGTTATTGAATCTGCCAATCCACCCAAGAATTTAACAATAAAATTAACTAGACTCATATAGAAAATAATTGTTTCTACTTTTTGGCACAAGGCCAGCAATTACCCAGTGCATTACTTTATCGACGCCGTAAGGATGAAAGGCAAAGTTAACCTAGGCGGGATTTGAACTCAAAATGGCAAGGGCCGAAACTCTATGCGGCAAAGCATGGCGTCCGACCCTCTACCGATACTGCCAATCCACTGCCCTTATATAGAAAATATAGAAAATACTCATATAGAAAATAATATCTTATAAAATTAGATAACAACAATCAAAAATAGAATGTTTCTGCTGTTAGTCATTTATTAAGATGTCAGGAATGATAACATGTGATATTTTAATTAAGATATTAGTAATGAGCAAAATATAAAACTGCCACATAAATTCGTGCCACGTTATTGATAATCACATATCCTAATTAACAATTTCAATACAATTACATAAAATTCTTCTACAAAACACTTATTAAATGTAAAGATGTTTTATTAGTTTAATAAGGGAATAAAATATATTAGAAAGGTTTGGGTTTATGTGCATTTTATGAACAATTTTAATGATGTATTAAAAATCCTCAACGTTCTTATGAATTTAAAAAGCCTGTTTTTAACGTAAAGTCATTTTACGAGGCGAAGGTTATAGCTATAAAACCGACCATGTAAAAAAATGCATTAATATATGCAACGTTCGTGGGTATTTTAAAAATATTTTATTCGTGGCATGTTGGGGGTTAATTACGTTGTAGTATAATGTTGGATTTAAATTTAA
The DNA here is from genome assembly GCA_964016885.1 of Eledone cirrhosa. Taxonomy (NCBI): domain Eukaryota; kingdom Metazoa; phylum Mollusca; class Cephalopoda; order Octopoda; family Eledonidae; genus Eledone; species Eledone cirrhosa. Next base: position 32,161,588 of record OZ024753.1, read on the forward strand.
TAAAATTTCCTTCTTCAATTATTTTATTATAGTTTTGATATTTAACGTTTGTAAAATGGATACTGGTTAATTGGCAAACTAATAGAGAGCCTGACAAGATTTTGTTTCCGAAATTTATCTAGTTAAGGCTCTTTATATTGTGAGTTCATATCATAACATGATCAACATTCCGAGGGTGATAAAATAACTTACCAGTCATATACTGAGATAAATACCCTCGCCTGTTTCCTCACATATATTTGTAGAACTGATTCTTTATTAAATATTAATATTAATTTCGACTATTAGGCACAAGGCCAACATTTGTTTAGGAGAGAGGGAAAGTCGATTAAATCGACTCCAGTGCGTGACTGGTACTTTATTTTATCGACCCCGTAAGGATGAAAGGCAAAGTTAACCTCGAGGACATTCGAAGTCGTGAGACAAAATATCCTCTAAGAATAGACCACGAATGGCGTAATTGAAAATATCTCGTTCATTCAACAAATGCTCCATTGGCAGAGAGAGAGAGAATCCAAACCCTAACGACCCTAGCGAAATTGGGTAGATGGAAATTTAGAAGCCAATCGGTTGGACTATGTCTGTAATTTAAAGGGCCAGCCTTGTCACAGACTGTATCACGATCAATCTCGCTGAGAACTACATTAAATATATTGTAGGTGTGTTTGTTACGATCTGCCTCTTATATGTTAAGGGCGGTGGATTGGCAGTATCGGTAGACGGTTTGACGCCATGCTTTGCAGCAAAGCGTTGTGGCCCTTTATGGTCTGAGTTCAAATCCCGCCAAGGTTAACTTTGCCTTTCATCCTTACGGGGTCGATAAAATAAAGCACCAGTAATACACTGCGATAATTGTTGGCCTTGTACCAAATGTAGAAACTTATATGTTAATGTCACGTACAGACGGTTCTATTGATAGAACAACCGGAACACCCATCATCGAAACCGACGGAGGCCTATTCCATTAATTTATATTCTTTAGTTTCGTCTAAACACAAAATATTGCTTCTATTAAAAAAAATTACAAGAATTATCATTTGTTTTAGGCTCAAACTATAAGTTCTTGATTTGCGTGAAATAACTCATCAAAAGTGTTTACATTTTCCAGTAACGTAAAACAATTTTATTCAATGTTGACCTTTATAAATGGGATCAAAACGTGAGATGTTCGTCAGTAATTGTCAAATATTTCTAGGTAGATCGGAATAATAGCGTAAAATTAATGTTTACATTGGAAGCTTGTTGTTATAGTTGTTGGTTAACCTTGCGTCAGCCTTAACTGAAAACAGAGAGCAACTGAGAGAGTGTGTGTCCGAAGGAGGAGGCGTAATATAAGTTACTATGTCAAATATTGTAATGTTGAGGGAGGGAGAGAGAGAGAGAGAGAGGGGGAGAGAATAATATAGGTTGCTATTGCAAATATTGTTGAGATAGATAGCTAGATGGATAGAAAGAGAGATGAGAAATTTAACAACATATGTTGGTATGGCAGCTTATATTCTAGATATTTAGTGAGACTAAATGAAGCGCTTTGTTTATGACGAACGAAGGTAACTATTTACATTTATAGCTACTCTTAGCAAAGATGGCATTGGCGTGTAAAAATGAACGAGGCTCCCTTGCTGATTCTGTGAAGTAATTGATTACGAATGTGAACAGGGCTGAAGGTGATAAACGAATAGATTCATTTAGTACGGAATACATTTGACAAGCCTGGAAATGACAATGATGACTGCAAGTCTCTCAGGATAGAACAGACTACGAAGTGTGTTGACAGGTTGTGGTTTAAATTCAGTAGTGAACGAAAGGTCAAGCATTTGCTACCTTCCTTGCTTACAGAATACATTGTGGACTTGTATGTATAATACAAGAAAGTAGTTAGATTATATATTGTTTGCAATAGAATATAGTAAAATCAAATAGCAAAAAAATAGCAAAAGTAAGGAAAGCGGAGGGACAGAAAACTAAGGTAGTGTATCAGTATCACATTTGCACCTAGTGGAAAAATTTGCGGATAACAGCCAGAATCCTCCGCTGTACCACTCGCTTAACCTTTCCCCGATCAGAATGTATTTCACTCAATCTTGAGGAGGAAAATAACAGTCTGTTGACTGGGGACAACGGAGGTCTCGACAACGACCGATACGAAAAGAAAGCGGTCGGTCAAGCCCCAGTATTTGGCTTTAACTGAGTTGATGGGCGAGGTTTAAATTCAGTGAAGAATGAAAAATCCAACATGTATTATCGGTTTTATAACAGAATTCATTGTTTTCTGCTATACTGTAACTGCTATGCTGTAACTTTGATAGGTTTCGGCCAGTATTGGTCCAGGATATATCTAACTTAACAGCACCCCTAAATTTACTAGTTAAGGGTGGTGGGTTGGCAGTATTGACAGAGTGTCGAACAAGATGCGTTTCGGAATATAGTTCCGGTCCTTTGCGTTCTGAATTTAAATCCCACAAAGGTTAGCCTTGTCTTCCAAAATTAAAGGGTCAATAAGCGCATAATAACGCACTAGAGTCGATTTAATCGACTTTCCCTTCCTCCAAAATTGTTGGACTTGTACCTAAGTCAGAAACCATTATTATCCGTGTGATTGTGGATCTGTGGGATTCTTCAGTTAACCTTACGTATTTAACTCTCTGTGCCACGAAGACTGTATGTTTTATATAACTGTGGACTGTATATACATGTTCCCATTTTCTCATTTCTATTAAGTTGTTTTTGAAGTGTCTCCTTCACCCGGTGTATTTGTGGCAAATAAAATAAATCATCATCATTATTCTTGTTTTGTCGTGAACTCCTATGTTTATAATTGATTAGTAAGGATTACTTTTAAAAAAACCAAGAACGTTTTTTTTTATGCTTAGATTTCTACTAAAACTCTTTCAGAATATTGAAATGTCAACTTCACTTCTTGCAGAGAGATAAAACAATGTTTGTCTAAACATTACTTTACACTATGTTTATATTGTGGCGTGGAAGCCATTTGCAGTGTTTATTTGCATTTCAACATATACCTATCTTTGTGGTTGCGGATAGAGTTGTTAAATACAATGATGTAGTAGATACAATACTGAAAAGAATATATATAAACCTAGAAAACATGAAATTTAACAGACACAGTTCCATACACAAAAAAATTATATGTTGAAAAGCACAAACTAAGTGTTGAAAGCATCAAGTTAGATTTTATATTATAATAATTGTATACGTCTGTCACAAGAACACTAGTATCTGTTAAAAGCATTGCAAAAATATTTATTTAGAATTTATGGAACACAAATACCTAACAAAGTTGGTGGTGGTGGGGGGGGATCTAAAATGTCTGCCAATACTTTTCTTTATCCGTTACCCATTCCTCTCTCTCTGTCTATATATATATATATATATATATATATATATATATATATAGAGGAGAGAGAGAGAGAGAGAGAGAGAGAGAGAGAGAGAGAGAGAGAGAATTTTTCGTGATATTTACATCTCCCCTTCTCTCTCTCTAGAGAGAGAGAGAGAGAGAGAGAGAGATGTAAATCCCGAAAAATTTGATTGCCAATTTAGGTTATCGACGCCCAAGAGATAAGAGTCGAAGTTGACTTTGGCAGGACTTGAATTCAGGTGTAAAACTCCAGAATAAATACCGCAATGGCGTTTTATTCGACGCTCTACCAATTCTGCCAATCCACCACTTTTAGATATTATAATAATTGTTATCGTCATTGTTGTTATCTTTGATATTTGGTCGGTTAGATTACTCTCCCTCTTTCTCCATCACCACCTTTATCTTCAACAAACTCATCATCATCGTCATCATCGATCGTCGTCACCGCCGCCACCGTTGCCGTCGACTTCTTGCTGTCCATCATCATAATCATCATCATCATTATTACCACCAGCACCACCACCACCACCATCATGACCTTTATCATCATCATCATCATGCCTTAGTTGACATTTCTATACAGTTCAGTAGCTTTATCTTTGAGACTGTAATGGTGTTTATATTTCTATCATATTGTAGGTAACCATGGGAACAATGAGATATCTTTTGTCTTTGATGAACATGAAACCTTTCGACGTTAAATTTAATTGTTTCTACTTTTGGCACAAGGCCAGCAATTACCCAGTGCATTACTGGTACTTTCGACGTTAAATTTAATGTCACTTCATTAATCAGTTGTGTTTGGCTGTAGTTACTAGTGTTATTCGCGGCTGCTGCTATTATTGTTGTTATTTAGGCCAACAAAGTCAGCTCTGATTGACTAGAACTTTAATCAAAGATGTCCCAACTATGAGGATAAATTTTAATTTTAAACGTTAGATAATGCAGTTCTAGATGCAGTATGCATCCCTCCTTTTCAAAGACAGTTGTGTGTAAATCTCAAGAGATTGGCTGCTATTTTTAGCAGATCGAATGAGACAGAAAACCTTGAAACTTTATGATTCTAACTAAAATCTGATTAGTTAGAAATTATGTTCTTTTACAGAACAAAAACCAGTTAAACATGAAGTACAGTCGAGTTTTCATATGCAGTAGTAGTAGTAGTAGTAGTAGTAGTAGTTGTTTATTATTATGAGCAGGGGTGGATTGGCAGTATCGGTAGAGGGTCCAACGCCATGCTTTGGAGCATGGAGTTACAGCCCTTTGTGATGTGAGTTCAAATCCCGCCGAGGTTAACTTTGCCTCTCATCCTTACGGGGTCGCTAAAATAAAGTACCAGTAATGCACTGAGATAATTGCTGGCCTTGTGCCAAAAGTAGAAACAATTATTATGAGCAGGGGTCGGGTCGTGAAATCAACTTTCCCGAATTTATTGATATTTTGCCTAGTTTAGAAATCGTCCCCATTGCGACTATATTAGTAGTATTAGCATTGCTAGTAGTAGTAGTAGTGGTGGTGGTTGTCCTCAGTATAGTGTATCACACAAACCTAGATACCTACACAAAGCGGCGGTCGCCAACAGACACACTATCATTTAAAAATAAAGAATGGAACGAGTGAACGAAATAGAGAGAGAGCGGAAGACGAAGAATTCTCTGTAGAACCTCAAGCAGATGGAAGCATTAATGTTGCTGTTCTTTGATCTGCTGGCTCTTAGAGAAATAATCTGTAATTACTATAAGACTTTCACTAAACACAATGAAAGTTATTTCATGCAGAATTAAAGTATAAAATTATAGAGTAGATATCATAATGTTTACTGATCTCTCTCCCACTAACACACACAAACACACATCTATATGAACGTATCTCTCTCTTTCTCTGTATGTATATATATATATATACACATACTCAGAGAGAGATAAGCATACTCATACGCTTATATATATATACATAATTATATATATGTATAAATACACCCACCCACACCACACACACACATATATATATATATATATATATTATACACACACACATACATACATATATATATTATATTTGAAATGTTTGTAATATATAATTTTGAATACAAGTTGTTTTCGACACATCATTATATATTATAGATATAAAGTTCGTATATTACATACATTCTTAGAAAAAAGAACAGAACAAAAAGAAAAGTGTGTATCACAGATCGGAACAAGAAACCAGGAGTTAAGGGACCACTATTAATAGAACAGGCCAATAACAACAACATTGGACATGAACACAGGCAGGGGTCAGTGAAGAAATTGGCTCTGCAATAATGAGGTCTCGGGTTTGAAACCACTGAATGGCATAATGGGCAAGTGTACGTCCACCCAGGATTTTACCTGTAATTTAAAAGTCTAGTTTTATCATATATTATTTCAGCCTGATCCAGTTTGGACATTAGGTTAAGGGTACACGCAAGGGCCTTGTTTCAGGGGGTACCAGGGGGCCAAGTACCCCCCCCCCCACCTTTTGAGGAACGGTGGACAAACCATCTCCCCCCCCCCCAACACACACACTTTTTCCCTATTAAAAAACAAAGAAAATACCACTAACAAATCATACATATGTATAATACATATTTTTACATATTTATTTATATGCATATATTTATATGAATATATATACCGCTAAGTTGCAATCGGTATTGAATTTTGTTCATTCGATATTTACATCCATTTGCTAAAAATTAAAAATTCTGTTTATTTGATATTAAATTCTTTTTAAGCTTATTTTTTTATACCTGAACTTTATTTGAATATATAACATTCAATTAGCGTAACATTTTACTTATGCGAATTTTACTTATGGTGTCTGGGAAAGGCACCATAAACACTACTAACGTGCTCCTTTAAGAATCAACAAATGTTGGTTTGTCCCCCTCACATTTTTAATGCAAACGGGGCCCCTGGGTAAACGTGTCTGTGGAATACGGATAAAAGTCTAGCTTTATCATATATTATTCCTGCCTGGTTCAGTTGGGACATTACGTTAAGGATACACGTGTCTGTGGAATACGGAAACTCTTACATGTTAAGTCACGAGTTGCGAGTTCTGTTAATCCAAAAACCGAATGCTAATCATCGACAGCGACGAAGGACCCACCAACACATAAAAACCTACCAAGAAAATATTTATGTTTAAAATGCACCCCCCTCATCATATACATATATTTCTTACCTTTGCAATACTTTGTCGACTGCCCATTGGGTCCCGTTTATGTCGGTCAAGAGGACCATACATGATATCTTCCCATCGAACACGCCAGTTCTTTTCATCAAGTTCTGCTTCAAGACTAATTCGTCTAGAGAAAGAAAATATGAAAGGATAGTATATTAATTTACATTTACTTATCCTAGTAGTAAAAGTAAAATATAATAAATATAAATATATATGTATGGTACTAACGAGTAAAGATTAATATATTCATAGTATAGAACGTAGGGTGCTAAGGAGTAAAGTATTAATATATTCATAGTATAGAACATAGGGTCCTAACGAATCAAATTTATATAAAGTTGTAGTTCCTGTTTGTTTCTTTGTTTGTTGTTTACGAACTCCTCCTATGGTTTTGGAGATAGACCCCCATAACCATATATATTCTGTAACTACATTGACCAGGGTCCTTGGATAAGTATATTACATTTTAATCAAAGGGTTCCCCGGGGGCACAAATCCCGGCTGAAAATTTCTTCCCTTCGATTTATATGAAATTTAAAGCATAGGTCAAGCTACGATGCTTATTCACAAATTTCAGAAAATTTCAATAATGTTAAGACACCCTAATGGGGGTTAAGCCCCCTATAGTGAACATTTTGGAAGCCCAAATAAAATAATGCTTCACACAAAAAATGAAATGATCAAGTTTTAAATTGATATTTTGAAAACAATTATTTACAAGAAACAAAATAAGAATAATATTTAATAATTCTGATTTGATATATTACAAAAAATAATGTTTTCCAATTTTTCATGCATTACATTTTACATTGAGTAATATTGAAATGCAGAGTTTTTCTCCATCACTGATTTAAAATCAATCATCATTTTCTTACAAAAAAAAATGTGTCAAACGCAGCAAGGCCCGGACAATTCGGCTAGTATTAATATATTGCAAGGGTGGTGGATTGGCAGTATCGGTAGAGGGTCGGATGCCATGCTTTCCAGCATAGTTACGTCCCTTTACGATCTGAGTTCAAATCCCGCCGAGGTTGACTTTGCCTTTCATCCTTACGGGCTCGATAAAATAAAGTACCAGTAATGCACTGGGTAATTGCTGGCCTTGTGCCTAAAGTAGAAACAATTAATATATTGCAAGTATAGAAGCAATTTCTCTTGAATTAGAGAGATAATGTGGTAAAGAGAGATAGAGTAAGAATCAATCCCAGTGATGTACTTGTATATTTTTATCGATTAGGAAAACCTGAAAGGCAATATTGACCTTATTGGGATTTGAAATAACGAGGTCCTTTTCATTCAACGTCCTAACGACCTTACCAATTCGTCCCCTAATGATGTAGTACATAGAGATAAGGTGTTTGTTTCTATAGATATAGTGTTAGCTTCAAATCTATCTATATATTCTGTAGTAAATTATAACATCTCTCTTTATTAATCTTAAATAGAAATACTCACAGCAGTTTATTAAGTTCTCATCCAAGCCATATAAAAAGGTTTCTGTGTGCTCTCTCTGTCAACATTTTCTCTGAGTTAACTCTCTAGAGCAGAATGTAACTGATGTTTTCTTCTTCTTTTTCTAGAGAGAGTGAGAGGTGGGGATCCAAACCCAGTATTGGACTGGTATTTTGTTTATCGATCTCGAACGAATGAAAGGCAAAGCTGACCACGGCGGGATTCGATCTCAGTGCGCAGTCGGCCGGAATAAATACCGAGGCATTTTTAACCCGATAACACTATTCTCGGCCAAATCTTTATGTATGGTAGGTATATTCAGCTATTAAAAAGTACGTTCTAAATATCTTCGATCTAGTGTTTAATATTTCGAAGTGTTTTAGGCAAGATACTGTATCAAATGAATTTATTCTATCAAGTAAAATGTTGAAGCTTGATGTGGTTTTAAACTGATTTCGACATGAACACTTGTTTAATTTCGTGGATCAATAATTTACAGTTAGGATTAGGACGTTAGAGTGAGTATGATATAAATTCTTTGTATAATCACTTAGTTAACGGGACTCGAAGTCATGCAAAAGAGTTGGATGGTAAAACATGATCAATTCGAATATTGCAACGCCTTCAGCGAAACTTGTCATGGAAAAATTTAATGAAAAGGATTAATTAAAAACGAAAAGGCTGTAGTGTTTTGGTTCAATGCGTTCATTCTGATGAAAATTAATTGGTAACAATTGTTTGTTCATTCAATTATTTTCGTTAAGACACGGAAAGAAAGAAACAACAACAAAAATAACAACACACACATATATGACACACCTACATACACGCTCACACACGCGCACAGAACTATTCTATTTTAGTAATTTCGCGTTTTCCTTTTAGTTTTTGTGTTTGTAAACGAAAGGAAAATTAATTATTTTCTTAACACTATCGAACTATAAGACTTTTTTCTCTTAATAATCTTATCTGAAATATACAGAAAGCAGCTAATGTTACAAAATATGTAATTTCCATAGTTTCTTCATCACAAGATGTAAATCAGAAAATCCAAAACTGGTCTTAACTGATTCAATACTTTAACTATATTGATTTTGTTATCCAACCAACACTTTTAATATACTTCCATTTAAGTGGGAACAGCTGATAAGAACTGTCATGTTTTCTTTTGTTTTCTTTTCAAATTCATTTTAACATTATATCATTAACGTCACATATGTAGACGGGAGGGTCCTACCTCGGTATTTTCTTATGTCACACTGTTGTCATTGAATTGGGTTTCGATTCCCGTCTAAAACAGATCTAAGGAAATGTGAAAGAATAAAATATTTCCTCTTCTGATTGAAACTTCTGTCGTTCATGATTCTAGTACTACCTCTATACTCACTGCTATCAGTGTGGAGTTTGCCATCCATTATTCTCCAGATAAAATCTTACATCATTCTGTCAGAGTTGATCGCGAGGCGATTTACATCAGCTAGCGTTCTTCCAACCGCCCGCTCTTGTATTATTGGAGAAGCGATAACTGAGAATTCCTTCTCATATTTTTGTATTATTTAGACTCACTCCTTTTATTCTTTACATTATATTCGTAAAAAGGTCACAAGTAAAATAAAACAAATCTTAGTACGGGCGACACGTTGGACATTTAGAAAATGATGCCTTATCATCTTAAATATTGTTTCTACTTTTGTCACAAGGCCAGCAATTATCCCAGTGTATTACTAGTACTTTATTTTATCTACCCCGTAAGGATGAAAGGCAAAGTTAACCGCGGCAGGATTTGAACTCAGACCGAAAAGGGACATAACCCTATGCTGCAAAGCATGGCGTCCGATACTGCCAATCCACTGCCAATAACATCTTAATAATGGTGTCTGATTTAGGCACAAGGTCAACAACTTCGGAGCAAGGGAAAGTCCATTAAATCGACCCCTGTGCAATACTGGTACTTTATATTATCCATCCTGTAAGAACGAAATGCAAAACGAACATCGGTGGGATTTGATCTCAGAATGTAATGTGCCGTAACTATATTGTTGGCCGATGCCAACCCACTGCCAACCCACCGCCCTTGATTATCTTAATTTAAAAAAAAAGACAGACAAAATTAGAGTTTTAAAATTATTAAAAAATGTTGTTGTTGTCCCTAGGTCACACTTTCGATATGGACCTTGTATTAAAGGACCGGGGTGGCTCTACTGATCCCCGTACATATGTATAAACTCACCCACAGAGAACAGAAGACATAAACACACATGTCAAACACAAATACACACACGCGGAAATGTATCATAGAAAGACAAGATCGAGTATACAAAATAAGCTAAGAAAAAAGCGGAGGCAAAGGGGAAAACAGAGTTATTGAGGTCTCAATGTGTGACGAAAGAACTTTGACGACGGTTAATTAATACCTAATAAAAAAAATTGAAGTGAAAATTAAATAATTTTTTTATTGGCATATATACATATATATATTGTATATGTACATATAAACATACATATATATGACTGTGTATGTATGTATATTGATGCGTGCATATATGTGAATGTAGTACTAATATCTTTTATATATCCTCAAGGGTTTAATTAGCTTTTTATCTGGGAATCATTTTGTTTGTGTTAATCATCCTCTCAAGTTTGCTAATATACAGTTTCAAACGGTGTGAATCAAGCAGAGAAATATATATGACATCAAACGCAAATAGTACCAAACAGATATCTAATTACCACACATGATCACACCCCCAAACATTATATATATATATATATATATATATATATATATATATATATATATATATGTGTGTGAAGATAGACATAGAATATTCGAAACTATTCTGTATGTTTATAATAAACATTTTGAAGACCTAATCGCTATAGAATAGAATACGTCACGTATTACAATTAATCCAATATATATATATATATATATATGAAAATATATGACCCCGACGGCAGAGCTGAAGCCGTTTCGACGGCTATTTCGAGTACTCTGGTGCGTTATGGTCCATCTGGTTCCTTACCACAACTCCTTCGTTTTATATATATATATATGCACTCATGCTCTCTCTCACACATATGTTTATATATATAAATATATAGATGCAATAAGGCTGAATGGTTAAGAAGAGTTCGCTTACCAATCTTTAGGTTTGGGGATCGGTTCCACGGTATGGCATCTTGTAAATATATATATATATATATATATATATAAATATATATATATATATATATATATATATAAATATAAAGAATCAAAAAGAACAGAAAGATGCAGTAAAAGAGATTTATTCGGTTCTAACGTACGTTTCAATAGACATCAATTTGCCTAGATCTCGCTGCATTTATAATATTATATAGTTAGTATATAGAAATATAATCTCTGATGATATGGAATCGATTACGCATTGGATGTCGAATGCTCTACTAACTATAAAATATGATAGATGCAGCGAGATCTAGGCAAATTGATGTCTATTGAAACGTACGTTAGAACCGAATAAATCTCTTCTACTGCATCTTTCTGTTCTTTTTGATTCTTTATACACGCCCCGGAGTGTAGCTAAACTGGAATATACACCTATTTTCTGCATTTCGTTGAGCACCACTCTGTTGTAAGCTGACCTTCCCCTACACGGTACATAACACAGTGTCCTGGAAAACCTTAATGCACTCGTGCATAACCAATTATATATAAATATATATATATATAAATACATATATATATATATATAAATATATATATAAATATATTTTTTTAAGTCGTTTGGAAGCCTCGACAATGCAGATGGGTAAATCTCCGGGTAACAGGATCCGGTGGTAGTGAGAGAGATGTAAGTGGGTGTACGTTGAGATGCGTGGCGTGTATAAGACGTGTAGAGGAATGAAGGAGAGAGCGTAAAGGATAAAAATAAAAATAACAACACGAGAGAGAGTTACCTTGGGAGAGATTTAATTGTCCCTATATATTTCGGATTCACATCCATCAACTGGGGGTATTTTCCGGGGTGGGGGAAAGGTTGTCTGTCGGAAAGGTGCGAAACGTGTCCTCCGCTGTTCGTTGTTTTGAACATTGATATTCAAAATAACGAACAGCGGTGGACACGTTTCGCACCTTTCTGACAGACAACCTTTCCCCCCACCCCGGAAAATACCCCCAGTTGATGGATGTGAATCCGAAATATATAGGGACAATTAAATCTCTCTCAAGGTAACTCTCTCTCGTGTTGTTATTTTTATCCTTTACGCTCTATCCTTCATTCCTCTACACGTCTTATACACGCCACGCATCTCAACGTACACCCACTTACATCTCTCTCTCTACCACCGGATCCTGTTACCCGGAGATTTACCCATTTGCATTGTCGAGGCTTCCAAACGACTTAAAGATATTTACTTATTGTTCCACAATGCTTCAAGCAAACTTCAATACTCTCTTATATAAATATATATATATAAATATATATATATAATAAATATATATATATAGGAACAAGTAAGACCCCGACGGCTGAGCTCAGAATTAGCCGTCGAAACGGCTTGAGCTCAGCCGTCGGGGTCTTACTTGTTCCTATTACCCACTCTACTACCCTAAGTATTGAGTACTTTGGTGCGTTATGGTCCACCTGGTTCCTTACCACATTTCTTTCGTTAAATATATAAATATATATATAAATAAATAAATATATATACACATACATATATATATATATTCATAAATATCTAAACTCATATTTATATATATATATATATTCATATGTCTATCCTTCTATATGTATGTATGTATGAGCACATATATGTGCATATGTATATACCCGACTTCATATTTCGACATAGGATATTGAACGTAATTTTAAGGATAAATTATTATTAAATTATTCTGACCCATCCGACTCCTATATACTATATTTACATATTTAATATCTTAACATTAGTTTAATAAAGTAGTGAAGATTTATTAAATGTATAGTTATTAGTTTCAGAGGAAAAATATGTAATTAGTAGACCAGTGTCGGCAATAATGACGTGAATAATTATTATTTTTTAGTCCAAGATTGGCATACCATGGATACAAAGATTACTGGATATATGAACAATGAGAACAAACTAGGAAAATTGAATTTTGAGGAATAGTTATTTCGCCGTAGTTACTCGTATATTTGTTCATGTATATCATCCATATATATATATATGTTGGACATTTATAAACTTATTAAATCTGAGAAATAAATTATCAAATTATCATTTTTATCTTTAATAATTTCTGTGTTAGTAATCAACATAAGGCCTGCTAATCGCTGAAACCAAGTGAATGTGTTGTTCTAAGGCAGAAAGTAAGTTCTCGTTCACGTTGTAACTCGATGTGAGAGAACTATTGTATAAGGCAATGGCAGAGGCGGAAGGGTGCAGATGAGAAGGTCAATCGAGTGATCATGATGGGCCTCAGGAAATGCAATATGCCGACGTTGTGTGTTGAACCCTATAGCAGGGCTCTGGGGAGTATCGTCGGTATTTGATAAACGTGGGGCAGGTAAATCAGTCCATGGCATGGAAGGGGGAGTTGTCAGAATTTGAAAGTGTGGTGGCATTCAAAACCAATGAAAAGGTGTTCCTCAGCTATAGAAGACTCAATCACATAGTGTTTCCCCTTTAAAATTGAAGTCTTGGCCATTCGTTTCACATCAAATATTTCTTTACACACATGCACACACTTTCACTCTCTAACACTTAAAGTAAGTAAGTAGAGGTATTCGACCTGATGCGATTAAATTCATGGCATGAAGCATTAATAAGATTAAGCGTTAATGTTTATAATGATGTTGAAGCTAATAGCAATTTATTGACTTACACACTGAATTCCATATGTGTAATTAGTCTTTAATCTGTAACTAAACAACAATTTGAAATTATCCTAGATATTCTAATATACGCTCTGTTGGGCAGATATATTTAATATTTAATAACGTTGCCAAATGAACGCAAATTACATTGGATATTTCTGTTATATTCTAGTTTGTATTTAACAGAATAGTAATCCGTTATAAGAAGAATAAAAGAAAACAACAAACTAGCTTCGAACTATGTAATATTTGTTCTTTATTCATACTAAGGTTTTTACTTATAAAATCTAGTGGGATGTACATTATATATATATATATATACAAATATATAAAATTATCTAATAGACGCCGTGTTGTGAACGTATATATAAATATAATAATCTAATAGACGCTGCGTTGTGCACGTATATATATATATAGTCTCACACACTTCCACACTTAGATACAGTGTCTTTTAATTATTTCGTACTCTATTTTGATATTGAAAAACATATTAAATTTCTCAGATTGTATCTGACAGTATATAAGATAATTTTTTCTAAAATTATATTTCAAATAATTAAATATTTCTTTTTGAAATAATTACATATACAATTAGTCTTCGTAGATAATTATTCTTTATGTTAGTATGCACACTTTACAACATATATAGTTTTAATTCAATTACTATAAAGCCAATGTAATTAACAATGTTTTAAAGATTATGATCAAAATGTTTAATAATTTTAGTTGATTACCTTAATCGTTAACTTATATTATTAATGAAAGTGTGGTTTACTCCTTGTATTAGCGGATCAAATTACAACACCAACCAATGTATGTGAATTAGAGAGCGCAAAGAAAACATGTCTGACCTCTGCAAGAGTAGGCGAAAAGAGGCAGTTATGGGAGAAAGCGGGAGGAGAGTAAAAGTGAGAGGGGAAGAGAAAGAAAGAAGGGGAAGAGTTAATACCAACAAAGTAGATAGGGAGAAAGAGAGAACAGGTCACAGCAAAAAAAAAAAATAATAAAAATTCTTGAAGAAACAGGGAGCTGTGTGTTTACTTGATAAAGTGTGTTTAAAATAAGAGGAAAGCACAAACAGAGGATATTCTCATCATAAGTTGTCTGCTGGGGATCACGGAAATTTCAACACACACATATATATATATATATATAATGAAAAACACTACCTATGATTTTCAAACAATTTTCAAAATAATCACGGATTCGCTGGGATTTAGTAGTATAACTAACCTTTTCGCTATTAAGTTGATGTTCAGAACATATTTCTTACATCAAATTATAATGGGAGGATTGTAGATAAATATACGTAATTCAATATGAAGAACATATCAAAGTACGAAAGGTAGTTTCAAGCAGTTTGGTATAAAAAAAGTTAACTGCAAGACTTATTTTTGGTGAATATAAAACTCCTTGGATACTTCTGCGTAGACTAACTAAAAATTACAGTAATTGAGGTATTACATCACTAATGAATCTCTATTGATTAAATAGCTATACGACATGCATTACTGGTTACTGAATCACGCAACCAATAAACTTAGGTCAATTACCTATACCACATATTTGAGTAAATATATTACATCATATTGATTAATAACAATATATTGATTACATCGAATGTATATTATTGGATGATGACCAAAATATTACTGATTATTTATAAAAGTACAATATTGGTAAATGCATTTTGTCACCAATAACAGTATTTTGATTACCTAGAAGGCATTGGTGAATGTATTACGTCACCAAAACAAGTGAATTTCCTTCAAAACACATCATTGTTGAATGCATCAACTCACCAATAAAGATTGCCATCATGCCAACACTAACTGATATATGTTTTTTTATTTTTTGCAAATGTTTTGGAATAGCTGTACATTATCACACACACACACACACACACACACACACACACACACACACACACACACACACACACACACACACACACATCAACGGACCTCCGTCAGTTTCGAAGATTAGTGTTCCAGTCGTTCGATCAATGGAACAAGCTTGTCATGAAATTAACTTGTAAGTGGCTAGGTATTTTACAGATACGTGTACAACTAACGGAATTTTCAGAGGTCTAGCGTAACAGTGCTTGAGAGCGATGGCCCTTTGAATTACATTGCATGTACATTCAATCCGGCGGGCTTCATATATATATATGTGTGTGGTCTCTACCAATTCTCATTGTTGAGGGTCGGGGAATCTATCGACTAATGCACACCTATATGATGCCGTGTGTCCATGATTATTATCGGGAAAAAGTGACGTCGGTGGGTTCTGAAGAGTGCTCCGACTATTACTTGGAAATTGGTTACCGATACACAGCTTATATGCCTTCAACACAATGATGAAGCGATTGGATACTTGAAAGCTATTGGTGTGACTTCGGAGTCCTATCTACACCTGTTTTAAAATCAGAATGATCCAGAATACAAACCAGGGCTAATACTCTCTGTCTATCCGTTTATTTTTACACACAGTGCCGTGTTAATCATTGTGCTTAGGTGTCTTAAGCACAGGGATCCGTGCCAGGGGGTGAGGGGCGCCTTCCTGCCGATAAACTTTTATTACTTGGCCTACTTCCTTCAGGGCCCAAGTAAGGGGCCTAACACAGGGCCTCATTTATCCTAAATCGGCACTGCACTTATGCAAATATATAATTATCCATAGATGGAAATATTCCGAATCATTTAAAATATATAAAGAAATGTACTAGATTGTGTTGATAAAACGATTGCCTTTTATACACTGTGAAGAATTAACAAACACATCAAGGCATTTTGTCCTACACTCGAACAATACTTGTAACTGAGAAAAAGTTTCCCGCTGAATAATAGTCCGACGTCGATGGTATTGGGTATTTAGTGAAATGCAAATGATCATGTTACGGTCATGGCATTCTGAAACAACATTATTACAAAGTAATTGTCGTCTAGCTGAGACACAACCTAGATGTTTGCGTCAAATCATACTGTATGCTGCTCACGATCACGTAAAGAATGATTTTACTATCTACACATAATTACAAAAACTCCTTATGTCTACAAGTTTATATTACGAAATAATCTTCCAATGTTTGTGATTTTAATTTAATTATTTCTATATAATGTCTTATTAGACTTTCAGAACTACAATCTCGTCTACTCATGTTGAATTTATAAACTGTTGTACCATTAGCCATGATAACTGTCACGTTTTGGTATGATTAAATTGGGAATAGTCATTTCCACACACACACACACACAGTGTGAAATGCACAAACATACACACTCACACATTGTGAGATGCACAAGTACACACATATACACACACATTCACACAGAGTGTAAGATGCACAGAGACACATACATACACTCTCTCTATCTCTCACTTTCCCACTCACGCATGCAAAAATCAGAAATTGTCATTAATCGCCCTGAATTTCTATGAATTTCGGTAACATATTAACCCCTTCAGCGTTGTGTGTCTAACGAAACTCGTGGCCGATATGTTTGAATTGATATTTGGAATACTCATGAATTGAAAAGGTTTATTAAAATATCAAAGTTGAGCGTTACAAAGCTATTGTTAGCAACATAAAGGGTTCCGAGGTATAGCTCTGAGACCAATTTTAAATATAATTTACCATAGCTCCAGTTCAAAACAAAGCCATGTGAGTAAAATTGTGTTGACGAAAGTTATGTGATTGCTTATCGGAGGGATTATACTTGCAATGCAATTCACGTTGAATATCCTTCTGCATCATGGTAAGTGTGTGTGTGTGTGTGTGTGTGAAATACTCAGCAAGTTGTACAATCATTTCATGAGCAAGTCATACATTTAATCGAATAACTAGAAAATTCATCGTCAAAACCGACGGAGGAGTTTTCCTCTCTTAATCTTGTCAGGCGTTTTTTTCTGACAGAGACAATTTAGTCTCTGACGGGGGACATATTTTGCTGACTATTTTGTTAACTGGTGTGGATGTCAACCAGAAACAGCTTGTGTTGATCAGTGTATATGTCGGATTTTTAAAAAAAATTATAATACTTTTCTTAACGAGAAGAAACTATCATATCATCAACTGGAAAATATACATGGATTAATTAAGGATATAATGCCATAATGAACCACCTGGAAACTCTCAACTTGAGATCCCCGCGGAGGAATTAGTTGATGTATGATCCGACACCGACAATTTTCAGCTTGCCGAATAAATATGAGATACCTTTAAACAGACATATTATCATACATTTCCTGTCACGTTCCCAACGTCAGTTGGAGAAGAATTACATTCCATGGTATCAAATTATAGGAAAACAAAAAGAATGGATGAATAAAGAGACAACGACAGCTTGAAAATGATTTTAGACAGGTTTGATGATGCACAAAAGCTGAAGAATTTCCTCAACTTTCTCGTAAATTGATTCCAATTCTCAATTGTAGATGTTCATTTTTCGAACATCTGCTCCTCACTGAATCATTTGATATGGAAATGGAATTAAAGCAATTAGAGAGGACTCGAGTGAGGCTACGACTGAGTTCTGGAAATAAGTTTCAGAAATAAACTATACTGAAACAAAATATGAACAGTGTGCGCGCATAGCAATTTTCAGGACGGAATACTGCTGTGAATCACGATGCTCTGTGATGAAATGTGATAATGCAAATACACTTAATACTAATAAAATCTGACAGAACTAGTTCCTACGGCCTTGACAATTTTAGCAGCCATATTTTCAACGATTCATAATCACGATAAAAAAAAAAAACCATCACGTCCTCTACTAAT
>OZ024753.1:32187763-32192763 GCA_964016885.1 Eledone cirrhosa
TCCTGTTTCCTTTCCTACACATTAAACCTTTGGCCATTTAAAAGGTTACACAATTTTTTTTCAATTATTAATATTGTTTCCACATCTGGAATTCCCTATCTAAACGTTGGCAGACTCGTTAGAACATTGGGCAGAATTCTTTGCGTTATTCGTACAGGCTCTCGGTTCTCTGATTCCAAAACCCGCCGAAGTCACCATCTTGAAGTTGATAAAAAAAAGTGCCAGTCCAGTACTGGAGTCGATTCTTCCCTTATTCCTGTTTCACATTCTCTGGCAGAAATCGGTTGTAATCAGACTAGGAGAGTTGATGGGCTCCACCAGGTTTAAAATTACCCAAGACACGCTGTATGTTACTATGGAGACCCTAGTACAACTCCATCAGGAGTTACGGGACCATACCCACATACATATATATATCATCATCAGGTCGATATTACATGCACATAGGAAAAAAAGTATGATACAATTTTCTTGAAAGCGAATTTTATTACTTTCTATTTTTATTTCCTTACATATCTCATTCACATATATTTGCATGCATATACGTAGGAATTATTTGCAGTTCTTTTAGAATAAATGTCAAATAAATGTTAAATAAATGTTAATAAACATACGCTTCTGTGTATAGAAGGCGCACGTAGTGTGTACATGTCGTACAACTGGTATGCATAGAACACAATATTAATGTAAATTGTTAGAAGTGCGTAAAGAAATTTAAAAGTCTGTTCGGTTATCTTAACACCTCTGCTATTTAATATACACATATACAGATAAACAATATCACGTATAGAGCTTAATTATTTAGCATTAGGTTGATATCCTGGCACGGTTTCCTTTCCGGGAGTTCCTGAAAGTGAAACATAATGCCCAAGAAAAGTATAACGTATATATATAGTATAATAATAACGTAATCTCTATATATATAATATATATAATATATATATATAAACATGTATAATATATATATATAAATATATATATATATATATATATATAAATGTATATGTATGATATATAACATACACATATATATAATATACATAAAATATACACATTATTCTAATACACACAAACAAACAGACACACGTATATATATATAATATACATGCATAATATATTTATGATATACACATATATACTATATACATATAGACTTACAAACAACCATGCACAAACACACAAATATATAAATATATACATATGAATATACACGCACATATATTTACACGCACACAAATATATTCACACACACACAAACATATTCACACACACGCACACACGTATTTCCACACACACATATATATATGTGTGTGTGTGTGTGTGTGTGAATATGTGTGTGAATGTCTGTGTGTGTGTGTGTGAATATATTTGTATGCGTGTAAATATATGTGCGTGTATATTCATATGTATATATTTATATGTATGTGTATGTGTGTGTGTATATATATATATTTATTTATACGTTGTGTAAACAGTATTGAACCTACAAATAAACTGAACAATCAACAATTAAGAAACTCTAACCATATACCACCAACAACTTAGGACCGTATACAAATTATAATTGTTTCTACTTTTGGCACAAGGCCATCAATTACACAGTACATTACTAGTACTTTATTTTATCGACCCCGTAAGGATGAAAGACAAAGTTAACCTCGGCGGGATTTGAACTCAGGCCGTAAAGGGACGTAACTCTATGCTTCAGAGCATGGTGTCCGACTCTCTACCGATACTGCCAATCCTCCAAAAATACAAATTATAATATGACCTCTCGATATTTTCAATAATGGTTTCTTATATAGGCACAAGGCCAGTAATTTGGGGGAAGGGAAGTCGATTAAATTGACGCCAGTGCGTGACTGGTACTGTATTTTATCGACCCCGTAAGCTTGAAAGGCAAAGTTAACCTCGGCGGGATTTGAACTCAGACTGTAAAGGGACGTAACTATGCTGGAAAGCATGGCGTCCGACTCTCTACCGAAACTGCCAATCTTCCAAATATACAAATTATAATATGACCTCTCGATATTTTCAATAATACAACAACACATGAAACCATCTAGACATCCATACTGATATACTGATAGAAGCTGCTCGCTTAATGATCAGAAGATAAAGGAAAGTATTCGACTAATGGAATACCTAGCAATTCTCTATTAACTAATCTAACCCCTTCCAGAAATCGCTTAAGGAACAGATAAATGCGAATATATATATACACATATATATGTATGTAAATACACACACACAAACACATATGTATGTTAACACACACACACATACACATATGTATGTAAACACACACACACACACACACACACACACACACACACACATGTATGTAAACACACACACACACACACACATCCCATAAGTACCATAAAATATTCAACAGGCACACGGTGAAACTTTCCTACTCAACCACACGCTCCATAGCCCAGCATATAGCTGGCATAAATAGGAATAGGCTCATTGCCTCTAATACCACCGTAAAACCCGGAGCCACCCAACAGAACCAGCACGCGGGACACATCGGACCCGGACAGGCCCAACTAGCACACGGGAACTCAACGACCCTGTGCTGATTGTGGAGGCTACCCAGCCAACGCCGAGTGATGCTAACCACGCGGTACATGTAGTGGGGCTTAAGAAGTCATGTAATTGCAGAGACCCGTCGCTATGCCCCCTTAGTAATGAATGCATGACCAAAAACGTGGTCTACAGGTGCAAGGTCACAACCCCTAACTCGGAGCACCACTACATAGGATCCACAGCGATGAGCTTCAAAGCTCGGTGGTATAACCATCGCCATTCCTTTAACAGAATAGATAAGAGGAAATGTACGGCCCTTTCTGAATTGATCTTCGCTGTTTGTTGTTTTGAATATTCAAAACAACAAACAGCGAAGGACGCGTTCCGGACTTGTCCGACAGACAACCTTTTCCCCCACCCCGGAAAAAAACCCCAGTTGATGGATGTGATTCCGAAATATATAGGGACTATTAAATCTCTCCCAAGGTAACTCTCTCTTGTGTTGTTATTTCTATGTTATCCTTTATACTCTTCCCTTCATTCTACACATCTCACACATCTTATACACACCACGCATCTCAACGTACACCCACTTACATCTCTCTCTCCACCACCGGACCTTGTTACCCAGAGATTTACCCATTTGCATTGTCGAGGCTTCCAAACGACTTAAAGATATTTACTTATTGTTCCACAATGCTTCAAGCAAACTTCAATACTCTCCTATATATATATATATATATATATATATATATATATATATATATATATATATATACACACACACGCAAGGTATGTGTAAGTGTAAATGTTTGTGTGGGAAGGAACCTGGCTTACTGGTTAACGTGTTCGGATCACAACATGGCAAACTAGAGCTTCATTTTCCGCCCTGGGTCCAGTTTCCCTAATGGACTCAACTGGCCCCACAATTTCTTTAATCTATATTTATCGCTGCGTGCTCGCGCATGCTTCTATACCGCTGTCACGTGTGCCCACATTCACCCCTTCTTTCCTACGACTCTGATTCGGTCAGAACACCACCGCCTCACAGCTTTGTACAAATCAACAACAAACACCCACACACTCTCTCTCACTTAAACGAAAACAGCACAGAAACATACACATACATATTTACTCTAAATACAAAAGGATTCTTTCCTTTACAGCACTATACAGGCGCCTTTGATCAAAGCCTTTTAAAAGGCGGCTAGCTGAACCTCCTATAACACGCTCCTATCAACAGCTTTCCAAGAGAAGGCGAAATAAACAGACCTACTTTATCTCGAAGAAAGTGTCTTCGTTTTTTACCCTGTCTACTCTCTATCTTTCTATTTCTTTTTTTTTTATTTCTCATTCTATATTCCGATGAAAGACTTGTGTCCGAAACTTTAAGACTATTCATACTATATTAAGCGTGAAGCTAATATTTTTTTTTTCTGAATCTCATCTGTTGTATTTTTCTGTATTCGTTTCACACACACACACACACACACGCTAACACGTACACGCGCGCGCACACACACACACACACGCTAACACTTACACGCACACACACACACACACACACACACACACACACACACACACACACACGCGCGCGCGCGTGTGTGTGTGTATGTATGTACATATATGATTTCAAATAAGGAAAACTAGCTATAAGAAAAGTCGGACACCTCTCAACCAACTTCTGAAATACGTAGCCTGCAGACATTTGCGATTATCAACCACCATAAAAATATTACGTGAATAGATTATAGAAATATTTTTCATAATTAAAGATTAATTGCGATAAACATTTCCAAAACGTATCCCAATTAAAATTCCAATCGGGAGATATCTTACAATCTCTGCTAAGCGATTCTCCGTCGGTTTCGACGGGGTCGTTAAAATAAAGCCCCAGTAAAACACCGGAGTCTATTTAATCGATTTCCCCATCTCCAGAATGGTTACCCTTGTGCCTAAATCAGAAACCATTAGTCCTTTTCTTACCATATTTCAAAAGACAGTACCTATGTTTTTTCAAAGCACTTTGAAAATACAAACCAAATTGTAAGAATTTACTAACTTTCTGATTATTAAACTCTCGTTTTAAACATTGGTTCTTACATAAAACTATGATCGAAGGTTTTAATATACATATGGAAACGCAAGTTTTGTATCAGAACAAGGGAAATTTCAGGTGGGTTGGTTTCCAAAGAGAGGGAGGGGTGCTTTTAACCACGTCAAATCTGTTGTGAGCACTCAGACCAAGTCTACAGTTGCAGGAAACTTTCTTGCCTCAGTTCTCATCTGTCTCAGAGTTTCTGAAAAGCGTCATGTGTACTGCCCTTCCCTCCCTGGCGAAAATGTAAGATAGCACACATAACATGCACATACATACACACCCATACATGCACGCTCAACATATACAAACACAGACACATGCGCACATACAGCACAGACACACGCACACATAGCATAGAAAT
>OZ024753.1:32195263-32197763 GCA_964016885.1 Eledone cirrhosa
AGTTCTAATTTTTTTAGTGATTTGTAACATAAAAACTTTAATAGGCAACCCCTAAAATACTATATTTCAAGAATTATGATTTGTAATTTTAATACTATGAAATACATGAATGTCTTGTATGTATTAAAATGTAACACTTTGTTTAATTGTAAATGTACAATAGCGGCATACAGCATTTCCTGGCCATTTTAGACTTGGCAGATTTCACCCCTCTCCAGGTTGTAATACAGCTTATTTCTTCCAGAGAAGGTGAGAGAGAAGAAGTTAGAAGATATATAGAGGATAAATTGAATCCAGTACTGGCCTAGTACATTTTTTATCAACCTCGAAAGAATGAAAGGCACAGTTGACCTTGGCAGGATTTGAACTCAGAGCTCAGAGAGCTGGACAGAATGCAGTAAAACATTCTATCCAATATTCTAATGACTCCGTCAATTTGTTGCCCATTGCATTTATGATCCCATGACTGTCTTACCTAATAAGGGTTTCTCAATTATATATAATTGTTTCTACTTTAGGCACAAGGCCAGCAATTATCCAGTGCATTACTGGTACTTTATTTTATCGACCTCGTAAGGATGAAAGGCAAAGTCAACCTCGGCGGGATTTGAACTCAGATCGTAAAGGGATGTAACTATGCTGGAAAGCATGGTGTCCGACCCTCTACTGATACTGCCAATCCACCGGCCTATCAATTATATATAATAAATACTAGCTATTACGCATGTTAACCAGTCCTTTATATGTAAGAGTCCCTATGAAGTCATACAATCTGCTAAAAATAGATACCAAGTATCTTGCTAATCACGCAAATATATTTGCTTTATCAGGCAAATCCAAGGCTGAGCAATAAGAACAACACCAGACTTTAAAACCAGCATGGAAGCATGTATACAGTATCTTGACTAGCAGCCAAATTTTCTCAAATTATATCAAACCAACTTAAATGTTTGAATGATAAACTGGATGTTCAACAGTTAAAAGTTTGAAGAAAAAAATAGAAAAGGTGAGATGGGCATAGTTGTAACTGCTATCTTTCTGCAAATGCATGATCAAGGCTGAACAGATTGTTATATGTCAATAATGATGGTATTTCAAATGTTAATAGCTTCATAAAAATACACTAAACATGACTTTCTAAAAATTGCATCCAAATCTCCCTCAAATCACAATCTTAAAAATATATGTAGCCTGTCGTGTTAGATAATGTATACATAAAAAAAAAAGAAAAAACAACAACAAAAACAAAAAAAATGACAGGAAGGTCATGGATGGAACACTTTTGTTTTTAAGTGTTTTGGGAAATTGTTGACCTAAGTACAACAGAAACAACAAAAACACCATCACCAATAACAACAACAAAAGCAATGCTAGTAGTAGCAAGATAAGAACAGCACTACAAACACTAAATGCATGAACAAACCACTTAAAAACATACAATAAGTGTTTTAACCTTTCTAGCATTTAATCCGGCCATATCCGGCCATAATTCTCTCACCTCTTCCTGTCCAAACTGACCGTAACTAGCTACTCATAAGTATGTTAAGGTATTGTTCTCAAAATAAATAATTGTTTCTATTTTAGGCACAAGGCCAGCAATTACCCAGTACATTACTGGTACTTTATTTTATCGACCCCGTAAGGATGAAAGGCAAAGTTAACTTCGGCGGGATTTGAACTCAGATCATAAAGGGACGTAACTCTACGCTTCAAAGCATGGTGTCCGACTCTCTACCAATACTGCCAATCCACCGCCCTCAATCCACCGCTCTCAAAATAAATAATATCAAAATCTCGTAGATTCGATATCATGTGAGATAATTATGTGAGATAAAGTGTTTACTGTGAAAATACAATAGTAAATATAAAGTAATGTAAATGCTAAAGGGATAAGGTAATTTTTTCCGAAAAAAGCATGGTACTGATTTTCAGATTCACGATAGACTTAATAAACATCATGAGACAATGCTTTACAACCACATATTCTTCCTAGTACCAAACGTTTTAGTCGCCTCTTAGGGCACACAAAGATATAGTGAAACTATTCTGAATCTCATACACACATTGACATCTAAGCAAAATAGAAATATTAGTATTCCCATACATCTAATTGTTAAATTAAATAAAAAGGAAAGTTGATAAAATATGAGCAAATGCTTACCTATAAATAAAGAATGCCGAGAGCAGGACGATGATTAGGAGAATGCCCAACACAATTACAACGATACCGTATTCTGGAAACGGTTCTACAAAGATAGAAATGATCATAAATACAGTTAATTGAATATATATTGAATAAGTTTGATTAAGAAGAAACATTAATATTATATTGTGTCATATATGACAGTTAACAGTGCTACCTTCTATGATTATAATGGATATATATCAATGTATGCACACACAAAAGTAGATGAAGTAGTCAGTACAAACATATACACAGGAGAGGTGACAACCATATTGAATGGGTTCAACAGCACCATTTATTTGAGCAAATGCATAT
>OZ024753.1:32200263-32220263 GCA_964016885.1 Eledone cirrhosa
GTGGGTTGCGTGCTCAGTTTGCGCATGCGCCACATCCGGGTGTGTGTTTGTGTTCATTTTTCTATTTATCTATTTATATTTTTCTATTTGTTTGTTTATTTATTTATTTATTGTTGGTTGGTTGTTTGTTCTATGTGTGTGTGTGTTTTCATTTTGTCTTGTGTGTGTTTTCATTTTGTGTGTGTTTTCAATTGTAAGTTGTTTGTTCTATGTGTGTGTGTGTTTTCATTTTGTCCTTAATTGTAAGTTGTGATGTTGCTGTTCCACTCATATTTTCTATTTAATTTTGGTTTTAATTCTTTTATGCTTACTGCCTCTGTAATTTGCCTAAACATTGCGTCTTTCTTGTGTGTGGATTCTATTTTTATTTCTATGCTCTCTAATTTACCCCTGTGTTCTATCTTAGCATGTTGGTAGAGCACAGATGATTCTTTACTATCTTGGAGGTCTCGCCAGTGTTCATTTATTCGTTCCCCTATACTACGAGCTGTCTCACCTATGTACACTACATTTTTGTTTCTACATTGTCCTTCAGTACATCTTATGCTATATACCACATTTCTAGTTTTACAGTTAATATGGGGGCTTATTTTACAGGTTATACATTTCTTATCTATACATGAGGGTCTTTGGAACGGGTATGTCTTGCTAATAAGTGTTTTTACGGAGGTACCAGGTCTTTCTACTATCTTAATATTGAGATTATGTTTCTTTAGGGCCCTTCTAAAGTTTCTTTAGGGCCCTTCTAAGTCAGGAACTAGAGAAAAACACAATGGAAAACATTCAGCAAATAGCAAACTCCATCCACCAGAGCATTAGAGTTACTATAGACTACCCAAGTAGACACCCCAACCATCGATTACCTGTACTAGACACAGAGCTCTGGTTAGATACTATTAACAACCAAAAACAAATCCTCCATTCCCATTATGCCAAACCCATGACTTCCAAACATCTGATCCACCGAAACTCGGCCATTTCGGACCATACCAAAATCAACATACTGATTGCGGATTTGGTACGGGTGATGAGAAATGTGTCCCGCATGTGCAACCCCGAAGAACTAGAGAGACACATACAACACTTCATCCACCGTATGCAGTTCTCTGGCTACAATCAGAGAGATAGAATCAGAGTGTATAAAGGAGCCAGAACCAAATGGGAAAAAATGGTAAATAATGACATAAATGGGACCTGCCCCTTGTATAGGAGCAAATTTTGGAATAGAATAGAAAGAACTAAGAACAAGGCCAATAGAATAAACTCATGGTATGATAGCAATAAATACCAGAGTGTAATGTTCATCAATACAACCCCTAGAGGCGAACTAGCCTACAAATTTAGAAGGGCCCTAAAGAAACATAATCTCAATATTAAGATAGTAGAAAGACCTGGTACCTCCGTAAAAACACTTATTAGCAAGACATACCCGTTCCAAAGACCCTCATGTATAGATAAGAAATGTATAACCTGTAAAATAAGCCCCCATATTAACTGTAAAACTAGAAATGTGGTATATAGCATAAGATGTACTGAAGGACAATGTAGAAACAAAAATGTAGTGTACATAGGTGAGACAGCTCGTAGTATAGGGGAACGAATAAATGAACACTGGCGAGACCTCCAAGATAGTAAAGAATCATCTGTGCTCTACCAACATGCTAAGATAGAACACAGGGGTAAATTAGAGAGCATAGAAATAAAAATAGAATCCACACACAAGAAAGACGCAATGTTTAGGCAAATTACAGAGGCAGTAAGCATAAAAGAATTAAAACCAAAATTAAATAGAAAATATGAGTGGAACAGCAACATCACAACTTACAATTAAGGACAAAATGAAAACACACACACACATAGAACAAACAACTTACAATTGAAAACACACACAAAATGAAAACACACACAAGACAAAATGAAAACACACACACACATAGAACAAACAACCAACCAACAATAAATAAATAAATAAACAAACAAATAGAAAAATATAAATAGATAAATAGAAAAATGAACACAAACACACACCCGGATGTGGCGCATGCGCAAACTGAGCACGCAACCCACACACAAACAAAATGGCGTAGGATAGAAGAAAGGAAAGGCACAGAAACGAAGAAAGAAATCCCCAGTCACTGAAGAGGTCACAGAGTGTGTGACGAAAGAACTATGACTATATATGACTATATATATATAAACAACTATCTGGTTGTGGAACCAACCAACCAACCAGAAATTTATAAATTTGTAAATTTATAAATATTTAATAAATTAAATTGAAGTGAAAGCAACTGGTGCGTGTGTTTCTTATTGGCAACATGACCCTCCCAAAGTATAACAATATCGGTTTCAACACACGATTTCAGATAAAGAATCTTGCTAAACAAATTCAGAAACGAAATATATTTATTTAGATATATATATATTTATTTATATATATATATTTATATATATATATATATTTAATATATATATTTAATATATATATATATTTAATATATATATATTTATATATATTTATATATATATATATATATTTAATATATATATATATATTTAATATATATATATTTATATATATTTATATATATATATATTTAATATATATATATTTAATATATATGTATTTATATATTTATATATATATTTATATAGATATATATATTTATATATATATATATATATATATATATATATTTATATATATATTTATATAGGGCATCCAGCTGTAGAAATCAAGCCAGAATCAGTTCCCGTCCCACCCTTGCAAGCAGGGAAAAAGCGGAGATAAAATGGAATGATGATGATGGAATGATATATATATTTATATATAAATGAAAGTATAGAAATTATTGTGAGCATGAAGCCAACAGTATTTCATAATATATAAGTGACTATAACATCAAAATGGAAAGATTATTAACGTAAGATGTGGGAAAATAATTCAAACTTAATTAAAAAAAAATCAAGACATAGATTTAACCACAGATTTTCTGAAATCCAGGGAAAAATCAATAGAGCCTTAACTCTGAATAAAATAAAGTTTAAATACTCATCCTTCAATTTGGAAAAACTACAAATGCTCTATATAGTCTCAAAAAGAGTATGACTTTTTCAATTTTCAACGGAAACTTCAATACTTATATATATCTTCATCATCATCATCATCATCAACGTTTAACATCCGTGTTCCACGCTTGCATGGGTTTGGACGGGGGTAGTCCCACTTGAGGCAAGAGTGATTGTCTTGCTCGCATAGGACTGTCTGGCAGGTTTTCTACAGTTGGATGCCCTTCCTAACACCAACCACATTTACAGTGTGGGTCTGGGAGGTTTTTACCGTGTTGCCTACACGGCCACATTACAGCGTGGACTGTGTGTTTTTTTGTCGTGACACCTACACGATCTCATTTGTTTCGGCCTATGGCGCGGCACCAACATAAGTTTACATAGAACGGGGTGGTGTGGATGGGGTGGGGTGGGGGTGGTGGGACGGGGTGTATTTTGTTAGAGATGCCTACTGGTTGGAGTAGGTTTTACTATATATTTAGGTAAGGCGGGTCTTCTCTGTTACTGAGTACCGCCAAAGGTCTCGGTCCAGTGACATTGTCTTGGAGAGGTGTAAGTGTGTGATGTCGGAGTTTATCAGCTCGTCCCAGGTTTTTCTAGGTCTGCCTATTCCGTGACTACCGTCTATCTTTATTGCCCTGCACTTTGTTATACAGCTATCGACTTTCATGCGCATCACGTGTCCATACCAACGTAGCCTTCTCTCGAGTAAACAACATCTGATCCCTCTTATCTCTAATTTTTTCCTTAGTTCGTTTATGCTTTGCCGTTCACGTATATTACTGTTACACATCCAGCGGAGCATGCAAGCTTCGTTCCTCTCTAGTCTGCTGCCATGCAGCATTGCTGTTCGTATGCAGGCATCGTACAACCTGCCTTTCATTTTTAGGGAGAACCCTTTAGCAGCTAATAGTGGTATAAGCTCTCTGAACTTTTTCCAACCAGTTCTGACTCTAGCTACAGTACTTTCAGAGCACCCTCCCCCACTGCTGATTTTATCGCCCAGGTAACGGAAGCTGTCCACTATTTCTATAGAACCCTCTGCGCAATTGAAAGAGCTAGTATTTTGTGGGCACTTGCTGCTACTTATTGCACCAGAACACCGGCCACATGTAAAATCTATGTTCTTAGTTAGCTTACCTGTGATCCCACTACATCTTTTATGCACCCATACTTTGCATTTAGGACATAAAATGGAGTTTCTACCTACGCCTTTCCTACACACCGAGCACGACCATTTCCCAGAAGGGACCACCGCCTTGTTTTCTTTCCTACAAACTAGAACTTTGGTCTTAGCCAGGTTAATTTTAAGTCCTTTTGACTCTAGGCCGTGCTTCCATGTTTGGAATTTCTTCTCTAGCTCGGCCATTGATTCCGCTATGAGTGTCAGGTCGTCTGCGTATAGGAGTTCCCATGGGCAGCCTGTCTTGAACTCCTCTGTTATGACCTGAAGGTCAACAATAAATAGTAGGGGGCTGAGAACAGAGCCCTGATGGACGCCAACTTTTACGCTAAACTCTTCACTATATTCGTTGTTAATTCTAACCTTGCTGACTGTTTCTTTATACATGGCTTGTATAGCCCTCACAAGCCATTCGTCAATGCCTAGTTTTCTAAGAGCCCACCAGATAATGGAGCGGGGGACTCTGTCGAAGGCTTTCTCCAAGTCGACAAAAGCTAAGTAGAGGGGTTTACCTTTAGCTAGGTACTTCTCCTGTAGTTGTCGTACTATGAAAAGAGCGTCTGTGGTACTTTTGCCTGACACAAACCCGAACTGCATTTCATCTAGGTCGATTCTCTCTCTGATTAGTTGCGCTATTACTTTTTCCGTGACCTTCATGACCTGGTCGATTAATTTAATGCCTCTATAGTTACTCCTATCTAGGGCGTCTCCTTTACCCTTATAACAGTTAACGATGATGCTACTATGCCAGTCCTTCGGAACAACCCCATTCTGTACGACTTGGTTAACTATGCGGGTGACCATGGTGTGTCCCAGATGCCTTCAGCATCTCAGCAACTATTTCCGAAGGCCCAGCCGCCTTACCCGTCTTCATATCCTTGATTGCCTTACTTATTATACTCCCCTCGACTAACACTGCTGGTCCCTCTATTGGGTCGATATGGGGGAGACTGTCTTTCTCAATATATATATATATATATATATATAAGTATTGAAGTTTCCGTTGAAAATTTATATATATATATATATATTTATATTTATATATATTTATTTATATATATATATTTATTTATATATATATATATATATTTATTTATATATATAATTATTTATATATATATATATTTATTTATATATATATTTATATATATATATTTTTGTATATATATATATATTTATATATATATTTATATATATATATTTATTTATATATATTTATTTATATATATATATTTTTATTTATATATATATATTTATTTATTTATATATACATATATTTATTTATATATATATATATATATTTATTTATATACATATATATTTATTTATATACATATATATTTATTTATATGTATACATATTTATTTATATATATATATATTTATTTATATATATATATATTTATTTATATACATATATATTTATATACATATATATTTATTTATATATATACATATTTATTTATATACATATATATTTATTTATATATATACATATTTATTTATATACATATATATTTATTTATATATATACATATTTATTTATATACATATATATTTATTTATATACATATATATTTATATATATATATATATATATATTTATTTATATATATATATATTTATTTATATATATATATTTATTTATATATATATATATATATATTTATTTATATATATATATTTATTTATATATATATATATATATTTATTTATATATATATATATATAAATATATATATATATATATAAATATATATATATATATATAAATATATATATATATATATGTCATCCTCAATGCCCGTAAGTCAGTAATTAATTTCGACGGCTCTATTTGGATTAAAAAATCCAATAGTACCCCATTCGACGTGAGTATGGGCGCCAGCGATTCTGCGGAGGTTACTGATCTTATCGGCCTTTTCCTTCTTTTCTCTATCAAGGACGAATTCCCCAATGCGGGCGGTGGTTTGTACCGTGATGATGGTCTTTTGACCATGACTAAGTGCGGACCTCGTGCTTGCGACAGGTTCAGAAAAGAACTCACAGCCTTCTTTAAAGGCTTCAACCTCTCTATACAGGTTGAGGCCAATCTCTCAGTCGTTAATTACCTCGACGTTACCCTCAATTAATCGAATGGGTTGTATTACCCGTATAGAAAGCCGAATGATACACTTAATTACATAAGTAAGCATTCCAACCATCCTGCCAGCATAACCCAGAACCTGGTAAGAAACGTTTCGTTGAGGCTTTCCCGTCTATCTACTTAACTCTGAAGCGGAGATTCATTCGGTTTCCTAGTTAGAATTTAGTCTACGACTTCAGCTATACCATTTACGTGGTTTTGTCTTTGCATGCCATTGTTCTCCACGCTCCACATATGACGTATTATCTTCGTTTTTTTCGTTCATTGCCAGAGAACGTCTCTTGAACCACCTAAGAGAACATTAGTCTACGACTTCTTTTATACCATAAACGTGGTTCTGTCTTTGCGCGTAATTTTTTTCAACGCTCCTATTAATGACGTATTATATTCGTTTTTTTCCCGTTCTTTGCCAGGGAACGTTTCCACGAACCAAAGTATCGTCTTCCTGTCTTCCTCCGGTTGCAACGTTTTCTGAAATATCCACTTCTGCGTTTACAGATTGACTTTGTTAGTTTCAGAAGATCCCCTTAAGGGTGAAAGCTGCGATTCTTTGCATAAACTTTAATCTGGATTTTAATAAATATTTGCTCTGCGGTTCTTATATGTTTGATATATATTTATCCTTATCGAGCCCTCTTTGGATTTTAGTCTTCAAATTTATTATTATTACTATATATTTATTTATATATATATATATATTTATTTATATATATATATACATATATATATATATATATATACATATATATATATATATATACATATATATATTTCTATATATACACATTTACATACATTCTCCCACACACTTATATAAAAGGAAACATTTCACAATACATACTGTCAGGTGGACATTTTGATCTATTAAATCCACATGTAGGTGTATCTGGAGGAGGGGACTTTCTTCCACCTGCCCAGTGAATGGTTCTGTTTGGCACAGGTATATACTGTTTCTTATTGCCAAAATAATTAGCGACAACCTGTAAATAAACATGTAATATTACATAAATTACTTGCATATATTTATTGATAATATAGAATACATATTGCATAAGAAAATAGATATAGAGAAAATATATACAAACCTGCCGAGAAGGTAATGTGAAAGTTCTGCTGTATAAAACTTGTGTGTGGTGTGTGTTGAACTGCCATTGATTCTTACAATGAAACTTTCACTTGATTTAATTAATGTAACGGGCAGCTTATGTACTCTCCTAGCATGCAAATGTACCCTTAATATAATTCTCATGATGATTCAGTATGACACAGTTATGTGACAAATCTTGCCTTTTATTTTACTGGTATAACTCATTTTGTACCAACTGAGTTAACTGGGGAAGGGTGAAATAAAGTTTCTTGGTCAAGGACAACATATGATACCAGGAGTCAATCATATAACCTTATGAGTTGAACACCCTATCCACTAAGGCATGTACATTATAATAATATTTATATAATTATAATATATAGTAGATAGCCAGCATAGTGAAGCTGTAGAATCAGTAAATCAAGACATAGGAGTTGTATAATTGACAGTGACTGACAAGATTTCATGCAGGAATTTAGTTATGCATCTTTAAGCAATGAGTTTGTATCTTAATATAGTCAACAATGACTCCTCCTAGCAACGTTGTTAAAATACATTACCACTAAACTACTACAATAGACACAATAGACTTTTCTCTCTCCAATATTTTATGGCTTTTCACCAATTTTAGAAACCAATATTAGATCCAAAATAATAATGGATACAATTAATTTATCAATGTATTGAACTCTTGTACTACGTCATAATCAATATCTAGGGATTCTCTCCCATCAGACCATGTATATGGCTATTAAATTAAATTAACACAATATTCTGGTAATAGAGCACTTTTAGTTTCCATCTTGACTTTTCTGAAGACATATTAGTTCAGGAAATAATTTCAGAATTATCCAAGATGTAGAAACAGTCAATGATAATTTAAGGTTATAGTCACTTGAACTTCATCTCAACAAGATTATTTTAGACATTGTGCAGTCTTAATTTATATTAAGCATCCATTTAATGATTTATATATTATGAGAATATATAAAGAAGGAACTTTATTGTCAAAACTTTCCTGTCACACTGATCTCTAATTATAATTACCAATTGTGAATTAATAGTTGCTAATATACTCTAAAATTAGTTTCTTAATTTAGATAACATTATCTAATCTAAATTAGGGCTATGGATTGGCAGTATTGGTAGTGGATTGGACGCCATGCTTTGACGTATAGAGTTACGGGCCTTGCCATTCTGAGTTCAAATCCCGCCAAGGTTAACTTTGCCTTTCATCCTTACGGGGTCGATAAAATAAAGTACCAGTAATGCACTGGGTAATTGTTGGCCTTGTGCCTAATGTAGAAACAATTATCTAATCTAAATGACAGGATTGTTAACGTCTCAGATACGAGGGGCAGCTAAACAGTTCATAGGCTGACTATGAAGACATGATGCTAGCGCTGTGAAATCTTGCATGCATTAATTTCAACTCTTCTAATTGATAACCATCTTGTTTCTTTCCAGTGTGTATGATGAAAAATAAACCTCATCTGGCCATTCCATAAGAGAATCTTGGTTAGCCTATGAATAATAGCTTGTGGCATTTATCCTGGATTTCTGTGAACTGAGTTCAAATTCTACCAAGTTCAACTTTGCTTTCATCATTTTAAGATTGATACATAAAGTACTAGTCTAGGATGATAGACTGGCAAAATCATTTGAATGCCAGATGGGATGTTTATGGATTGTCAGAATCAGGATGCAGGAGAAGTGGGCAGATTTGGAGTGTAAAGTAACTTGGGTCTTAGCGGTAATAAAAGTCATGTGCATGCCACCTATGCATACAAAGAAGTTCAAGAGTTGGCAGTTCTTGAAACCGATATGCAGCCATTGTATTGTTCTCTCTCTCTCCCTCTCTGTGTGTATATATATATATATATATATATATATATATATATATATAGTGACGAAACATAAGTCAATTGCATGAACTCATAATCCTTTATTTACTGCTATACATATTTTAATGATAGCCATTGAATGGCTATGACCTCATCAGGCAGTTAGTCAGTTCTTAGATATGCCAGCTCTGTGTTTATGGTGTTGATGGTATCAGAGCCTTGGGACATATATATATATATGTGAACAGACATCAATAGCACCGACCACTGCCACCAAACTTTACACACTAGTATATCAGCTCCCATCACAGCACCAGCATGCATTTCATACATTTCAACCACTGTGGTTCTCTAATCATAGTAAACAGCTTCTGCTTCTTATATATAAATATTCCACATTAAACAGCAACAGAATATTTATGTATGTGATATTGAGTGTAGATCTTTCAGAAATGTGTATTTCATCATTCCTAAAGTTCAGCAACATTCACAATATCTATATGACTAACATATATTTCAATATAACAGACTAAGTTACTCATATATAACAGATTTGTCCTTTGTTCAATCCTTGTCTGCTCCTCAAGTAATTTAATTTAATTATTTCAATCTAATTAATGAATTTAAAAGAATAATCAATAATTTTCAGAAGAAAGCACCTTTCGATATTTGACAAGAAATCTAATATAGAATTCTAGAAATTATATAATTTAGACACTTTAATTAATTTTGATGTAATAGTGATAATCTTAATTTTAACACAGCTCATGTAGAAATAGAAAAGTGACAAGAATCAAAGTAGAATTTGTACAAAATTCCTTTGTTAACCACTTGTATTTTGTCATTAGAGTCCTCCTCCTCATATATATATATATATATATATATATATATATATATATATATATATATATATATATGTACACACATATACATATATATATATATATATGTGAGTATATATATATATACACACACACACACACATCTCATAGATGTTAAGCATGAAAGTGAACACAGTTATTCATATACGCCTCTGTATACACATTTATTACTCTCTCTCACACACACAGTGTGTTGGGTAGAGATGTGTATATTGAAGTATATATGAAAATCAAGATTATTAAGACACATCATTCAGCCATAGTAAATAATATTATTAAATTCTACTTCAATTTTGAGTGTTCATTCTCACACCGAAAAACATGACATGGTTATATACACACACAAATACATATTTTTATATATATATATCATCATCATCATCATCATTTAACGTCCATCTTCCATGCTAGCATGGGATATATGGGAGTTGTCGCACTTGAGGTAAGATTGGTCAGGTGATCGTGTCTCGCTTGTATAGGACTATCTGGCAGGTTTTCTACGGTTGGGTGCCCTTCCTAACACCAACCACATTTAGAGTGTGGGCTGGGAGCTTCTTACCGTGTTACCTACATGGCCACATTACAGCATGGACTGTATTTTTTGTTTTTTTTCCTTCCCTTTTCTTTTTCCCTTCACTCTTTCCTTCTTTTTTTTCCACCACCTTTTTCCTATATTTATATATATATGTTGCTCAATCAACTGAATCTGCTGTTTGTGAATTAACATGTAGGTGGTTGAGTACTCCACTTCAAATCCATTTGATGGGTTTTTACACAGTTTCTGTGTACACAATTTCACTCAGAACACTTGGGTTGATTTGGGGCTTTGATAAAAACACTTGATCAACATGCCATTAAGTGGAATGAAACTCCCAACCTTGTGATTGGAAAGTGAACTTCTTAACACCTCATCCATTTCTGTGTCCACTTTATATTTAATGAGAATATGCAAATCATTATGATTACAGTTAAACGTATCAAACGGTTATTGCCATCAACACTGTTTAGCTAACAGCTACACTTAGAACCTCATAGACATGCATCTATATACAGCAAAATATATTCCTTAGGATTATTAAATGCAGCAAATATTACCTCAAAACGTCTTGACAAAATATAATTTCAATCAAGAGTAATTAATTGCTATTCACAAAGTTTAATTATGTTGCATATATCACAAAGCCACTCTATGGCACCTCTTTATGTCCAGTATAACCAATACAGAGATCAATAGCATGCTAGCGACAGTGACTCACAATGCTAGGGTGAACTTGGAACTTTGATTAGTGACTCTTACTAAAGATGTCTTTCAGTGAAATTGAACCTGGGTTTGTATGGGTGGGAAGAGAAGTTCTAAACTACACTGCATCAATCAGATATTAAACTGATAAAAGGTTGTCTTAATCTCAGTATTTTAATATATAAGGAGGTTTGTTATAAAATAATTCAATTAATGACTGCACTAAAATTTCTTGATATCCTCAGTTTTCTTTGACTGATTTCATCTTTAAGAATAAAAATATCAATAAAATTTGTTATAGCACTATCAAGATTATGAACTTCTCCTTCAGGCATAAAAGACACATACTTTAGAAGTAATATATTCTTTGAATTATCACTTTTGTAAATATTATTTCTTTATTATTGAAAGAAACCATTCATAGAAATGAAACAGATTGAAAACCAACTTAAGAGGAGAAATACTGCAAGGTATTTACTGCCATTCCTCAATCATGCTATTCATCCAGTTTAGTTGATGTGTATGTTTAGATTGATACAATTCCACACAGCTACATTTCATGAAAAGAAAATATTCACCTCTGATTTTATGAAGATATTCAATAATACAGTAATGTATATGTAAATGACAGTTTGCATTGAAAACTTAATGTTTCACATTCGTTCCTACAGTGTGCCATGTTGAACAAGTGTTATTTTCTATAAACTAGAAATGAGCAAAGCCGTGAGTAAAATTATGTTACTGGAAACTCTTCAAAAATGTGTCAGGTGGATGTACTTGTAATTTAAAGAGCCAGCCTTGTCACACAAGAGAATTATGTTAAGCTTATATATGTTTGTTAAATGCTCAGCAATTTACACTGCAATTTTATAGACAGGTTTTCTGTCCATTGAAGAACTAAAACATTCATTGCCCAAATGGAGGTCCATTCAATTCTATTATAAGTGAATGTGATATTTCGATTATATATTATAATACAGCAGTATGACTGTTTGAAAGTGATATAGATATTATGATGCAATATATAATGTGGAATAATCACAAAGTATGAATAATATTGATTTTTCATCTTCCCATTACAAACTCATTCTTTCTTATCAGAAAGTGTGCTAGAAATTGAAGAAAGCTATCATCACCAAGCCTCTCTGGTATGTATGATTGTCCAGGTATGGAAAGCAGAACACTAAAGTCCAACGGAACCATAAGCTATATGTTTAGTGCAAGGCACTTCTTATCTTGACTGGTAATGTTTTTTTTATTCTTTTATCAGAAACTGTATGTCTATAATAGAAAGAGCTTAGCAGTAGTGAAATGAGCACACATATTTGTGTAAAAATAATTAAGAGAATTATTTTTACACCACATCATGATGTATCATATTTTTCCTGATTCTTTGAGTTCTGAGATCAAATCGCACTGTGGCATGCATGAGTGTTAGACTTAATCAATCTGCCTCATTAATATAATGTTTGAATTTTTGCATGCCTTTAGTAAACTCTACCCTATTACAAGAACTTGGACCAAGATTTCGTCCTCTGCAACCAGTATGGAAAGTGCTGAAAATATATAGCACTGCTCTCCTCCTGACTAAGGCATCTTGTCCCTAATATAGAAATATTCAATGATATTATATATTCTGAAGCCTATTTGGTGAGGACCCTTGTGCATACATATATATCTGACAATGGATGTTTATAGAACAATCGAAATGCTAAAGTTCAGGAGGTCCTTATCAGGAGTAAATATTGATTAAAATTAAATATGTTCTTTTAATATGCCTTACCTCAAACTTTCCACTTAGAGGGTCCATATCCAGCAAAGAGTAGTCCGCACTCCTATCACCATTTTCATCAATACTGACGGTGCCAGTAATACCTGCAATAACAAGAATGTTTATATAGATAAATACATACAGTATATATTTAATAGATGGTTTCCTATCACATTCTCTTCCTGTCACAGTGTTAGTAATTTTACTGATTGGAGTTGCATTAGTCAACTTAAACTTGTAAAAAAAAATGTAACAATATAACAGCGTTTCTGTTGAACGAGAAAAATAATATAGATTTCTAATTTAGACACAAAACCAGCAATTTGGGAGATATTATGGCCTAATAAAACTTCCTTAGCAAAGTATAAGTCTTACTTGTACACAATGGAGAATATTTAAATTACTAGACTGGTATGTTATTTATTGAACCCAAATTTGAACTCTGAGTTTAGAGAACCAGAATCAACACCATAAAGTACTTCCCTCCCAGTCTCAACAGTAAATATTCTGTGGTTCCTTAGTGGCTGAGTATTCCACAGACATAGGCGACCTTTATGCAATTCTTAGGCCTAATCAGCATGACGCAATGTTACAAGGTGGATTAGTTTCAGAAACAGAAAGTTTTAGTAATATATTTAGGCAATGTGTTAATAGGGTGACAGAAAGGCAGGTTTAAAGGCTGTCATATAGGAATAAGAATTTCCTTAGGGTGTTGTGCAATATCACTAGAAAACACTCAGAAGGTTAGTCTTTCTTGAGCCTTAATGTTAATCAGATGGAGACTTATTCTAGTTCCATATGCAATGCAAGCCAGTCTCTTAATGGTAATCATTGCTTCAGCTGAGTGGAAGTGGAATAATATTAAATGAAGTGATTTGCTGAAGAACACAAAACTCCTCCCTGTCTGGGAATTGAAGTATTGAAGTCTGGCCTTACAGTTCAACACCTTAACCATTAGGTTGCTCACATTCACAGAAGATGCACAAGAAATGCATATATCATATTAGTAAACTGGTGTTTGTAGTGTGTTGGTGAATAATAAAGTGGTCCGATATTGTTGCAGCATAGGGTTAATGTATACCTCATAGAAATTTAGTAACTGAGCAAAGTTGAGTTTATAATAATAAATTAAGGCTTTAGCTTTTATGATGGAAGTTTGATGTGATTATAAATATAAGGTTGGCATGAAAGTTTATCACTTAACAATTTATAATAAGCTGTATTATAATTCTATGTGTTATCCATGAATAGTGAAGTAAGATTTTGGTAACTTTCCCTGAAACATAGTGTCTGTGTTTTAACACTTCAAATACAATATCTCTCTAGGGGATGTGAAAGCCATTGAAATAAACCATCAATTAATTTTATACCAGCATTTCTCAGAATACTGACTCAAGTGATCTTTTATTACATATGTTGGTTTTTCTTGTTATCCAGGCCATAATTTCTTACATGCAGACACAGTCAATTATTTCTTTCTCTAAATATCACTTTATACCTGCAGTCCTAACTTCTCTAACAAAACTTTGAAGAAAGCCAGTTAGTTTCTATGAAAGTCTTTGCAATCTGAAGAAAAGATAGCAAATAAGTAGTAGCTGTGGTAATTGGCAAGCTCCAGGAAACTGAAGTGAGTATAATCCTAATGAAATCCATTGTAATTAATCAGCCCTCACAGAAGGAAGTTAACATGTGGGCGTCATTATACCAGGGTGATAAAATAAAACATATCTCATTCAGAGATGTATTGAAAATGATTTGTTCTAAAAGATAATATACCCA
Organism: Eledone cirrhosa; assembly: GCA_964016885.1. Classification (NCBI taxonomy): domain Eukaryota; kingdom Metazoa; phylum Mollusca; class Cephalopoda; order Octopoda; family Eledonidae; genus Eledone; species Eledone cirrhosa. Next base: position 32,215,263 of record OZ024753.1, read on the forward strand.
TTATTTTCTGATATTGCTTACATTGACAACTACACGATGCACAGCTTAAGAGATTTACTTCATAGTCAAGAGGTCCTGGGTCCAACCCAAATGCCCTTTAGCAAATGTAATTAATTAATTCAGAATGAGATTCATCATCATCATCATTTAACATCCATCTTCCAAGCTAGCATGTGAAGAATAAAAGTGTGTAAAAATATTGGATGGACTGTACATATAATTCAAATGGTCAGCTTCATCACATAATATGTCAGGCTAATTTGGCATGGTTTGTGAATCATGTTACGGGGTCACATGTCAGTGATATACTCAGCCAGTAAGACCTTAATGTAACAAGTCAGGCATATGTTAAGTGGTCAAACAACTAAATACCCTTCATGGAACCAATGAAGGATTCATCATATGACTCACTATGGCAGAAAATGATTTCAAATACAAAAGAACAGGCAATATTTTGTAGTTTTCATTATATATATATATATAACAACATCATCAACAACATCGTTTAACGTCCATTTTACACACTAAGGAGTGCTGTCCCGTGGTGAGACACCCCAGTTGGAGGACTGTGTTTTTCTCACACAGAACTGATTAAACTTGGTTTCTATGGCTGGATTCCCTTCCGAATACCAACCACTTTACAGTGTGGACTGGGTGCTTTTTGTCATGACACCTACAGGACCACTTTACAGAGTGGACTGGGCACTTATTGTCATGACTCAGGAAGGATGACCACTTTATGGTGTAGTGTATGGGTGGGGTGGTGCGAGGGTAATTGGTGTTTACTATATGTATGCCTCAGATCCTGCATATGGGAGGAAGGGTCTTCTGTATATATATATATATATATATATTTAAAAACAATATTAAAATATATATATATATATATTTAAAAACAATATTAAAGTATATATATATATATATATATATATATATTTAGAAATATATATATATTTAAAAACAATATTAAAGAATATATATATATATATAGTGAGACCTGGGCGCTGAATATGGAAAACTTGCGTAGATTAGAAAGAAATGAAGCCTGCATGCTCCGATGGATGTGTAATAGTAATATATGTGAACGGCAAAGCATAAATGAATTGAGAGAGATACTGAGCATAAGAGGAATCAAATGCTGTGTGCAGGAGAGGCAGTTGCATTGGTATGGACATGTGATGCGTATGAAGGACGACAGCTGCATAAAAAGGTGCAGAGCACTAGAGGTCAATGGAAGCCGCGGAGTGGGGAGACCAAAGAAGACCTGGGAAGAGGTGATAAAAGCCGACCTTACCCAATTACACCTCTCAAAGGTGATGACGCATGACCGTGACCTCTGGCGTCACGCAGTAATACAGAAAACCCGAGCCCCCACGGGTACAAACCGAAGCTGAAGCATATAGACACTATGCCCCCACACCGTCTGGACACTGCCCACAACCGTCTAATCCATGCTAGCATGGAAGAACGGACGTAAAACGGTGATGATGATGATGATATATATATATATATATATATGGTCTGTTGGAGATGCAGGATATGGCAGCGATAATGAGGGACAGAGACCGCTGGAGAGAACTCGTCCATGGATCTCGGGAATTTAACCCGCCTTAGATAGATAGATAGATATATAAGAGGAAGGGATATTTAATTTGTTGGAGATTCAACAAATATTCAGAGCACTCGACAGATTTCTGGAGTAAATATTCAATGATATTAAATAAATGGAAACTATATTTATAAATATAGAAACTATATTTATAATATGGTTTTATAAATATAGTTTCCATTTATTTAATATCATTGTATATATATATTTAAAACATATATATATATATATGAAGCATATAGACAATATGCCCCCACACCCTCCCACTGCAAAGTGGTCGTGGAGGTGCCATGGCAAAAAAGCACCCAGCCCACAACTGTAAATTGGACGTGTAGGCGCTACGGAAAAAAAAGCACCCAGCACTCACTGTAAATGAGGTTGGTGTTAGGAAGGGCATCCAGCTGTAGAAATCAAGCCAGAATCAGTTGCAATGAGCAAAACAAGATCAGCCACAACAGGAAAACCCGTCTAACCCATGTTAGCGTGGAAGAACGGACGTAAAACGGTGATGATGAGGATGATGATGATAATGATGATTTAAAACATATATATATATTTAAAACACACACATATATATATATGTCTATGTTTTCCGATTCAGAGAATATTTATTCTACATGTAAATATCAGATGTATGGTGAATGGTTGCGAATATACATATTTTTGGATGATCACTGTAATTTGTGTATATTTACCTGCTCATCCAACCAATAGCAGCAAATATCATAAGTTTGTGGTGAAACTACACAATTAATTAGAACCTTCTATATCACAACACATGCCACAATCTATCATGCGCATGTAAATATTTTTAATAGTTATCTGATGTCGGTTGGAGATTAAACCTGAAATTAATGAGAGTGATTTCTCAGCAAACTCCCCACCACAAATTATATTTTCCATATTATGATCTGGATTCAATTAATTGCAATTCACAAACACCCAAGATATTACAACGACATACATACATATATATTTATATACATATATATATATAAAGAATTAATATATCTACCGACATATGTATACAGATGCATACCTATGTTAGCAAATATATATGTTTTGTCTTAGTAACTTTGTGGTTCTATGCAAGGGGATGCAGAACAATTATATGAAAGATGTAAATAAGAAAGTTATGAAAATTGACTTACTTACTAAAATTTCACTCCAACTAATTAGTTTCTGTAAGGGGATAAATATGGTTACGGAGTGTACCCATAGAGAAGCCTTACGTCATCAGGGCGTCTATTCTCAGCTAAGCTTCCAGGCAATGCGGGGACACTGGGAACTTATATAAAAATAATTCAGTGGATGGAAAAAAGCGAGCAGGGCTAGATTCCAAGACATTGAAAATTCACTGCCTACTTGGTCAAGTGGCAAATTCAAAAGAATGTCTTGGAATCTAGCCCCGCTCGCTTTTTTCCATCCACTGAATTATTTTTATATAAGTTCCCAGTGTCCCCACATTGCCTGGAAGCTTAGCTGAGAATAGACGCCCTGATGACGTAAGGCTTCTCTATGGGTACACTCCATAACCATATTTATCCCCTTACAGAAACTAATTAGTTGGAGTGAAATTTTAGTAAGTAAGTCAATTTTCATAACTTTCTTATTTACGTCTTTCATATAATTGTTCTGCATCCCCTTGCATAGAACCACAAAGTTACTAAGACAAAACATATATATTTGCTAACATAGGTATGCATCTGTATACATATGTCGGTAGATATATTAATACTTTATATTTATCTCCAACTTATTTGTTGAGCAAAATTTGCCGAAATTACTACTGTGGTTAATAGTAGTGGCTAGGCTCTGTCTTAATAGCACCCACACTCCTAGCTGATTAACCTCAGTGTCACGTGATTGATTCTTTTGAATTTGCCACTTGACCAAGTAGGCAGTGAATTTTCAATGTCTTGGAATCTAGCCCCGCTTGCTTTTTTCCATCCACTGAATTATTTTTATATAAGTTCCCAGTGTCCCCGCATTGCCTGGAAGCTTAGCTGAGAATAGAGTCCCTGATGACGTAAGGCTTTTCTATGGGTACACTCCGTAACCATATTTATCCCCTTACAGAAACTAATTAGTTGGAATGAAATTTTAGTAAGTAAGTCAATTTTCATAACTTTCTTATTTACGTCTTTCATATATATATATATATATATATATATATACATACATATATAGACATATATATGCATATATATATGTATGTGTGTGTATGTCTGTGTGTATTCTGGGTTCAATCGGAGGTAACCACTGTAAGTGAGGTACTTAATACATACTAGAGTATATAATGTTTAATATTGAAATGGCTTCTACAGGACTAGAACTGTTTCATTTGTAGGAAATCATCAGGAAAGCTTTCCTGATGATTTCCTTCGAATGAAACAGTTCTAGTCCTGTAGAAGCCATGTCTATATTAAACATTATATATATATATATATAGTTAAGGATGAGACAAAATGACAGGGGAGCAAACATTTATAATGTAAGAGTTGAAAACAGGGCAAACGAAATGTGTAAAAAGGAGACAAGTTGTTGACAACATATTATGCAGAGCAAGAGGTCAACTTTGCTTTTTATTCTTTCGAAATCGTTAAAAAAAGTACCAGTGCAGTACTGAGTTCGATTCTTTCTCTATATCTTTCCCACTCACTCTCTATCACACTCCCTCTCTCTCCTTCTGTTTTTCCATCAGGTTTTAAAACTACCCAAGAAATGCTGTATGTCACAACAACACCCTGCGAGTTTATGGCCACATAAAAAGAAAGATAATTATTCTGATAATCTACCACCCTTACCTGGTCAAATATTACAGCTTAGTCACAGCATCATTCAGTAGGAGATCATTCAATCAAATGAATTCCTCTCTATCTGAATATTACAACCTAGTCACAGCATCATTCAGTAGGAGATCACTCAATCTAATGAATTCCTCTCTATCTGAAAGCACTGCAGTTATACCAATATTATACATAGATCATCTTCTGGTTTATAGTTAAACTTATTTTATAGTTTGATACATGGACGATGTGATGTGTAATAAATTTAGCAATTTATTTTGTTTTCATTTAATTATGAGACTGCACTCTGGCAAATGTGTCTTTATCATTCATGCAGACTTTGCTATGAATTTTCAGAACCAAATATGTTTTTACCATAGATTATGTGATTACTCACCAGAAAGAAAAAATAATCTGTATCTAATTTAAAAAAGAAAGAATCGAATAGAAAATAAATTTTATTGGATGCAGCTAAACTTGCAGCTATCAAGGAGGGGCTATTATTCCTCCACAGGAATATCTCATTATTTTAGGTAACAATCAAAATCCATGTAGCAGTAGTAGTTATTGAATATGTTATTGTGTGCTTCACCAGTTTTCACT
>OZ024753.1:32240263-32245263 GCA_964016885.1 Eledone cirrhosa
CACACATACGTACACTCACACAACACTATTACCTATGTATATGCATACAATGCTATTACCTACGTATACACACACACAGACATATATGTGTGTGTGTATTAGGTACACACCGAAGCTGAAGCTACAATAGGGCAGATGCCAATCGAATATATATATATATATGTGTGTGTGTGTGTGTGCACGTATGTATATATGTATGTATATATATATATATATGTGTGTGTGTGTGTATACAGCTATGTTTTATTTCTCATTTCCTATCGAAATGGTAAAAGTTTAACCCGTAGAGTAGAAAATCCTTATAATATTCACATTCTACATATATGCCTATGTGGGAACAGGCATGCGTTAGTGTGTGTGAGCTTCCTTACCTGTTTCTCTATGTATGTGTTATAATACACATACATATATAAAGAAGAAAATATCAACGTTTATTTTATCAACTAATCTTTTTCCTGGCTCTCTTCCAATGTAATATAGTCTTTATTTTCTACATTTCTCAAGTAGGCGCGGAGTCGCGAAAGAGTAAAATCTATAGCTGAAACTAAAGCATATTTATCGTTATATTTATCACTACAACCATCTCCTCCATCCGTTAATCCATCATACATCTCTAAAATGTTTTTCCGTTTTTCAGAGATTGATGATAGAAACCCTAAAATTGTCTACCACTAAAGAAGAGATAATTCTATAAAGAAGATAAAATACAAATCTTCGTATAAAATTTTTTATGATTTTACGTTCTGCTGCATAGTTCTTTAGATTAGGTTTAACATTTTAATAGTAATTGTTAATACTTTAATACATTAATAGTTACTGAGTTTACTGGATTTGTTTTATTGTCTAAAGATCTAACCTTCTTAAAAAAATCTTTGTAAGTGATTCAATGTATACACACTTGAACACAAAAAATCTACGTGTTTGAGTGTATGTGCGTAAGCGTATGTGTGTGTACACATATGAGTATTAATCTATAGATAGATATATAACATAGCTATTATGTATGTATATTCAGATATATAATAAGGCCATTATGTATGTATATATATACGATCTGAGTTCAAATCCGCCGAGGTTGACTTTGCCTTTCATCCTTACGGGGTCGATAAAATAAAGTACCAGTAATGCACTGGATAATTGCTGGCCTTGTGCCTAAAGTAGAAACAATTATGTATGTATATATAGATATATAACATAGCTATTATGTTTGAATGTTTGTATATATGTATTATGTATATATGTATGTGTGTGTATGTAGGTATATATGTATGTAGAAATATGTATGTATTTATATAACAGTTAATAATCTGTTATTTATTCCTTGAAATGTTTTGTAATATTACATTTCTTAAAACTATAGCAACTACAAATGAAGAACCGATTACGGAGAAGTGTAACTGTATGAAATTCTATTGGTTATCACAACAAAAGAATGGTAAATACTAGTTGATTGGAATATTAACTCTTAAAAGGCGGTGAATTAACACACTCATTAGAATGTTGGATATGATAGAATGCTTTACGTTATTCGCTACGGCTCTCTGCACTGTAGGTTCAAATCCCGCCGAGGTCAATTTTGTCTTTCACCGTTATAAAAATGTCCAGCATTGGACGTAAAATCCTGGAACAAATGCTGCAAAGAATTTTCTCGATGTTTTTTTTTTTATCGATTCCAGTACTTATTAGTTATATTTTATTGGCCTCGGAAGGATGAGAGGCAGATCGCTAGTATTTAAACTGAGCGTAAAGAGATAAAACAAATGCCGCGAAGCGATTTTTTTTCGACATTTTAATGATTCTGACTCTCCCTCACCCTTGCTGTGTTTGTAATGAGCAAGCGCGTAATATTCTCGACATTTACCCACGTTTTGTTACACGCACAGTGTGTGCTTTATGATATTATATAATAACTGTCAGTTTCGCTCTAATCTCTGTCTTGCTTGTTATTCAATATTATTGGCAGTTTTGTGTTACATGTAGAGTTGTGTACAGCAAAGCACTTGATTTGTCATAAATTAGAACACTAATATACTTCGCCTTATAATCTGAAACTTGGAGGCTGTCTAGTCAATATCGATTGCCAATATAAACTTTCTTTATTCAATAAAATCTGAAGTGTGCTTCTACAATTTTCAGCCAATTTTTTTGTTTTTGTTTTCACAAATCAGATAAAATGCATTATTAACGAAACCAGATTTATGAATGCTATCTCTAATTTTCTGAACTTTGTATCTACATATATAATAGAATAAATTAGACTATATGTAATTCAGTATAAATATTGAAATATAAATGGTCGATAATGACGAGTTGAAGTTTATGACTTACATGTGGCGTCAACATGGTACAATTTATTAATGTTACCTATTTCCGGAACATTCTAAATTCATTTAGATATTAAACTTATAATTGAGATAATATATTTTATGTTATTGTCCCTAGAGAAATATCTACAGAATGGTCAGCGTTATTAACAAGTAGTTTATATCTTGATGTATTTAACAAAGTTTCTCCGAATCAATTGCACATTATTACATATAAACCAGTGTACTATCGACGTGAATGATTTTGTATTGATCGAGGACTTTTAAGATCATTGATCTAACACCCCTAAAGTGTATGTATCTATATATACAAAGTGTTAAAATGATCAAATTTTAGTTTAGAACACGTATTTGCGGACAATTGTTTCTTCCAGAGGAAAGTCTGGGTTCATCGGAGCATAGGGAATGTCGAAACATGTGACTAAAATCCTAGTCATTCAGAACATTTAGGGTACATAATTGTTGTTAGTGTTTACGGTATTCGCTACGGCTCTCTGCACTCTAGGTTCAAATGCCGCCGAGGTCAATTTTGTCACGTGGAGAGTCAGCAGTTATACACAGACACACACATATATACATACACTGAGTACTGTAAACCACAGGAATGGGAAACAAAATCACCCGCTGGTGAAGAGAAACCAGCAGAAGAACACCTAAGATTCACGATCTAGGTGGGAAGGACTCACTAAGATTGTTGGGAGGAATCAAGAGACGAAACACTTGCTTAATGGGAGTTTTTCCTCTGAAGATCTCCCTGTGGTCTGTGGGGCCTGTCGCAAAATGTTTACGCATGTTTTAGTCCTCGACATAATCCCAGAGTGTGATGTAATCAAGCAATTTTATGTTGGAAGGAATTTTGAATAATAATGAAGAATGAGGCAGATTGCTGGACTATTACATGGTTTTATTAATTACGTCGAGTAATTAATTAAATGATTTTAGATTCCAGCATACTGCCTTATAATTCATTATCATATATGGGCAGGTATATATATATATATATATATATATATATATTGTTATACTTTGGGAGGGTCAGAAACGAAATATATATATATATATATATATGATAATAAGGGCGCTGCGGAGTTGCAAATGGGTTACATATGAAAAAAGTTTGTCCTTCATCAGTGATCTTCCAACTATCATAGGCATTTCATCGCTTTAAAGCGGTTGGTGCGAGCAACGGCTAAAAAAAGTCGTTGGGACACACACATATATATATATATATATATAAATCAGGATGGATTCAGTTTGAAACTGTAGAGTATGGTAACATTATAAAGAGTCAGAACCCGACGGTTGAGCTCTTGCCGTTTCAACAGCTAGTTCCAGATATGTGTTTACATATGCATACATATACATATATATATATATATATATATACACACATATATATATATATTCATATATATATATATATATATTCATATATATATATATTTATATTAACACACGTACACACGCATACATTTATACATTTTATGCAATTGAATCGTTTTTCATATTTTATATTTATGAGATTTCATGTCTACGATTTTGGTGTCTTGGAAGACTTCCTTATTATGTTCGTTGTTTCTGGCAGGCTAAATAAATAGAAACGCAATCAGAATCAGGAAATGGTTTTAGAATTTCCAGGCAAATAGAATTACAACGGATTTCAAATAACGATTTATTAATTAATAACAACAAATGAATGCTGTGTAAAATCTATAAAGTCCAATAACCCCCTCCTCCCCCTTCTTCTTCCTCTTCCTTGGACGTTGATCCACTTGGTCACTGAAAATTTCTTCGATTCTGAATTAACATTTAATATCATGATTTCTATAACTTTATATAATCCTTTCGCTAATTAAAACTAATATCGGCAACAATACTTCATTTGTAACAATAACATATTTTTTTTTTTCGTCGTGTCATTGTAACGATATTAATTATATTCTTTGCTATGATTATTATACGTATTTCTATTTATTTGAGTAATTGGAAATCAAAAACGCCTGAGGTCGCGATATAATGATTAGCAATTCTGCTGTGTAAAATTCAATAAACAATGTCACTTGCAGCAGCAGTCTCAATATATATATATATATATATATATGCGTATATATGCAAACACACACACATATATACGCATATATATGTATATAGGCACATACATATATTAAGTGGAAGCATATACACAAAGGCATATGTAACAGAAAATGCAAGTTTAAGTGAGTACGCGATATATATTAATCAGTATTGATACGTAAACACAGTACAATGATGACCTCGAAATATATATATATATGCGGTTTATAGTTCAACTGCGAAATATCCGTTTCCCTCCTATATATATATATATATATATATATATATATATATATATGCAAAAGTTCTATTTAAAATTGTTGGGATACAACAAGTAAATATTTTTATAATTGATATAAAGCACTCGACAAGTATTTGGAGTAGATATACGATATTAATAAATGGAAACTATATTTATAAAACCATATTTATTTCATTATACATATTTCAGGGATACCAAATTAAATTATGGTATGCCTTCATCAGACAAAATACAATATATAACAGTTTTACAAATAAGCTTTGACGTACTCTTTTAAAATGCAACCATTATTTTTGGAAGCCATCTGGATAGACCAGACGGCTTCCAGATGGCTTCCAAAA
>OZ024753.1:32262763-32267763 GCA_964016885.1 Eledone cirrhosa
ATATACACATAACATATATATATACACATATATACACATACATACACATATACGTACACACATTCACATACACATACATATATAGATGCATATATACATACATATACATACATACACACACTCATATATACACACACAATCTTACATTCATATTTGCATGCACATATATGTATTTTTATATTTAGATATAAATACCCAAACCTATATAGACACCTACCTACATATATATTCATACATAGACGCTTACAAATACAGATGATAATAGTATGGGGGAAAAGGGGGGGTTTGGAGAAGGGGATCAAAGTAAATATATGTTTCAAGAAACATAGAAAATTTTCCGTATCTTTATCCAATATATGTTTTTTTTACATATTTTCAGTGTTATAAAATACAACAAATTAAAACTAAGGCAAAATCTATGCATCTCAAAATAAACAAGTATACCATTAACTATATGTTAACTAAACCAAAGATAGTTAACATATTGATTTCTAAGGTGTAAATTAGTTAGGTTTATAATATTTGAAGCAGAATTTTGAAGTTAAATAGTAGTAGAGTATTAATTACAGTATAACTAAATTAAAGTTAATAACATTATGGTGTCAATATTAGGAAATGAAATTAGTAATAGGGAAAAAACAAATAAAATAAAATAAAGTAGTACATCGGTAGTAGAATATAAAATATAGGTTAACTAAATTAAAAATTATATATTTATTTCTATAGTATATGTTAATTAGGTATACAATACATAAAGCAGATATTGTATTTCATCAATAGCATAATATAATTATATGCAAATAGAAATCAAAATTAATACGCATACATATACATATACATACACATACACATATACACACATATACACACAAATATATATATATATATATATACATATATATACATATACATACACACACACATACACATACACATACACATATACATATACATATCTTTTTCAAAAAATTGCATAGAATATATTAACTAGGTATATATCCAAAACACATCGCATTCTATGATTACATGACATTCTGCAATTCGTCTGTATAAGGATACTAATATTAAGCAAATTAAAATTAAATTTTTAGGTTGATTAAAACTAAAATCAAATTATAAATATATTTCTAAAATGTATATTAATTAGGTCAATAATACTAAAAATTATTTCTCTGTCATTGGAACCTCCTTAAAAAACATACCAATACCTTCTAAGGATGACTTCTTACTCCTTATGATTCAGAAAACTAATAATTTTATCAGAAGGGTTAGATGGAGAGCCTACCACTTCGATAGAAAATCTATACAAGCAGATCGGAAATATATGTATGATTTCAATACTTACAAGAATCCACCACACAACTTTTTACTTGAAGACTTCGAGAAAGACCTTTTTAATTTAATTAAACACCTCAAATTTAAAAAGTATAAATCCGTCTTTCAAAAGGACCTTGATTCTACCCTATTGGACCTAAAAAAGTCTAAAAAAATCCATGTCCACTCGGACAAAACTGGTAACTTGTATCATATGGACATTGAACATTATAACGAGTTCATATATAAAGAACTCAGAAAAAATTATAAAAAATCTAATAATGTGTCACTCACCAACATCAACAACAAAACACACAACATAGTAAAAAAACTAAACATTGAAGATAGAACTGAACCTTTGGCATTGAAAAGACCACACTTCAACCTGAAAGATCACAAATCTAACTTTAACTCAAATCCTTCTATTAGACTTATATGTCCTTCCAAATCAGATATTGGAATAATTAGCAAAAAAATTTTAGATAGAGTCATCCCACAAATAAAAAAACACGTTATTTTACCACTCTGGGAAAACACCTCCCAGGTAATTAACTGGTTTAAAAATATTAGGTGTAAATCTTCTGCTTCTTTCCTACAATTTGATATAGATAATTACTATTCTTCTATATCACCTATACTCCTGAACAAAGCATTGATATTTGCTAAAAATAGATCTAACTTAACTTTGGATGACATTAACATTATTACACATGCTAGACTAACACTTATTGAATTTCAGAATGAATACTGGACCAGAAACACATACAGTAATCTTTTTGATATTACTATGGGTTCAAGTGATTCCGCCCAAATTACTGATCTTGTGGGCCTCTTTCTCCTTTTCAACATAAATGCCTCTTTTCCCCACCTCAAAGGTGGTTTATATCGTGATGACTGTCTTCTTCTTTCTAACAACCTTAGCCTTTCAGAAATTGAAAAAAACAAAAAACATATTAGAACTTTCCTTAAAGACTATTATAATCTTAATATTACTTTTGAAAAAACAAGTAAAGTAGTAAATTTCCTAGATATAACTTTAGATTTAGCTACGGGTATCTACCAACCTTACCATAAACCTAACCAAAACTTACATTACATACACTCACAATCTAATCACCCTAAATCTATCCTTAAAAACCTTGCATATAATATATCACTTAGAATTTCTAACCTTTCTTCTAACCAAGATGTATTTGATAAAAATGCGACCTTCTATAACGAAGCTCTAGATAGAAGTGGCCACAAAAATAGATTAGAGTATATACCTTCTACTAAAAATACTGAAAGCATGCAACATAATATTACCAACAAACACCAAATGAAAAGTACACACCTAAATGCCACCCACACTATACCCCAAAATACCAAATCTTCTAATATAAAGTATAGTAACTCTCAAAAAACTACTCATCATACAACTCTAATAAATATTAATAATAAAACTCCTAATAAAAAAGATAAAACACCTAAATCTAAAAATATAACTAAAAATAGTTGTGGTGAGATCATTAACATTAATCCTCCTAGTAAAAATCACGATACAACCTATAAAAATAATAAAAATAATAAACAACATAGAAACCGTAATAGACGGGTTACTTGGTATAATGCTCCTTTTAATTTACAAGTTAAGGATAATATTGCTAAAAAATTTTTTTATATCCTTGAGAAAAACTTCCCGCCAAACCACAAATACCATCAAATCTTAAATAGGTCTACAGTTAAATTCTCATACTCTACAACAAATAACATAAAACAAAATATAAGTGCATATAATGCATATAAATGTAAGAAAACCATAACTATACCACCAGTACATCAAATTAACCATAATATCTCCTCAAATACAGAATTAACGAAAGGATGTAACTGTAGAAACAAAGCAAACTGCCCATTAAAAGGGAATTGTCTTGTTAACAACATAGTCTATAAATGTAATGTTAAAACTAAAGATTCTATTTGCTCATATATAGGAGCTACCTCTAACAATTTTAAGACAAGGTTTAATACCCACAAGCATAGTTTTAAAAATGCTGCACTGGCTAATACAACATCTCTAGCTGAAAAAATCAATAGTTATAAAAATAAGAATATAAAATATGATTTGACCTGGAGTGTGCTCAAAAGAGCCACCCCTTATCAAAATAATAGAAATGAATGTAGATTATGTTCCCAAGAACTATTTGAAATAATGAAGTCTAAGGATATCTTATTAAATAAACGACAGGAATTAATTATATCGTGTAATCATAAACTAAAAAAAACATTTAAATATTATAAACCTAATTAACAACATTATTTTTGAAATTAATTTAATTTAAATGTTAGTTAACCTATATATTTAATTTAATTAAAATTTTATTACAGATCAGAATATAAAATATTATGTAATCATAAATTGTGAAAAACCTTTAAATATTACTAATATATACTTAGTAATTTAATTTATAGATTAATTTTAATTTATTTAAACCTTTTATTATTTTTATTATAATTCTTTTACAGATAAAATATAACAAAATAATATCGTGTATCCAATGACAGAGAAATAATTTTTAGTATTATTGACCTAATTAATATACATTTTAGAAATATATTTATAATTTGATTTTAGTTTTAATCAACCTAAAAATTTAATTTTAATTTGCTTAATATTAGTATCCTTATACAGACGAATTGCAGAATGTCATGTAATCATAGAATGCGATGTGTTTTGGATATATACCTAGTTAATATATTCTATGCAATTTTTTGAAAAAGATATGTATATGTATATGTGTATGTGTATGTGTATGTGTGTGTGTATGTATATGTATATATATGTATATATATATATATATATATTTGTGTGTATATGTGTGTATATGTGTATGTGTATGTATATGTATATGTATGCGTATTAATTTTGATTTCTATTTGCATATAATTATATTATGCTATTGATGAAATACAATATCTGCTTTATGTATTGTATACCTAATTAACATATACTATAGAAATAAATATATAATTTTTAATTTAGTTAACCTATATTTTATATTCTACTACCGATGTACTACTTTATTTTATTTTATTTGTTTTTTCCCTATTACTAATTTCATTTCCTAATATTGACACCATAATGTTATTAACTTTAATTTAGTTATACTGTAATTAATACTCTACTACTATTTAACTTCAAAATTCTGCTTCAAATATTATAAACCTAACTAATTTACACCTTAGAAATCAATATGTTAACTATCTTTGGTTTAGTTAACATATAGTTAATGGTATACTTGTTTATTTTGAGATGCATAGATTTTGCCTTAGTTTTAATTTGTTGTATTTTATAACACTGAAAATATGTAAAAAAAACATATATTGGATAAAGATACGGAAAATTTTCTATGTTTCTTGAAACATATATTTACTTTGATCCCCTTCTCCAAACCCCCCCTTTTCCCCCATACTATTATCATCTGTATTTGTAAGCGTCTATGTATGAATATATATGTAGGTAGGTGTCTATATAGGTTTGGGTATTTATATCTAAATATAAAAATACATATATGTGCATGCAAATATGAATGTAAGATTGTGTGTGTATATATGAGTGTGTGTATGTATGTATATGTATGTATATATGCATCTATATATGTATGTGTATGTGAATGTGTGTACGTATATGTGTATGTATGTGTATA